>CM032919.1:4979212-5579212 GCA_019202795.1 Arabidopsis thaliana x Arabidopsis arenosa | reverse complement strand
GAGGAGCGAGCTGCTTTACCTAATAAATTCAAAGCAGTTCCGAAGCAAGCCAAACCTTCTCCGCAGAGGAAGCCCGTTCATGCCGAAACTAGAAAGCTCGGAGCTGAAACACTTTCGGTAGATCGGGAGGAACCAAAATGTTCTCCAAAGAAGTCTCCTGCGAAGTCTTCCTTTTCACCTAAAAACAAGAACAGAGCTTTGTCGAGCAACAAGTGGGTTCGCGATCCAAATTCCTATTGCAAAATTCATAAGGTGAATGGGCAAGCAACAAAAGACTACAAAGCGCTGGGAAGACTCCTGGCAGCCAAGTTCGCACATGGCGAAATAACAGAAGTCGATGATTCGGACCTCGAGCCATCTCAAGCTCCGGGTCAGTCGACGGATTCAGAAGAACCGTCCCCCCCGGAACAAAAAGCCGAAGATAGCCCCGGTTTCGAATACCCCGAAAGGTCTGAAGAAAAAGATACAATTTATAATGGGAGGTTCAAAACTTTGCCGTAACTCGATCAGTGCAATCAAGCAGTACAAGCGGAAAGCGAACTCCCCATTAATAAACAAGGCTAAGCTGTCTCGGGAGCAACTGCCTGAAATAACCTTTTCCGAGAATGAAATAGATCTGTTGGACAAACCGCATGATGATGCTTTGGTGATAACACTCGATATTGCGCATTGCGAGGTGTCTCGCGTTCTTATCGACACAAGAAGCTCAGTGGATTTGATTTTTCTTGACAACTTGACAAGAATGGGTATCTCGAAGCAAGATATATAGGGACATCCTTCTCCTCTGGTTTCTTTTACGAGTGAGACTTCGATGTCGCTGGGATTAATAACTTTACCAGTATCAGCTCGGGGGCTCGTCAAAATGATCGAATTTACAGTGTTTGATCGACCAGCTGCATACAACGTCTTTTCTATAAGGAAAGTTGCCAATTTACCCTTTTACTTTTTTTTTTTATGTTATCTTTAAATTGAAAATTTGAAAAGGCATTCATCGTAATTAATCTACCAAAATAAGATTTTTTATGTTTGAGTGATTCCAATTAATACTATAGATAAACTTATCTCGTAATATCTCATTTAATAATATTGATTATGGTGCATATGTATACGACTAAATCTTGAAAAATAACAATTTTAGTATTATTATTAACTTCAAATTTACATATCTCTAAACATTTACTTAAATATTAATTAATATTGATAATTATCTTAAAATAATTATGTAGAAATATTTTATTTGATCACATTTGTAATAAAATATTATTCGTAACATATTTTAATCATATTTATTAAATTTATATCATATACCACAAATAACTTTAAAATAAAATTATTTCTCTCTTTTATTTTGAAATATAAAGATTTAAAATTAAACAATTTTTATAAGTTAGCTAAAGAAAGGGAATGTAAGAATATAATATATTACTTGTTATATATGTGTTGCACAGTTGTATTTCGTTGAAAATTAGTACTATATATATTAATATTTTTTATATGACATATGCGATGTTGTTATGATTCTCTATTTGCGCATCGGTTATGACATACAATCGCTATTTTGACAAATTTTAATTGTGTCTTCTTTGAAGATCAGAAATTTCTCTTGATCAATGATAGTGTCATTGCTATACTATTTTTTGTTTAGGATTGCGTTCATTCAGCATCCCACACACTATCTCACATCAAAGGCATTGATTTTTACCGTCTATTTAATCTTTGATTTTGAATAATAGTGTTACAAAGCATACATTGTTGAAATATTGATCTCGTCCTGCTCAACAAATTAAAGTTTTAGTTGATTGATTTTAAAAATTACATGTCTTTCTCGAAGTATTTATGTAAGACCAAGTAATATAAATGACCTATTAACATATGAACTGTCTTATTCATAAAGTAAAAAACAAAGAGTGATTTTATAATATAGTCTTAAAGCATATATGTAAAGCCAAATCAGCCTCAACTTTTGAACCCGACCTTAATCTCACACTTGCATCTAGATCCATGATATATATTTGTTTCGTGATCCTCGCCGACCAACGACTTCACCGGAGTTTAGCAATGCTCGATCCGGTGTTGAAGATGGCGGCAGAAGGATTAACCCTAATCCATCAAGTTTACTCCTTCCTAGTTCCCTCAGTCACTCTCCCAAGGTGGTACAACAGCTCACATTTCTTGCTTGCTCTGAGGCCAAAACCTCCGGCGAGGCCTCTTTTAACTTTGATCATCAGCTCACCTCTGTCCTGATGCCACATACAAAGCTTCAGTTATCAAGTGAAAGAGTAGCTCGGGTTTTTTTGTTTTTGACCTTTCCCATTTTGGCCCATATTGGTTCCTCTTTTGGCCTATTTTTAGAAGTGGCGGTCTAACCTCTTCTTCCACTAGGCCCATGTCCATTTTAATGAATAAATTGATTAATTCCTTTGTTTCACATAAACAACACAATGTCTTGAATGGCCAAAAATTCCTCTCGAGGCTTGAATGTGACTAGTTTATGACTTTGGAAATGTTTCAGGCCCAAATTCATTAAAATTCAAAACTTTGGAAATATTTTTGAATGTGACTAATTTCTGACTAATTTTCTAGCTTTGGAATGTGACATTAGTTTCTGGCCCAAATTCAAGACTTTGGAAATGTTTCCAACGTCACCAGTTCTTTTGAATGTGACTAATTTCTCACTCCTCAAAAGTTTTCGTTGTTGTGATCCCAAATCACTATTTTCTCAGTTGTGGCATCTTGTGTTTCAACTCTTATCTCCGAGACTTCAAGGATCTTTTGTCGGCTGACCCTAGCTATAACTATCTTGCATCTCTAGATGTCTTTATAAGCTATAAATTTGTAGTACTACTAAACCTTGTAACACATTTGCTATAAGTGGAAAACAATGCTTTTGTCCAAAAAAGAAAAAAAAATGTAAAGCCAAGTAATATTGAAGCTAACATATCAACATTTGATTTTTTTTCATACATATGTCACATACCATAAAACCATATATGCAAAGCAAATAAAAGATTCATGGGTCTAATATATATTACATTATTTTTATGATGTTTGTATCTTCATCAATGTAGTAAATTTTTTAGGTTATCATTTATGATAATAAAATTTATAAGCATGAGTCAGTGTTATAAATATTTTTCATCACATCTTTTACGTGTTGGCAAATTGTTTAATGTTAAATTGTAAGTTTAGTTTATTATTAACAATTTTAAGAGTACATGAGATGATATGATATTTGTCGTTTGTTTTGATAAGTGATTGATCTAAATATAAAAATCAAATACCATTATTTTATTTTTTGGTGTGTTTCTAGAGGAATAGCTTTTCTCAAATGAGTTGATGCTTAAAAATATATAAAAAAATGAAAAGAATTTTTGTAATATCTTTGCTAGTGTTATTCAGATCATTGGTCCCGTGAAATGTGGATCATCTAGTTCAAAGCTAATACACGTAACTCCAAAGCACATAGAAATATGAACAACTATATAATTATTATTGCATCCAATTGTATCAATCTGATATTGCATAATATAGAAAAATTACCTCATTTAGAGATACAACTATATATCAATAATATAATTGTGTTTATGTATAGTTGAAGTTTATTGAACTAGTTAAGGAATAGATTATTGTTTTGTTTAAATTTCATTGAACTTCACAGAGTTGTATGTATATAAGGATATTTGGTTATTAATGTTTGAACTCAAAAATTCTTCAAGTTCAGCTATAGCAAATTATGTGAAATAAATTTTTTTTATGAAGACTTTTGTAGAAAATGTATTATAATTGAACAAACTGTGACTATTTTAATTCGTTTGTTGCGTGACTGTGGTGCTAATTAATGATGATATAATATTTTACATTGATAATGTAGTTGAGAAGAATACTTTTTAAGTTTGAAGTTTCTTAGAGCAATATAGATACTTTAAGAGAATATGACAACTTTTAAGCTTTATTCCACTCTAATATTATATCAATACGAATTTACCCTCAGTTACCTAACCTGTGCTTAACTACGATAGTTGGATAATAGCTGGACTTGAATTATTCGTGATCGTCATATGTAAAGTGAAAAAAACAGATTTGATGGTAGATGAGAGAATATTGTGTGGATAAAGAAGACCTAAAAAAATGTACATTTGCCTCCCGAGTAGAAACATGGTGGCCAAGGTAAAATTTTTGCTTTATGTGGATAAGTAAATTTTTGCAAAATGTTATATATCTGTGGATTGTTTCTAATAATTTTGTTTTTTAATTTTATAGGATTTGTTTGAGTGTTTTTATAGGGTGATTGGCGGCAAATGGGATGTTCCGTCGTCCAAGAATGGGAGTTGGAAATTAACAAGCTTTTATTGTCTAGAATTGGTCCAATTTCTGAAGGGAAGTTGAGCAAATTGAAAGATGCGGTTGTGAAAGAATTTGATAATGCATATTTCTGGTTGGGGTCACCATGTCTAAGCTATTGGCCTCCTAATAGTATGAATTTCAGGGAGAAAGAACCCTTCATATCCTGGTTACAAGTGTACTTTGGTTGGATTACTTCATCAATTTGTTTCAGGAAAACTAAGCTTTGAATTTAATTGTTAAGTTTGAAGAAATAAATAAATAAAAGATTATTAAAGAAGACATGGTAGGGTTAGGAGATGTAGGTGGTGGTTCTGGCATGAGGTGTAGAAAACGCAGTAGTTCATCATCAAGACACAGAGTTTTCAAGAATGCTGAATAAGTTGGAAGGGAGGCTTTGACCGCATGTTCTAAATCTCGTAAGGTTTCGAAGAGCGCGGATCAAGAAGCTGAATTTGCAGAGATTGATGAAATAGAGATGATATAGAATAAAGATCTTGAAGAAGCTGTAACAAGTGGTACTGTTGGGAATATGACAACTAGTGATTGTAGTGAAGAGTATTATGATATAGACGAGGATAATGATGATGATGTATAATTAGAAGTAAGTTGATGATGAAGAGATTGATATACCTTTCTTGTTTAACGACACAGAATATGAGAGGGAAGATATCCCTGATCTCGATGTTGAAGATGATGAGAAAGAGATATATAAATGGAAAGTATATGCTAGTAAAGAAGACTATCAAATAGCCTAGGGTATCGACGCAATTAAGAACATGTTTCACATTAAGTAGACTTGGACAAAGCAGTATTCGTTTGTCTGGAGTTGTTCTGATGAAAGGTGCGATTGGAGGATAATGGCGCATGAAATGAAGAACTGTGGGTACTACCAGATAAGGAAAGCCACTTTAGATCATACATGCGACATAAAAACAAGGAAATAATAAATGAAAAAGACAACATCTACAGTGATTGTACTTGTTTACAAAGCACAATACAGCCCGCCAGCGAAAGGGCCAGTGCCAATGGATCTTCAACAGTTGGTACTAGATGATTTGAGGATGACATTATTATGTAGTAAATGTTGAAGAGCAAGGGAAAAATTGTGGAATAAATTTTTGGTACGTATGGTGTCATATAAGACATTGGTTGAGTGTTTGTATTTTTTGAAACTTGCTAATCCTGGGACAGTCACATATATGAAAATAGAGATTGAAGAAAATGGAAGACAAATGTTCTTATATATGTACCTAGCTTTTGGGACAACGATAGAGGGATTTAGATATATGCGAAGGATTTAGTAGTGGATGAGACACATTTAAATGGAAAATACAAAGGTGTTTTGTTGACAGTTAGTAGACAAGATGCAAACTTTCAGGTGTTCTCTTTGCATTTGCAGTGGTAGACAGTGAGAACGATAAGATTGTACATGGCTTTTTGAGAAGCTTGAGAGTGTTATTCCGGACAGCAAGAGCCTCATCATAATACCAGACAAGCACTAGTAAATGTATGTTTCTAAGAAGAATGTATTTTCACTGATACACCATGACGCTTGTATAGTACACTTAGCATGAAATGTGAAAACAAAATTCTATAACAAAAGGCTAGCGAATTTAGTTAAAAACGTATGATATGCTTATATATGGTCAGATCAACAACAAGAATAGTGAGTATGCTATGTATCTTGAGAAGATAAGTACATCCCACATGAGTATGATATATTTTGGTGGAGATCGCTATAATCTCATGACGAGCAACATATTTGAAACTCGAAACAGTGCATTATGTAAAGTGATAGGGTCTCCTATTTTGTAGATAGTAAAGTTCATTCGTGCAATATTAACATGATGGTTTAGTGAAAGGAGAATAAACTCCACGAAGCATACCGGGACAGTGACTCCAGAAGTTGATAAGATAATGACGAAAAACCTGACTAATGTAAAAAGAAGCAAGGTTGGTAACGTTTCACGTTAGAGTTTTGAACTAGTGGGACTGTTCAACAGAAAGAATCATGTCTTGCTTGATTTTAAAAAAAGTACTTGGAAGCAATATACTAAGTTAAAAATACTTTGTGGCCATGCTATGTTGGCATCCAACAGTGTTAGCCAATCATATGGGACCTTGGTGGGGGACTGTTACAAGACATCAACATGGGTTGCGATGTACATGGACGTATAAATCCTGAGCTTAACATGAAAGATGTTATTATCCTGTATGATGTATAGAATCATGATTTGTTCATATAAAGAAGACCTAAAGAACTGAGAATTCCATCCTATGGAGAGTTTTTGGTGAGTATACGTTCTTAAATGTATCAAAGGTAAAAGATTGTGGTGCATTGTGATGATGGAAATATGAATATTTATTTCGTGTCAATGCAAAAATAAAAAACAGCTAAGGTGAAAATTAACAGGTGCTCAAGATGCAGAAAGACTGGCCACAACAAGACTATATGTACTAATCCCATATGCCGAGGGTTGTTTTTCTATCAAGGTAAAAGCGGCTCTATGGAGTGTGGAAAAACCAGCGTATGAACTTGGTTATGATCCTCGTTAAAAAAATCGCTAGGCGCTAGTCGGGCGCTCGAGGTGGGCCTAGCGCCTAGCAAGAAAATCGGAGATTAAGCGGAGACTAATCGGGATTAGTTTTATGGCTACTAGGACTCAGGACACCCGCGATGTCGCGGGGGAATATATTTCAAAAATCATTTTCAAAAATATCAAACGAAAAAATCATAATGAATTGTAATAATTTTGAATTTTTTTAATAACAAATCAATATATATTTTACAAAAATTATGATAAAGAAAATCCTCACAAGCATTTCTTAAGTATATTAATATTAGAAAAACAATAATTTGTAACTAAAAAACTATTCCCAAGTGCAAAAAGCATAAACTAATAAACCAAATATTACAATGGTTTGATAAATAAGCCAAAACGTTCAACGTTAAATAAACCAAATGCTATTGTGTTAAATTAAATGGTAACAACAATTCATTTAAATATATTTTAGTATTTAAATATTTTTTAAAAATATGACGAACTTATCCGAGAAACGCAACCGTAGATATCAAATATTCCAAAAACTGCAACGGTTCGTCAATTATACCAAATGTTGCAATAGTTCATCAAATATACTAAAGATAACAATGGTTCGTAACACAAAACCAAAAGTTGCAATAATTCGTCAAATAATCCAAATGTTGAAACAGTTCAATTAAATAGTTACAATCTCATTTAAATACATTTTAGTAATTAAAAATTAAGAATTAAAATAATAATTTATGAAAAGTTACACCGAGAGACGCGGCGGTAGATAATTAAATGTTATAGCTATTTATAAAATAAAATAAAAATTGCAATTGTTCCTGAAATAAACTAAATATATAAACCAAAGGTTGCAATTGTTCGTAAAATAAACTAAATATTGCAATGATTCGAATAAGCGGTTTCAACTGTTTATGAAGAGTTACAATAAAAAACGCAACCGTAGAAAACATTCAGAATGCAATTTATAAAAGAAAAACATAACCGTAAAATATATATTTTAATTAATAAAAACATTAACGAAAAGTTGCGATAAAAAGACGCAACCGTTCAGATGTGCAAATGGTATTTATTAGATTGCTATTATATATAGATTTATTGTTTTTAAAACATGTTTATTCATATAATTTAAACTTTTATGTAATGTTGTTTTCAAAGTTACATAAAACACATGGAAATAACTATACAACTTATTTTTAAAATTAGTTTTTTGTTAATGTAAACAACTAAATGTATATTGGTAGATCTAAGTTATTGTATGGAAAAAATATGTAATTATTATCACCATAATTTTTTTTTTAGAAAACTCAAATGAAAACAAAAAAATAATCCTACATTGATTTTTCAAAAAACCAATTAAAGGTTAAGTAAACGAGTAACCATATTAGACAAAAGAAGTAGGTGTTTAAACAATGAAGAAAGACGGAAAAAAAACTCCAAATACACTCTTCGATTACCAGCCTCCACCACTTGTTTATGGTCATTAATTAGACATAAATTCCCAGAAATTAATACATCTGTCACACACAAAAAAAAGTAAAAGAATTGGCAAAACACATAAGTCCCACATCGAAAACTTGAAAGGAATCCCCACAGATGATGTATTATAAATACCTTCTCTCATCCCCAACTCAAGTTTATAATCGAACGGGCTATTACCAAGTTTAGGCCCAATTCGTTTAGGATTTGGGTACAAAATTGTTCAAATTTTACATTTAATCGGCGATTTTTAACGCCTAATTGACTGGTAAATCGGTCAAACGATTAGTCAATCCGATTAGGGGTAAATCGCGGCGGTATACCTCCGCCAAGAGCCTAGGCCGCCGATTTTTTTAACAAGAGTTATGATTATGTAATTTTTTTGTGGACGGTTAAATCGTCTCCTAAAAAAACAGTTAGATAGGGTGAAAGGTTGCCAAATAGTTGTGAAGTGGGTAAATTACTTTTTGTGCACTCAAGATGTTTTTAATATGATGCAATATGAATTTGTATGAACATTGACCGGTTGTGGGATGAGGTAGTTTTTTTTGTATGATGCATAAAAAGTTATTTTTTGCGTCATACTGTTGTTTTTTATATGATTCAATATGAATTTAGATTAATGGTATAATACCTAACTTTAACGCCTATTATTACTAAATCAAGGTTTATCATATCTGAAATATATACAAACTTAATCAATCGAAAATGTCAAAGACATATGGTCATACATATATATATATATATATATATATGAAATAATTCTTCTCAACATATTACTTTCGAAATGATAACATAGATTTTGAGCTTTCCTGCAATAATCCATGTCCGAAAACAAAAAAAAAAAGCCTTAAAATAAACATGACCGTCAACAGTGAAAACGACGATATATATATACATATATACATACACACATTTTGGTCTTTTTTAGATGAGATGGGTCCTTGGTTGGCTGAATTAGGTCTCACAGTTGTTGTAATTAGAAAATAGAAATTTTGAATAGATTTGAAATTAGTGTTAGAAATTAATGGACATTAGGTTGGTAAACAAAATTAATGGACATTAGGTTGGTAAACATGTTTTCTGGGTCGATTATGACAATGTAATGGACTATAGAGGTAGATTATGTAGAAAAGTCTTTTTGGTCCGAAAATCAATTTGGAAAACAGTGTATAACTGTCAAAAGATGTATAATTGTGACAAGTGGTACAAATATTATAACTGAGGTAAGTTGTATAACTTTTAGAAGTGATATAACTGGTACAACTAAATAACAATGTATAACTACTGCAGTTCATTATGTGCTAATGTAAATTTTTTTTATTTTTTCAGGAGAATGAGCAATCTTACAATAAATAAACATTTTGATGATACATCATTCAAAAACCGAAAATACGTGTCAATGAAATCAAAGGGAATCTAGGCTAGGTTGTACAGTATATCGTTTAGGACGTCATCAATGGAGGAGACAACTTATTTGGGGTTAGTAGATAAGATATGCATGAAGATTATGGTAGATGAATCTACAAGAAATCTAAAATATAGTTACATTCCATCGGGAGTTCAACCTTATACACAATCATATATATTTTGTCGGATGTTGATGTATATGTTTATCTAACCACGTTGGATAAAGAGCAAAGTAGAAGTCTCTTCCATGTAGAAGTCAACAATGATTTGGAAATGATTAAGTTAAAGGAGCAACATTCGAGAGTAAAAAAAAGAAGTTCAGTTGGTATGAATTATGGTGAGCTAATTTCAAGTGGTAGAGATAATGATTGAGCTATTATTGGTGTCGTACTCTTTACTTAGAACAACTTCTTGAGCCTTTGGAGCCACTAGAAAATATTATCAGAGATGTTAATAATGGTGTTGATAGCAATGTGGATATGAGTATGGAGAATGATGGTATTCATGAATATGTTGAGAAGCCACGTGCTAGCCAAGAACCTAAGTTGAAAGTTTCGTGGGATGATATAGTAATAGGTTAAAAATTTGAAAGCAAGCATGAAGTACAATATTTAGTTGAGAAAGTATCAAATCTTAATTGTTTTGGACTATTTACACTCAACTCGGATACAAAGCGGTATGGGTAAAATGTAATGAAGAATGGTGTAAATAGTATTTACGAGCTACAATTGTTAAGGATTCAACTCGTGTTTTGGTTTGAACATATTCCAAGTTGCATACATACTCTCGGTCGATTTCTGCTACATGCATCAAAGGAAAAGTACACCACGTTTAGTTGCATCTGTGGTGCATGAAGATTATCCAGGTTAATTCAAGACACCACCTCATCATTGGTCTTGTTCAAGAAAAACTAAGTGTGGAAGTGTTATACTTGACTACTTATAGAAGAAAAAAAAACTAGCTATTAGTGATATCCATGGCAGTCCAGTTGAGTGTTTCAAGATAGTTTATTCTTATTTTCATATGTTAGAGAAGGTGAATTTTGGTACAAAAAATAGTGTGGTATTAGATGATGAAAAAATGTTCAAGTACCTATTTGTTGCTTTGGAACCTTGCATTGAAGGGTTTAAAGTCAAGAGGAAAGTTATTATTGTGGATGCGACTCATCTAAATATATTATTGGAGGAACTTAGACAGTTGCTAAATGAGATGGAATCCGATTCATTTTGACAAATGAAGCAAGGTAATTCATCGTCCTATATTGTATTGATTTTTTTTATATAGATTAGGTAAGACTTGAGTATTGTATTGATTGCTTACTCTCTGTTTTTGTGATAAATGCTTGTTAGATGTGGATTACAACTGTCTACATCATATTTATTGACTGCTTAGTGTTTAATGCTTGGTAGTGTTATATTAGATAAAGACATGATTATGACATTGATTGCTAACAACACAAGCCAGAACTTGATATGACACAATTAAACCTAACATTTATATTAAAGGCTTCCTATGTAGCTTAACACACCCCACAACACTTCAGTATCCTCTTAACCAAATGCTCTCGCGGTCCACCACGATAAGATACTTTGTATTCATACACGATCTCAGACTTACTGATTTTTTTAGCAACATAATCACCGATAACTGTATATTGCTTCTGAAACAACTTAAAAACTTCGGGTGTATACACCTCCTCTGCATGTTGCAACATCTCTACAGTAGCAGATAATACCAAAGAGGTATGCATCATTTTGAAGTCAGCATTTAACTCGTTGTATCGCCGATCATCCAACACTCTCTCATAGTGTTCAAAGAAGGACAACAAGTCATAACTACTCTTCAAGTATCTTTTCAAAATATTATTCATACTTTCACTACGTTGTGTGCTCACCATATCTGTTGTAAAAGTATGACGTCCATATACCATTGCCCATTTTTATCTCACCTCAAACATATTCTTTAACCATTTATTCTCTGTCAAATTATGCTTATAGAGCATATTACTCCATGCCAATAATCAGTCTTCTTCTTCCTCATGGTCATATACACAGCTTCCAAAGTCTGTGGCAAACTGTCCTGGCCCATGAAATACATGACTCAACTTTTTTGCACCATTTTGGTAAATATGCCAAACACATAACCTATGTTTTGTTTAAGGAAAAATCTTCACTATTGCATTCGCCATTGCTGCAGATTGGTCAGTACGAATAGTTTTTGGTTGTTTTCCAGACATTGCTCCAAGAAAAGTCTCCAAAAGCCACTTATATGACTCAATGGTTTCATCATATAAGAGAGCAGCACCAAACACTACAGTTTGCTTATGATGATTGACCCCGATAAATGAAGCAAATGGTCTATCATATTCATTGGTCTTGTAAGTTGTGTCAAAACAGACGACATCTCCAAAAAGATATAATCACTTATAGACCGATCATCTGCCCAAAAGATATTCGTGATCATATCGTCTTCATCAAGTTGCATTGATTAAAAAAAAGATGAATTATCCTCTTTCTTTTTTTGAAACTATTCCAAAACTGCTCCAGCATCTCCTTTTACCATTTTTTCCATTCGCTTTCGATAAATGTAATTACGATAGTCTGTCTCCAAAAAACCCCAGAATTTCTCGCCCTCCAACTTCTCTACTCATCATTTCAACAGTTGATTTTGCTGAAACTCCTGACATTTCGGCATCATCAGCATGTTGTATTTGAGCGACAGAGAACATCCGGTTTCCCTTCAGCAAATGCTTCATAGGCGTCTTCACTAAATCATGGTTATGATTCTGGTTGAAAGACACAATATTATATCTTCCCGTCCTCTGAAGGTAGCAAGTCATATGAACTTTACAACCACACCGTGTAATTGGCTGTGAATAACATGTCTTGATCTTAGGTTCCTTCCTAAACGCTTCTTTTGAGCAAACATAGAGAAGCCGTACTACTTTATTATTTTTTTTCTTTCTTCGTTGCTTCCTTACATTGAAACCATGTTCGCCTGCAAACTCTTTATAAGCTTTATGTGCAGTTTCATCAGAACTAAACTCCATTCCAATACACAGTTCATCTTTCTTCTCTTCAGTTTTAACGTAGTTCTCTTTGTTGACTATATCATCTTTTTCTTCTTCGTATTCACTGACTAAAGCTTCGTCTTCACTGACTGAAGCTTCGTTTTCACTGACTGAAGCTTCGTTTTCACTGACTGAAGCTTCGTCTTCACTTACTGAATCATATTTTTCCTCATCACTACTTTCCATTGCAATCTGCACTAATCAATATATATATATATATATATATATATATATATATATATATATATATATATATATATATATATATATATTTTTCTATTATGTTATATAAATCTTGCCAATAAAACAAAAAAAAATAGCACGGTACGATCTTACGACCAAAAAAAAAATATGAGGAAGAAGAACAATTCTTTTTGTGGTGCAACAAAAAAAAATTGACAATTGAAAACTAAGTTAACAAAAAATAGAATACAAATAAAACCATACCAAACAAAAAGAATAATTCACGTACTAACATGCTTAGAAAACACAAACAACGTCGTGAAACTCTTTCCTTTGATAAAACTAATCTCTTTTGATGTTATGTGAGAAGAAGAATAGAAAAAAATTATGAATAAGGTTAGGGTTAATGACTTTATATAACATTGAGATTTAGGGTTTTTTATTGACTTATTGTTTTTTTCCTATTGGATTTAGGAGTCTTACGTGAATGAGAGAGTTAGTGGCCTCCACAATTAATGAAATTTTGATTTTTAATGATTAAATCTGATTATTGTTTTTGATAATATTTATTATTTTAATTTCTTTAATTAGATTAAATGATAAGTTTTGATTGGTCAATAAAAAGGGGGTTCGTTAAAGTGGTAATGGAACAGCCGGCTTGAGCTATGAACATAGGCCATGGTTCATGGTGTGACGAAAACAGATGGTCTTGATGGTCTCTTGCCTCAGCTTGGTGATTATCTTCCAAGTTGTTGACTTGTTGTTGGTGTTCATCACTTGTAAAGCTTGCTTCTTCCACTGATACAAGTAGCTTGCCTTGACCATCTTCTATCTTGTTTGGAAAGTCAGTCTTGGTGTCGAGCTGTAGACAATAAGTCGTTTGGTGCATGATACATAACGTCAAGTAGTTTCTCGATGAAGGCATTGAACTTGTTATGTAGGAATCGAATCCTTTACTGGGTCATTGGTAGGTTTGGTACGAATGGTACGTTAGCTGTTTCATGAGCTGTTGGTTTGGTGGCCGGAGGTAGTTCGATGTCCTCATCACTTTGTATTCATACACTATCTTAGAATTATTGATTTTTTTTGGCAACATTATCACTGATAACTGTATATTGCTTCTATAACAACTTAAAAACTTCGGGTGTATACACCTCTTTGCATGTTGCAACATCTATACATTAGCGGATAATACCGAAGAGGTTTGCATCATTTTAAAGTCATCATTTAACTCGTTATATCGCCTATCATCTATCACTCTCTCATAGTGTTCAAAGAAGGACAACAAGTCATAACTACTCTTCAAGTATCTTTTCAAAATATTATTCATTCTTTCAATAAGTTGTGATGCTCACCAGTCACCATATATGCTGTAAAAGTATGACGTCTATATATACCATTGTCCATTTTTCTCTCATCTCAAACATATTATTTAACCATTTATTCTCTGTCAAATTATGCTTATGAGCATATTACTCCATGCCAATAACCAGTCTTCTTCTTCCTCATGGTCTTTTTTTTTTGTCATCTTCTTCCTCATGGTCATATACAAAATTTCCAAAGTTTGTGGCAAACTGTCCTAGCCCATGAAATATATGACTCAACAATTCTTTGCGTAATTTAATTAGGTAAATATGCCAAACACATAACCTATGTTTTGTTTCAGGGAATACCTTCACTACTACATTTGCTATTGCTGTAGATTCGTAAGTAAGAATAATTTTTGGTTGTTTTTCATATATTGCTCCAAGAAACGTCTTCAGAACCCACTTATATGGCTCAATGGTTTCATCATATGAATATAAAAAAAATACAATTTATTTCTATAACTAACAAAAATTTAAGGTAATATACATTTAGACAATTTCTTACCTTTGTTGTACCAAGAGTATCATACAACTCCAAAATAGGAACGTCTTTCATACTACTTGGTTTGAATTTCATCTTGCACATTCTAGGGCACTTAGGATTTGCTTCTCTAACATGTTCTCTGAATTCATTCATTAGATTTGGGATGACCTCAAACGCTAGAAGCTACAAACAACACCAAAACATTCAAACAGTAGTTATACAAAATTTTCTAGTTGTACCTAGTTTATATATCATAAACAGAAAATCCTTATTCAAATTATATACCTCTATAGGCACCACGAAGCTAGGAAACACCCATTATGCGCCCAATAATCCATCAAAGTGGTCCACAAGATGAAAAATATCTTTCATATTCTCATCAAATGCTAATCGACCACATGAGAATGTTTTACACCATTCTAGATCTTCCATGGATTTAAGAAAGAAGTCTTCTACAGTGTTTGCTTGTTTCCCTGTTTTTCTCTTCCCAATGATCATGTTGCACAGGAAGAATAGGATCGTCATCTTCAAACGGTCGGGAGTAGATCTCTTCATTGAGAGTAGCATGTCCTTCACTTTCGCATATGCTACTGTTCTAGTAGTACCAAAATGTTTTACCCTTTGCTGCTAAGTGCTTTATAGTTTTTTGGATAAGAATGGCATTGTAAACCATAGATGAGTGCAAATTTTTGGAGAAAATAGAGGATTGGATCACTGTTGACAACAAACCAACATTTCTTCTTCTTATCAACACAGGCCGTGCGTAGAAGAAGTATCCACATGGTCATCACCTTGTGATTTGAATCCGTATGCATATGGAAGAAGTGCTTGAACTGTGGATGCTCCAAAAACCATTTCAACTCATCAGTTGATAGATGACCCTCAAAAAGCTTCACCCCTTGATAAATATAACACTTTGTTGCTATCTTGAATGGCTTGACATAATCGGAATCGTAATGTTTCAGTTTTATCTTCGAAATCCTCAAATCCAAATCAAGTTACACAATTATCTTACAAACTTACAAAACCAACAAAGTTATATTGAGTTTTTACACAAACACATACCATTGAATTTAGCTCTGTTTTTTCATTATCTTCTGGATCCTTATCGTCTCCAGGCAACTCTTCTTCTTTGACTAGTACTGATTCTAAAGGTAAATACTCTTCACGCTCGCTCGGATTCTTTGTACGTGCCATCTCGGATTTGGACCTCTTTCAGACCTAAAAACAAAACCAACAGTCGGACATAAGTAATCAAGAACAACATCTCGGATTCTAGATTATGAAAAACAAAATTGTAGAAAACAAATTGGGTTTCTTCAATTATTTGATTCTAATCCGAAATTTCATTTGAATTCCCAATAAAATCGAGATAAAAGACTTATTTCACTTACAAAGGAGGAGGAAGATGTCAGAATCGTAGGAGGAAGACGAATTCGAGATGTCGGGATCCTTAGTTTCACGGTGGAGTTTGGTTCCACGGTGTAGAGGATGGATGAGTTTGGGTTCCGATGAGTGTTTTGGTTTTGACTAAAGCGATTTCAATAACATCAAAGAAATATGGTTTTATGAGTTTGGACCCGGATTGAAGAGAATTCGGGTTTTTTTAACCCGTTTAGTCTTATTGGGTTGGTAATAAAATCAAAATATCAGGGTTTTAGATGTCTTTCCACTTTTTGATTTTCTAAAAATCAAAATTAAATTAACTTTTAAGAGAGAAATATTTTAGAAAATTTTCTGTGGATGAGTTGTTCCTCAGAAGTTATCCATGTAAGTAGTCTTTTATCCAAAATTTTGACAAATGTCACACAAGATAGATTAGGTGCTTATCAACAAGATTATCTCCTTATCATGATTAAGCTTTAAAACGAAATGCTCATCCCTTGACTAAGACTTGACTTCAATGGCGATTCTAAAACCCTAAGCGAAATTCCAAAGATGACTAAAGATCACATTGCGGAGGTGAAGTCTCTAGAGGCGTTGATTGGTGGTTCTTTCCCGGCGAATCTCTCAAAACTATCTTCGTCTTCTCGTTCAATTCCGACGAACAGAGATTTCCATTCTCTCTACAAGTCCGACGAGTTCAAGCGTCCGATCGATGAGATAGCTCGCACCTCGCAGTGTGTTCTTGAGACGATTGGTGGTAAGAAATCGATGACATTTCCAGGTGATGATGATGCGTATGAGTCGTTGGTTAAAGTGAACGATGAGATTCTCGAGAAATTTGATGATTCCATTGATGAGTTCAAGAGGAATCGAACGATGGAGGAAGATTCGAAGAAGGCAATTGATGTGAAAGTAGCTGAGAGTGATAAGAGATTTGAGAAACATGGCAAAGCAAAGGCTCCGTTTCATTTGCCAACGATAACAAAGCCTCAAGAGGAGTATAAGATTTTGGTGGACAATGCAAATAAACCCTTTGACCATGTTTTGTTGGAGAAGAGTGAGGACGGTCTTCGGTTTATTCATCCATTGGTTAGTTTTATACTTCGTTTTGTTTCTTTCGATTTCGGTGTTGATTCGTAGGTGTCTAGTGTAATATCTCGTGTGTGGAACTGTAATCTATGATTGTTTAGGTTACCTTTTCTGTATGTGATTGTGGTTGCATCTTCGTGCTAGTTTTGATATATGTTTGTAATACTTTGCAGGAGAAACTTTCGGTGATGGACTTTGTCGATAAAAATCTAAGCGAGATTATTCCTGTTAAGCCTCTCCCATTGGAAGAGACTCCATTCAAGCTTGTTGAAGAAGTCAAAGATCTCGAGGACTTAGCTGCGACATTGCAAAGTGTTGAAGAGTTTGCTGTAAATTTCCTTCCTCTGATTGTTTTTAGGCTAATGTGCAATGCATTTTTGGAATGTAACAGTTTTTGGTGGAGGTTCTTAGAAGTTTGCTTGTGTAATGAGAATGAGAATTCTGATTAGACTAAGCTTTCTTTAAAGTATCTGTGTCTCCAGTATATTAAGTAGATATAGAGAACTTAATTTATGAGTTAGGATGCTGATATCTCTTTCCATTTTTATTGGTATATCTTGTTCATCTTCCTCGCTTAAGTTTATTGTCTTTTATTCCTTTTGTAGGTTGATCTGGAGCATAATCAGTATAGATCTTTTCAAGGATTAACGTGCTTGATGCAAATCTCCACCAGAACCGAGGATTATATTGTTGATACATTCAAGCTTTGGGATCACATTGGTCCTCATCTAAGGGAACTCTTCAAAGACCCTAAAAAGAAAAAGGTTTTCTCCAAAACTCGCTAAGTTCTTTTCTATATAATCCCTAAAGTACAATTATTGTAATA
Source organism: Arabidopsis thaliana x Arabidopsis arenosa (assembly GCA_019202795.1). Taxonomy (NCBI): domain Eukaryota; kingdom Viridiplantae; phylum Streptophyta; class Magnoliopsida; order Brassicales; family Brassicaceae; genus Arabidopsis; species Arabidopsis thaliana x Arabidopsis arenosa. Next base: position 5,561,025 of record CM032919.1, on the reverse strand, counting down.
TGAAAAAATTTAATTTAACTAGGTAATGCATGGAGCAGATCATGATATTATTTGGCTTCAACGGGACTTCGGCATTTATGTCTGCAATCTTTTTGACACAGGACAGGTTTGATTTCTGGTTATTTTGTTTTGGCAAAGCCATGTTTCTTGTAGGCATAGGATATCACCTTAACAAAACACATTAGGGAAATGTAGAAGGATGAAAACAATTTATTGGAATAAAGTGAAACTTAATCTTTCTTTCTTTGTTTTCTGTCCCTGCATTCCTTTCATGATGTTCGTGACATTATTGTGGCTATTAAACGATAGCTTTAGTTTGAACTTTGAAGGTTCTTAGGGTCTAACGTATTATTAAAATCTTAAGCAGTATCTCGATTTTTTTTCTGTCAGGCCTCAAGGGTGCTAAAGCTGGAGAGAAAGAGTCTGGAATTTCTTTTGAAGCATTATTGTGGAGTTGCTGCAGACAAACAGTGCGTAACAATCCAATCTCGATTAACTTTTGTTCTTTTGCACTCTCATCTTCTCACTCTTCGTTCAATTTCTATTTTGCCAATTGGCTGCAGATACCAAAATGCAGACTGGAGAATACGACCCCTTCCAGATGTAATGACAAGGTTGGTATATTCTCTTTCTAGTCACTCTCGTTATTGTTTTTCATCGGTTGAGTTGAGCTAACACATTTGCATATGATGGCAGATATGCTAGAGAAGATACACATTATCTTTTGTACATTTATGATGTAATGCGAATAGATTTGCACACAATGGCAAAGGAAGATGAGCAATCTGACTCTCCTCTGGTAGAGGTAACCATCAATGTCTCCCGAATTCTATGGGTATTTATTTTTCTAGATTTTGATTTAAGGGCGACTGATAGAGTAAAGAGGATGCTATAATAAAAAAAACACCCAACTTAATTAGAAAACAAGGAAATACATGATTCCCTCCCAAAACAAGAGACGGGACTCTTGTTCCTTAAGATTTCACCCGATAAATATTAAGAAAGAAACCCAACATACCTTTCTGCTCTTGCAATATTTAATAGAAATCTTATGCATGGCTTATTAAACACAGAACAATTCTTCCTTCTCGGTCCCTGCTTTAACTTTCTGATGTTTTCTTTCATTTTTCCAACTGATCCTGATGTCTCTTTGTCACGTATACGGTATACCTTCCATATCTTATTACATGGTCGTTGGCACATGAAGATCAAGCAGCGACTCATTTATATCCATAATCTTATGTATTCTATTGCGTCCAGTGGGTCTATGGTTGGGCTTCTTCAATTTTTAATAACCATTTTGACAAAGTTATCAATGCTAGCAGGCATACAAGGGCAGTTATGACGTGTGCATGCAACTATATGAGAAAGAGCTTTTGACTGGGGATTCATATCTTCACACTTATGGGTTTGTTGCTTATTGTCCCCCTCATGAAAGAAAATATAAGCTTAGTTTTATTTCTTGCCTGGTGTCCCTGTTTTTTGGCTATCCGGTCAATCGTTTTCTTGCTTTTATATGGAAGAGCAGTACCCTATTAGATATAAAATTTTATGCATGGCTTATCAACTTAAAACTAATCTGTATTATGTGTTTCAATTTTGGCATTTTGTTAGGGTTAGGTCAGGTAATCTCAATGCGGTTCAACTTTCCATTGTTGCGGTATGTTCTCAACTTGCGTAATGATCCAAGGCACCCTTCATCTACCTTTCTTTTTACCATATGAAGCTTACATAGTAGTTGCTGAGCTGCAGGGTCTTTGTGAATGGCGGGATCGGATTGCACGTGCAGACGATGAGAGCACCGGTTATGTATTACCAAATAAAACTCTTTTTGACATAGGTAGATAATTTACTATTTCATCTCCAGGTTCTTGGATATTTGTCGGTGGTTCCTAACTTGGTCTAACTCGTTTTGTTAAATAATAGCCAAGGACATGCCAATTACTACTGCTCAGTTGCGCCGGTTGTTGAAGTCAAAGCATCCTTACATCGAGCGTAATTTTGACGCAGTGATCAGTGTCATCAGACGATCAATGCAAAATGCAGCGGCATTCGAGCCAGTTGTTCAATCTTTAAAAGATTGGCGTCCTGAAACAGTAAGATATTTATTATGTTATGAATTGTTATTCATTTTGGGTTTCTTTCTGTTTATATAAGGACTAAGAAAAATATTTGGTTTTGGCAAATGATCGGTGTTATCGAGTAGATTTGTTAATGTATTTTAAAACTGTAGGTTTTTAGTTAAGGGGTATGTGCTTACCTGCTTGGGGAAAAGCAATTAGCAGTGATTATATATGATGCTTTCTTGATTGAATTGTATAGGTCCTATAGAAAGTAGGTTTATTAGGAACTAAATCTTGCACCCTTCTATAGCATGTGAACTTGCCAAAATACTATAACTAGAGGAGAGTTATTTGTAAGTGCTGATTGCTAATCCAAACGTTTAGTAGTTTGGTGGTGCGAAACCTTGAGATGTTTCTTAATAGTCAGGCGTCATGACTGCTTTGTTATTGCATGCACTTTTAAATATTTATAGTCAAAATTTTCTCTTGACTTTTCTTGATTTAGGTGGTTGAAAAGAATATTGAACCTAAGATTGAGAAAACAGGCACAGAAGCTTCATCTTCTTCTCTGAGTTTGAAGAAGTTTTCTGTGGATGATTCAAAGAAACAAAACAGCAGTGGTTTTGGAAATTTGCCGTCAAAGAGAAAGTTTGAAAGCGACAAAAAGGTGAGGCTGTTATATAGTGTGAAAAGTGAACATTACATAGAAATTTGTAGAAAACTGCATCAATTGTTTACAATACTAATTGGCCGAAAAACAAGTTGCAGGTAAAAGAAGAGGTCAAAGCGTCCAAGTCAAAGCCAAATGAGGTAATCATAGTGGTGGATGATGATGACGATGACGATGATGAGTCTTATGAACAGAGCTCGGAAACCGCTGATGCTTTGAACAGAGTTTCAGAAACACCTTCTAATGGATCACTATCGATGACTCAAAAGCCGAAGATATGTAATAAGGAGATAATAGTGTTAGACGATGATGATGAGTCAGAGAATGACTCGGAAAGCAGAGAAGAGGAAGAGATGCGTAGGAGAAGTGAGAAGCATAGGAGATTCATGAATATGAAACGCGGCTTTCTTAACATTTAGAGCCCTTTCATTAGCTTTTGTGGTACATTGTGCAATGTTTTGGTCGCTATTCTCAGACAATAGACAATCTATCTTGACTTGTATTGTATGTGTATACAACAAGTAGACATATGTTTAATATATGTTAATTGAATTTTGATTAACCAGAAACGAAACATTGCAATTAGTGAAAGCAATCATTTTTGTATTTCTTATATACTACTAGAGAATAGCACGCAGGTTGTACCACTGGCAAATCCAGACTTCTCTGGACCAGACACATTTTTTTGTGGGTTAGGGCAACTATTTAAAGAAAACACTACAGGCTATTTAAATATAACACAGAGCTTACAAATAATTTTTTGGAGAGTTATGTAAATATTTTATGATTGTTTATACTTTGTAATTTTAGTCGCTCTTGCGTTCATAAACAAAACTAAAATTACTTGTTTAAAATTGAGCAAACTACTATCTATATTAGTATGTTTGAAGTTTATTTTGTACCGGGTGGATTAAAAATATATCCGAGATTTTTGGTACCCGATCCGATACAAATTTTCTTTCAAACTCTTACACCGGATATTTCATATTTTCTTCGGATCGGGTTATAAGAAACCGAACTCTTACACCCGATATTCCATATTTAACAATATATATATTAGAAGAATTAGTTAAGATTTAAAATTATGATTTTCCTATAATCTTTGTTTGATTTTTTTTTAACTGTTTTGAATCATCACATAATACATAAACTTAAGAAAAATCTCAATTTTATTTTATCCATATATTGTGATTCAAAATTTAAAAGGCGGACATATATTACCCAATTGATGAAAATGATGTGTGTTCAACGTTCCACATCGGCTAAAATTTGTAGACAATAATTCAGAATCATATTATAAATAAGATCAAAATGAATCCAAATCCGAATGAATATGAAGCTAACCTTAACAAGCATCCAAATTTAAAAGTTTGTATACGGTTTAATTTGGTCTTAGTTTAACTGTTTAATTTTACCGGAAATATTAGATTTTAAATTTTAAAAAAGTTTTAAATATTATAATTGATATATCTAAAACCAATAAAAAATTTATAATATTATGAACATTTGAACAATTAAAAAAAAAACACGGTACGGATAATATTGCTGGACTGGGGTATATGGTGGGACAGGTTTGAATCAACATTAATAAAAATTTAAAATATCATTAACCCGCCGCTTCAATACGAGTTAAATCTTTAAATTATTATTTTAAACACCACCAATATTAGACATATCAAATCAGCCTAATTTAGATACGATTGCATAAAACCAAAAATGTCCCGTGATATACTCTTACTTAATAACAATTGTAAACCATAAAATAGTAATATCTTATAAAATGATATAATTTGCACATTTTTATATATATCAAATAATTATTAAATTTTAAAAATCACTACTTTTAGAAAAAAAAATCCTCCCGCCAGTTAAAATCTAGTATGTTTTAAAAAAATTTGTTTTATTGTTTACAAACCATACTAATAAAGATAACGAACAATATTATAAAAACAGTGATATACTATAACATGATATAAAATTAACCAAATAAGGGTTCTACAATGTTTTTCTATTATTATTCCATTTCTAAAAATAATGTTTCCGAGTTTAGATAAGTTTGTCTTACTTTATTAAAGAATATCGAAATATAGAATTTCTAAAACTAAAACCAAAAGTTAAAAAAATACAAAATCTCATAAAATCTAAATTTAAGGAAATATTATTTTAAACTAGATAAAATGAAATCCTAACAGAGTATATATCTACCTTTCTTCTATTACATCACCACTAAATTTTTTTGATCAATTTCTATTTCAACTACGTGCAACATATGCGATTATATGAACAGATTTCACAAATAATGATACCACAACGTAGTTTCTCTGCAACACTCGTATCCAGGGCCGTGCCAAGAGCTTTGATAGCCTAAGGCAAAAAAAAACATCTAATACATTTTTGTATTAAAATGTGTTATAACTTATAACTAAATTTAAACATTTTATTTTTTAATAAAATAGATATAATTATATTTTCAATCTATGAGTATAACATTTTGTACTATTTAGTATTTACTATGAATGTATAATTTTACACTATTTTCATAATCTATTTTCTTAATTAATACTATTTTTATCTATAAAAATACTAAAATTTTAAATATTATATAAAGAATTAATAAAGAGAAATATCAATAATTTTAATATATTAAACAAAAATTCAAAATTAAGAAAAATAACACTAAAAATATGTAATTTACTAATATATCAAATAATTATTTAAAATTTGGGGCCTAAAACAATTGCCTTTTTTTTCCTCATAGGCACGGCCCTGCTCGTATCCATAACGGACGTTCTCCATGTACAACATCTCCTTGATGGATATGCTCTCCCGCATCATACATTTAATACTGCACGAACGGCTCTGCTTACGCTCTGCCTACAGTATAATTAGGGGTGTCAAGTTGGTTAAACCAAACCAAACCAATCCACATCCATATGGTTTTAGTGTCTAATGGATAATAAGTCAATCCAATTCATTTAGCAAATGGTTTGGATGAAACCATAACTCATTTAAATTATTGGATTAATGGATAAACTCATTTAATCCATTTAATAAATTTTCCATGATCTAAATAATTATCATAATTAATAATTAATAATTATCATAATTAATAATTAATAATTATCATACTACAATCATCATCATCATGCTACTATAATCATTCATGATCATAATCATCATCATACTATTATCATCATCATCTAATCATCATCATCATCATCATCATCATCATCATCATCATCATCATCATCATCATCATCATCATCATCAGCAGCTTAAAAATAAGAAACAGTCACCACCAGAGAGAGAGCAAAACCCAAAGAGACACATTTTCCTCTCAGAGTCTTCAAGAACACTAATCTAAATTTTTCATATCATTGTCATCTAGTTTATATAAATAAGAAGCATCCGGATTGATTTAGTAGCAACTACGTACTAAAAACAACTACGTATAGAACAATATCAATTACAGAAATGGTCCAACACAAATTGATCCATCAAGCATATATTATTATAATAAGACATCATTCTCACCACAAAGAAAAAATTACCATATCCAAAAGCATAATCACATGATAATCAAATTGCATTTTTTAGGAATCGAACCTCATACTTAGTGTAGAAACCTTTAAACCATTAACCATTGGTCAAGAAACTTTCACATTTTAAAGGTTTTAGGAGGAAAATAAAGCTAGTTAAACTTTGAACACGTTTAATAAACTATAAAGAAAACAACGGAGGAGACATAAAAATAGGGGAACTCTAGTTTCATTCTTTTAAATTGATAGTACGAGGAATATTTTTTCGATGAGCAATAATATGTAAACTATATGGCGAATTGCAAAAATACCCATATTTGATAGTATAACTAAGAATATATCATCACAATTCAAAGAATTAAGAAACTAGCATAAGGGATGGGTAGACATGTCAATTAGGACAAAAGTCTGCTGGCCGGCCCAGCCCAGCCCTGAAAAATATCGGGCTCAGCCTTAAATATATGTGTCCAGATAAAAATCGGGTCTTCCGGCTAAGCCTGTTCGGGCCAACGGGTTTTTTGGTCTTAGCCCGACTAGGCTCGGACCGGGCCGGAAACCCCTTAAAAAGATACTTTGATTTTTTTTGTTTTTTTTAACGTCTGGATTTATTATTTATTGAACCTTATGAGAACTGTTACATTGACGATTCTACTATAGACAATTTCTTCTGACCCTTATTAGATTCACGACAAATGACAATTTCTTCTCCATGCTCTTGACGGACACCTTTAATGATCCACGACCTAACGAGACTTCCCTATCTGCGTAGAATCACGGCGAACAGCTCTAATTATACATCGCTGAAGATCTCTTGTTTACATATTAGTTTAATTGAAAGATTTTTAAGGATTTATTTAGTTAAGAACCCTAACCCTAGTTTTAATGGTGGCGTACTATAAATCTAAAACCAAAATTGGTTCTCAGGGGACGCTTTCATTAACCTTCGCCGTCTTTCAATACGTACGTACAATATCTTTAACAAATCATGTTAGTCAAATTATTTGTTTAATAATGCATGAAGATTATTCATTAGGAACAATGAACGATAATGTCTATGTGTACATGTATTGTATTAATTTTGCGTCACTAAAAACTACAAACATAGGTTTTTTTTTTAGATCAAAAACGTTGATGTTATGCAGATGTTTTCTTTGCATTATTATTAACTTTTATGTTTATTTATATAACTATATGTGTACTTGAATATGCATTTTACTTTATGGAACAAGGCGTTCATACTAAGAAAAATAATCAAAATTTATAAATCTCAGATGTAGAAAGAGATTATGTAGACTAAACTGAAGAACCACCGGGTGATAGCTGCTAAGATAGTTAATTTGCTGCTCGGTTACCCTTGCTTCAACATTGTTAATCAGTTTTAATGGTTGTGGAAGTCGAAACTAACACAATCAAGATTTGTCTAGGGTTTTATTCTAGGGATACAATAAACGTGAATTCTCAAAGAACAACAGAACGGATTGAAACCAAAGATGGTGTTCTTGATTTTATTAAGAAAAAGATGGTTTTGATCGTACAAGAGTTTGATCGTAAAAAGAAAAGGTGTTTGTGCTTATGAGCTTTGTGTAGTGTAAATTCTAGAGCGATATTGCTTATTCTCCTGTGAGAGTCTTGAGTCTCCTTATATAGGGGTGATAAACCGCCTCTCCAGCGATATTCTCGGAAGATTTCCATTTATCTTGAAGTCGGCTTAGAATATCGCAGATAAGGATACTTTCCTTATTCTTCGGAGCTTCCGGAAGTTTTCCTGATTTGAGTCGATCCTTCGAGGTTCTTCTTTATCATTTCCGAGTATTTCAGAAATGATCCTTCTTTTTCGGAAATGCTGTTAAGATACTTCAAAGGTATTTATTCACTAAGTCTTTGCTTCGGGTGATGATGAAGACTTCCTCCTCGGGTGACTGAGAACTTCACCTCGGGGTGACTGATGACTTCGCCTCGGGTAGCTTGGAGGCTGCCTGGTGACGACTGGTGTGTTTGGCTCGGGGCAGGATGACGGTGTGATACACAACCTGAGCCGAGGCACCGAGGAGATCGGCTCGGGTACCCCAGGACGACTAAGCTCGGGTACCCCAGGACGGCTAGGCTCGGGTACCCCAGGACGGCTAGGCTCGGGTACCCCGAGGTGACTGGGCTCGGGTACCCTGAGATGACTGGTTCGGGTACCCCCGAGGTGATGGGCTCGGGTACCCCAGGGCGACTGGGCTCGGGTACCCTGAGATGACTGGTTCGGGTACCCCAGGACGACTGGGCTCGGGTACCCCGAGGTGACTGGGCTCGGGTACCCCAGGACGACTGGGCTCGGGTACCCCGAGGTGACTGGGCTCGGGTACCCCGAGGTGACTGGGCTCGGGTACCCGAGCTGACTGGCAGGGTACCCGAGCTGACTGACAGGGTACCCCAGCGACTGGCAGGGTACCCCGAGCTGATTAGCAGGATAACCCGAGGTGTTGAAGTTTGGCTCGGTCTCAAAGGATGGGTGAAATCCGACCCCAACAGTTAGCCCCCCAGCTCGTTGACTTGGGGAGCAAGTGTGACGAGCTTCATGAATGAGTCGACCGAGCCGTTTACTATTCTTGGTGCTTCATCCCTGACGGTTCGCATCTCTTCGGGAGAATGAGGTGGCTTGTGCGAAGAAGGCCGCGAAGAGGGAGGTCGCCGCCGAATTTACCCAGGAAGTCAAGGTGGCCGAGGTGAAAGTCGCTCTATTTGACCAAGTGTGAGACCGATACATGCACTTTATGCAGGAGAAAGCGTATGATGAGTTGATCGCCGAGCTGGAGAGCGGCAACAAGATTGAGGATGAGAAGGATGAAGTGCTGAAGTGGAAAAGCGGAGTACGCCGATGCTGAGGCTGAATACATCAGACTTGGTTCTTGAGCCGCAGGAGGATCTGAAGGTTTTCCCAGGGTCTCCGGACTTTGTCCACGAAAACCTCGGAAATAGATCGATTAAAGGCAACGTAGTTGAAGTAGGTGTCACCGACTTAGGGATCAAGTGTAACGAGCTTCATGAACGAGCAGACCGAGCTGTTAACTTCTGCTTCGAGTCGCCAGTGAACCTGAGGCGGCACTCTTAGAACCGTCCTTTTTCATCCTTTTTGGTTGTAGTGTAAGATTGTGCATGGATGGCTTTGTCGTTGTATTTTTGCAAAGTAAATACAAACGCTATTTTCAAAGATCCTTGTCTTCGAAGAGAATACAATGATTTTGAATAGTTTCCGTATCGAAACATCTTTTCGTCCTAAGTACGAAAGAATTATGTAGCCGGAGCGAAAGATAGATACCAGTGTTAAGATAAACTAGGTTTTAGCAGCCGGAGCGAAAGATAGGTACCAGTGTTATAATAAACTGGGTTTTAGCAAATAGATTTGAACGTTCACGGTCGCGACCCGATTCGATTCAATCGATAACCAGTGCTTAGAAGCGAACTGGGGCACCAGTGTTAAGATTTTACTGGGGTTTCTGAAGACAATTTCATCTTTGGTCGGATATCTTCGACCAGATTGTCTCGAATGCTTATATAGCGCGCTGTAACCGTGGAGGTGTAGATGAATTTAGTTCGCGGGCGTGGCCATCGCCCAAACGAACCGAACGGAGTTTAGACCGTGTTGATTTCCCGAGGCGAGTTTCAGGGTAAAGACCGAGGTGGATTTGATCGGATAAAAACCCGAAGTATAAATTTAGAGGCAAAATTTGTTAAAAATTTGAGTTGAGTATGTGTATACGGACCCCACTCCCCTCTTTTTTAATTAGGGGGGGTAGCTGAACTCGTCCGAGGATGAGCTGCCTACGTACCCTTATTAGGGATCAAGCCACCTCGTAGTTCAAGTTTATGCGTACCTTAAGTTTTTAGCGGTAGTATTTCCTTAGTCGTTTCCACAACTGAGATAGTCTCGGCCTCCTCGGGACCGGTTGAGACGGCAATGGGGCTAGGATTCGTCATCTCCACCTCAGGCTCATCAGTCGCTTTGGGAGGAGCAAGGGTTCCGAGAACGGCCTCCAAAGCTTTCTTCTCTACGGCCGCCTTCTTTTCCGCGAGGTACTTCTCCTTGCTTCGGCCAATCTTCACCTTTTTATGATTGACCTCGGCTTTAGATTCGGCGACAAGGTTCCGAAGTTTATATGCGGCCATGAAGCACATCCTGGAATTCTTTTGGCTTCCCCATATCGTTTTTACACCGTTAGGCGTCGAGAACTTCAAGCAAAGATGGTATGTCGAGGCGACGGCTCGCATTAGGTTTAACCAAGGGGTGCCCATAATGGCGTTGTAGATGGTCGGCCGATCTGTGACAGAGAAATCAACTATCTTCGTTATTCCACTGGCCTGGACTGGCATCTGAATAGTTCCGAGTGTCATCAGGGTTTCTCCAGAGAATCCAAGTACTGGCCTCGGAGTCTGGTTTACTTGCGACATGTTGATGTTCATTTGCCGAAGCGTCTCGCAGAAAATTACGTTAATAGTGCTGCCAGTGTCGATCAACACCCTTGATACGTCGTGATCTCCAATCGCAAGCGTGATGACCAGAGGGTCGTTATGAGGCCTGTCGAGCCCATTTGTCTCACTTTCTTCGAACATGATTACAACGTTAGGTTGGTCGAATGGCCTTAACCAGTTGCTGGGTGCTTCGGCTCGTCTCTGATAGGCTTTGATCGCGGCTACGGTGTCGGAGCAAAACGCTGATCCTCCCATTATCGTGTGGATTCTTTGCCGTGTTCCGTCATGCTCCTCGTCGGGTGTTCCCCGGATTCTCTTCGGAGCCTCTGGCTCCCTTGGCTCGGGACCCCTTGCCGTGTCCACCTGCTCGGGCTGAACTTGTTCTGGCTCTAGGTCTTTGAGGGTTATGTTCGTCCCAAGCTCTCCGGCTAGAAATTTGGCCGTTAATTTTTCTCCAAGGCTCCTGCATCTGGAAGTGTGATGCCCGAAGGTATTGTGATGCTCGCAGTATTCTTGTTCATCACCTAGTGGTTGACTTCTCGTCCAAGTAAAAGAGTCTCTTTCTCGCCCTCGGCCTGCATCGATTTGGTAGTTATGGGCTTCTGGGAAATTGCGCCCCTCATGGTGTGTATATATTCCGCTTTGATTCGTCTTGTTCTGGATCGGAGGTGCTGTTTGAGTTTTCTCGGCTCGGGACGCTTGCTTCGTTGGCTCGTGCCTCTTTGCTAGCAGCGCCATCTCTTCTTCATGGGCGACGAAATCTGAGGCTCGGTGCAGTGCGTCGCGAATTGTCGTAGGTTTGGATAGGTTCAGCTCTTTTCTGAATTCCGACTTGTACCAGAGAGCTTTCTTCAAGGCCGAAAGGGCGGCTACGTCTGTGATTCCTTCAACCTTGGCTAGCGTTGATTTGAAAGTCGTGAGGAAATCTCTTAACGGCTCGGTGGGCTGTTGAGACAGCGACCACAAATCTGCGTCAGAAGTTCCGGGGTCGATGAGCACGGAGTATTGCTTGAGAAAAAGTGTTGACAGCTCGTCGAAACTATCGATTGAATTTCGATCCAGTCTTGAAAACCAATCCAATGCGGGTCCCTTGAGGTGTTCCACGAACAGTAGGCATAGACCGGCATCCTTCTCTCCGGGCTTGAATCTGGCTCGGGCCACGGATATCACGAAAGACTTAATATGACCTTTTGGGTCGGTTGTTCCGTTATAGGTGTCGATTTTGAACTTCCCCAGATTGGACATCATCGTTTCGGAAATTCTTTTGGTGAAAGGCGTATTCCGAGATTCTTCCAAGATTCGGTCGATATTAGGTGCAGAGGAGGAAACACTATGTATCTGGGTTTTGACGAGCTTCATATCGGCTTCCGCCTTGGCTAGGGAGGCTCGGATCTCGTCGAGCTCGCGTTCTCTTTCGGACTCCTCGGCCCATCTTATGTTTTCCTCGGTTTCCTGATCATCTGTGAGATCGGTTCGCTCGGCGGAGTTAGCTCCGGTTCGGGTACGCTCGTCTTGCGGATCATCCGGCTCGTTTGTCAGGTCCACTGCGTCTGGCTCGGTGGGATCATCCTGGTTCTCTCGTCTGGCAGGGTCGGCTCGGGTTGTGACTCTGGTGTTGTCGGTTGGCGTCGCGAACGTGAGCCTCGTTGGGTTGATGCCGGGCAAGTCCCTCCGGGCTCGTAGCGGCCGAGTCTGGAAACGAGTGGTTTTGTACTGCCCACGGGAATCGATTTCACCGATTTGCTGCGCCAAGGTCTTGTTAGCTTTCTCTTGATCGTCAGCTTTCTTCTGGAATTTAACCATCATGTCCTTTAGTTCGGCTAGGGTTGCTGATATCGCTGGATCGGCTTGAGGATTCTGAGGGTTCGGAGGGTCAAGGTCGCCTCCTCCGGCTGGTGGTATCCGATGATCGTCTTCGTTCATCGTCTTCTTCGGTGATTGAGTTTAGTGTTCTTAGGGTAAGAGAATTCTAAAGTATCCCCACAGACGGCGCCAAACTGTGGAAGTCGAAACTAACACAATCAAGATTTGTCTAGGGTTTTATTCTAGGGATACAATAAACGTGAATTCTCAAAGAACAACAGAACGGATTGAAACCAAAGATGGTGTTCTTGATTTTATTAAGAAAAAGATGGTTTTGATCGTACAAGAGTTTGATCGTAAAAAGAAAAGGTGTTTGTGCTTATGAGCTTTGTGTAGTGTAAATTCTAGAGCGATATTGCTCATTCTCCTGTGAGAGTCTTGAGTCTCCTTATATAGGGGTGATAAACCGCCTCTCCAGCGATATTCTCGGAAGATTTCCATTTATCTTGAAGTCGGCTTAGAATATCGCAGATAAGGATACTTTCCTTATTCTTCGGAGCTTCCGGAAGTTTTCCTGATTTGAGTCGATCCTTCGAGGTTCTTCTTTATCATTTCCGAGTATTTCAGAAATGATCCTTCTTTTTCGGAAATGCTGTTAAGATACTTCAAAGGTATTTATTCACTAAGTCTTTGCTTCGGGTGATGATGAAGACTTCCTCCTCGGGTGACTGAGAACTTCACCTCGGGGTGACTGATGACTTCGCCTCGGGTAGCTTGGAGGCTGCCTGGTGACGACTGGTGTGTTTGGCTCGGGGCAGGATGACGGTGTGATACACAACCTGAGCCGAGGCACCGAGGAGATCGGCTCGGGTACCCCAGGACGACTAAGCTCGGGTACCCCAGGACGGCTAGGCTCGGGTACCCCAGGACGGCTAGGCTCGGGTACCCCGAGGTGACTGGGCTCGGGTACCCTGAGATGACTGGTTCGGGTACCCCCGAGGTGATGGGCTCGGGTACCCCAGGGCGACTGGGCTCGGGTACCCTGAGATGACTGGTTCGGGTACCCCAGGACGACTGGGCTCGGGTACCCCGAGGTGACTGGGCTCGGGTACCCCAGGACGACTGGGCTCGGGTACCCCGAGGTGACTGGGCTCGGGTACCCCGAGGTGACTGGGCTCGGGTACCCGAGCTGACTGGCAGGGTACCCGAGCTGACTGACAGGGTACCCCAGCGACTGGCAGGGTACCCCGAGCTGATTAGCAGGATAACCCGAGGTGTTGAAGTTTGGCTCGGTCTCAAAGGATGGGTGAAATCCGACCCCAACAATGGTCATCATCGTTGCTGCCAAAGATAATGTTGAATGAATCATAATTTGACTGAATCTTTATGCATATACATCCATTTTCGAAATTGGTCTATTGTCATCTTTTGGTTGTGAAGAAATTGAGTGTTTTTTAGGTGAGGATTGTGATTTTTATATAGCTTATAAAGCTGATTTTTTTCCATTCTCATCGGATTTGCCATGAGTTTCACTACAGCTCACAATAGGCATGATCCGAAGAGCATGACTAATTAACATGTAAATGTAATATCAAAGGGAAACATATTAAATAATAAGACTCATTGACCAAATTTGTTGACCATAATTATATGTTCATAAGTATAATATGGAAGGTTTATTATATGTGTTTGTGTATATAAACAAACTAACACACAAGACCAGAACAATGAGATCTCAGTAAATGACATAATATTAGAAGAAGAAGAAGAAAAAGGTAAATCGATTTATAAATATACAAAATCAAGTTATAGAGAATGTTGGAAAATTCTTATAAGAAAATACAACTATATATATCAAATAGTGAAGAAACAAAATATTGAGAAATGCTTTAATATATTTACTACATATGTCCTATACATGAACTTTTACATTGATTTTGAATCTTTTTTATATATAATTTATGATTTTTATTGTAGGATATTTACACAAAGAGCTGTTGCATCATCGGGACATAACTAATGACAACAAAGATCTTTTCATATGTTTTATTACATTCATTGATGATGTTTGCTCTCATCCTTTCTTCCATGGGTTCACCAGGTGACTTATTTATTAGTTGAATGATATATTATATCTTAAACTTTTGGACTTTTTAACTTGAAATTCTGTGAAACAAATTGAGATTTTTTAAAACTAGTTGAGTCAAAATCACTAAACACACAAAAAAAAAAAAAAAAAAAAACTCATTTCATAAACATGTTAAAACATTAATTTGATTATTTTGTACTTCAAGTAATATTAATATGTTTATTATGAACCAAAAAGGGAAATATTATGACTGTAAGCAAGACGGATGTATAACCACACCACCATGCTGGAGAAAATGCTTGTCTATGGGATATCCCAAAGGAGGGGAATGTCGAACATATAGTTATGGTGGTGTTTGTTGTTGTGAACTTAGTTCTAAGCCTCCTAACTAATTAATTCTTCATTATATATGTTACTCCGAATTCTATATGAATAAAATTAAATTCAAATATGTTTCTTGTTATACAAAGCCAACAAATAAAATTTGTCTTTGGTTTTACCTAAATTAATGATGTTTCCTTTCATCTTTCTACCATGATTTCAGATAATTCATTAAATTATTTAACGCTACCTTTTCTCAAACATAAAAAAAAATAGATTTTCTCAAAATTCTCTCAAATATTCATGAAAAAAATAAGACATATAATTTTATTTAATTGTAAAATTTAAACCCCAAACCTCATCTATAAACCCAAATCGACATAAAATTTTGTTTAATTGTAAAAGCTAAACCCTAATCACTCTTTTATAAACCCAAACCGACATATAATTAATTTCGTTTAATTGTAAAATCTAAACCCTAATCCACATTTGTAAACCCAAACCAACATATAATTATGTTCAATTGTAAATCTAAACCCTAATCACTTTTTTATAAACTCAAACCGACATATAATTTTGTTTAATTATAAAATCTAAACCCTAATTTAAATTTATAAACCCAAACCGATATATAATTTTGGGTGAATCCAAGAATTTTTCTTTAATGAATTTATTTATTTATTTATTTAGATGATATTAATTGTTTTAATTTGTTTAATTAGATGACATGGTAAATTCTAATTGGTTAATTAAGAAGCGGTGAATGAAAGAGGTTCCCCCCCCCCAAGAATTATTCAAAAAATAACTAGCAGTCTCGAGATACACAAATACGTTTATGTCAGTAATTTAATGTTAAACTATTAACTTCATTAATTTTTAGACAAATATCTACCACGCTTCCTCCCCGAGCCACCATAAATACCCTCTCTCTAGTACCTTCTCCTTTGAACCAAAATTATTCCTTCTACTTCTAAGTTTCATGTATCTTACTATCTTTCACTTCTTAGCAAAAATAAGATTCTTAAATCTATAAACCTTAATATCGTAATTGAAATGTCCGAAAATGACCTGAAGCCATCTTTTACTGAGAGATTTTAAAATGTCTAATTTGTTCTCATCACTTTTCGATAACATTTTGAGACATCAAACCCACACCATTTTGTCTCCTCTTACTTCTCACTCAATCAAAAGTCTCTTGGTCCGCTCCCACCACCAAAGAACCACCGCAAGCCGGCCCTAACATAGGGTCATAAGCAAACAATATATTTGCTAGCCAATATATATTAATTTATCTTAAGAAAAACATGAATAATAAAAAAAATTACATTCTTAGGATTTCATATAGATCACCTAAACTAAATTTTTTATAACATAGGGTCATAATTGTTTTTTCTCGGTATTTTATAAAAAAATAACTATTACCAACAATGAAAAACAAACTAACTATTATAGAGATTAGTGATAGAGTGGTCCCTCCTCAAAGCCAAAGAGATGTGTTTTGTTAACACAAGAGCACACAAAGGAACCAAAGAGATAAACTCTGTTTTTGTCAATTTTCATGTCTAATATATTCTCATGACTTTGAAGTCTTTAAATACACAAAGAAAGAAAAAGGATCGTTCACAAATCCTACAAACTAGGAAACATGGATAAATGGGAATGTGGAGATCATTTTCCTAAAACTTAGGAACGCATGATCGTATCTTTTATCTATGAGACTTTGACCAAGTCTTCTCCGGTTTAATCTTGGTTATGAACCTATCAATTAGAAAATCATTAGAGATACAATCGGGACCAGTAAAATACGATATACGAATTTTGAAAGATAATAAAAGAAAATCATAGTGGCCACGATTAGTACGGACGTGTTTATATCTATCATCCAAGTTGCGAAATGGCTTGCAGGTAGGAACCAAACGGCTCATCTAAAGAAATTTTTGAGAAAGTACTAAAAACATATTAATTAGAAAATCATCACTCACATATAAGATAACGCCTTGTTTTAGTTTTCTTTTTTTACGTTGGCATTTGGCAATGGTTACAATGTTGAAACACTTAGTGAATTTTAACGTTTTGATGAGAGAGATGATGTTTGCATTCCAATGACAACTAAACTCTTGAAAACATTGTAACAACATATAATGAGGACATTATTTTTGTTTAACTGATCTGAACCGAACCGTGAAAGTACTAAAACACCATTCCGAAAAGTAAACTAATTCGGTTTCATTTTTACTGATTTTTTAGAGATCCTTCATATGTTTTTCTATATCAAATCGAAATCAAAACTGTATCAAACCAATCCGAATAGTGTTTTGTTTTCATTCACCCTTATATTTCATAAACCGAAAACTTCATAAACCAAATAATCTGATACGAAAAACGGACTATGCGCCCCGCCCCCTAGCGTTCGTAATTTGTTGATTATATTACTCATTAGTCCGCTTTGTATAGTGAGAGCTTACCATTCAAAAGGGGACCTCAAGTGAGTCGTCCCATGCTTCAGCACTTCCATTCGAAGCATCTTCGACATCTTCTTCCATTGATAGCCTAATATATTCTCTATGAGCAAAACGATCCCACTCTGTCCATGTCGGATTTGCCCGCTCCTATGTATCAGCAATCAATCATAGGGCAATGAATATCTCTATAAGTATATAGCTAGCTTAAAGGTATTTACTATATTGCGATACCTGACGAATGAGGAAGGGATCGCGAGTTTCAAACGCCATAAACTTGTTGAGGTTGAAAAGTATGTTAAAGACATTTCCCGAAAGTTTAGAACCCTTCAAATCATTTAGACAAATGAACCCTTCGTCCTCTGGTTTGACCATGTCGAATAATTGGCACAGAATATCCTCAAACAGCACTGCCTCTTGCGCCATGCATTCCATTCTATGCAGCTGCTCCTCGTAAAAGAATTGTAGCTCGTTCCGCGTCAAAACTCCATTTGCATCCAAATCTATGCACTTGAACCTATATCATCAAAAATTAATTACATTAGCTCTTACCAAATAACACATACACAAAGACTCTCTATATGAAAACATTCATCATTCTCACCAATACTCAAGACTAGGTTCTGATGACTTATCTTCTTCAGCTAATATAAAGTAAACAAAATCCTCATAACCCATCTTTCCTTCGCTTTTACTAGTAAACTTCCTTGGTACCTATAAAAGTAGACATAGTGACAATGTCATTCCAACGGCAATCCTGTAGGTGAGTGCAGATGCGGTGTACCGAACCTGAGAAAAGATTCGGTCGACAATCCTGTAGGTGAGGGCATGATTACTATATCGGATGAGATTTTCTTTGTCGATCAAGAAATCATGATCTGTATCCAGCTCCCAGAACTTGCAGTATATGACATAAAAATGTTCATAGGAGAAGTACCTAATAAACAGTAGAGATCTAGTCATAATAAAAGCGCCGATTTCGATATTACTAATTAATCTTAAACCACCTACCTCAACACCTTATTGATGTCCTCTTCTTCATCGGCATGCTGCATTGCGTCAACTAAATTTCCTCGCTTAAGCTCTCTCAATGTAAGATGTCCATTCCCACTCCTATTTATGTAGTAATATATTCTGTATATTACAGTTTCAGCTGTTGCCAAAAGTTTTTCAAAAACATTACAATGGATCATATACTCAACTATACATTCATCACACTTCTTTTTAGAATTTTTTCATTCTAATGTGAACATATGACACGAAACACATCTTAATTTTTCAGCAAAATTAAAAAAAAAAGAACTAAAAGAAATTGGACTAACCATATCTATCCTGAAACTCAGGTGTTCCTTGCAAGAATTCAAGACCAGGGTGTGTTGCTAATAGTTCTTGGAGAACAGGCTTGAAATCATCCTGTCATAAGATTCATTCATATCTCAAAAAGTTAAGAATTCTACATACAAAAAGGAAGGGAAACTAAATCATCTAATTATGTGGCCAAAGAAACAAAAGTGAAAATTAATGCAGCTTAGAAAACCCACCTGGACAAGGTACTTGTGATCTGGTTGCTTCAGTATTGTAAATATCTGACTTGTTATCTCCTTTGTCAACATATTTCCCTTAACCCAATAATCAATGAAGTCTTCTCTGCAAAGTAGTTGGCAAAACCATTATATATAACATGTGTTATCAGTTCATGGGTATTTATTGAACTTATATACATTTTTATCACTTTGTTTTCAATACTCAAACTCTGTAGCTAAGCATGAACTGAAAAAACGTAAGAAATTTTTGCGAACCTTTTGACAAAACCAGTGTTATTGGTATCAACTTTCTTGAAAATGGAGGTGGAAAAAAATGATGGAACCTTGCAGATCTCAGTAGTGACCAATTTAAATTCTGAGAAACAAAGGACATGGTTAGTCAATCAATATGAGACGACATGAAATTTTTTAAAAGAGCAACTAACCAACCTTGAAGTTGCAAACCATCCTCATGGCCATAGAAAAGACTATTGATCTTAGCTATACACTGTTCTTTTAGATCATTTGGTGGTGGGCGACCATCTTCAAAGTAAAACTATACATTACAACATAATAGAATCACTTTAGAACAACAAAAAAAGCCGAGAAGACACTAGATATGATAGTAAAATCGGAGGTGAATCGAAATGTAGACCTGAGGAATGAGTTCTTTAACATGATCAGAAACTACTTTGAGAGGAGAACTAAGATTGGAAAGACCAGTCCTTTGTCTGGTGATCCGAGGCGAACCAGTTGAGTTCCTTGGGGAAAGAGGAGGCCCATTGCGTGCTGGAAACATCGAAGCCAATGGACTATTCGACCCTGAATTTGTACCCGAAGAGCCTCCTCCACACATAACATTCAAAGCCACTCCTGCCTTTGCATCATTTACCAAAGATGTGACCTGTAATCATTCATACCAATATTTCTTAGTTCCATATCCAAAAAAAAACAAAATACTCTCCTACTGGTTTGTACTAGTTTCGTCGTTATGTCACCATCCGGATTCAAAACCAGCGTATAGAACAATCATATATTTTCCACATTCGGGTTCAAATCCGCATATTTCTTGTTTTCAAATATTATAGTAGTGATTTGTGCTAGTGCGGTAATTGTGTCACCATTCGAATATAAACCCGCAAATAAAAAAACTAATATTATCATCCAAGAAAAAATAAAAAGAAACATTTACCAAGCGATTGGTTTCAGGAAGAGCAAGCCATTGATCAAAGAGCTTCTTAACAAAATCTTGATTAGACTTCATCGACATTGGCGATGTCTCCGGCAACTGCAATAGCTCTATATCCAACGTTATCGACTCCATCCTTTGATCTTTCTTCCTTCAAATTGTGATCAAATTCTCAAAATCTTATTTCTTCAACAATATTGCTTGATAGAAGAAAGTGAGATAGTATTTATTATACATGTGTAGCAATGTTTGTATTGACTGTATAATATAAGAGAAAATGATTCAATTCAGAAAAAAAAAAGAAAAAGGTATAATAGATCCGTGAGATGCTGGAGGAAGATTAGCTTTGAAAGTTGCAGAAATTTAAGGGTCGATGGAGAGAGAGGAAGAGGGTAACACACTCATTATTAATTAACGTTTTTTCTATAGTCAAAGGTCAAAAACCTATAATTAGTAAAATGTTGAAAGTTTAACTTTACTAAAAATTGTTACTATTGACTTAGTTATTTGTAGGCTACTACTAATTAAACTAGTTGGCACGTTGAGCAACTAATACAAATCACAGCTGTTATCATTTGCAATGAAAACTTGAGTCTCCATGGCATTATTATTATAATATAATCAATATATTATAACTTTCTTTCTAAACTAGTTCTAGCATAAGCATCAATTTTATAGACATCATTATAATCAAACAACTTATCCTTTTTATTATTTAAAAGCAATGCAGACGAGATTCTATGCATACCAAATATTTTAGCATTTTTTGAATTTTTGGTGTGACTAGTAAGAGAGGAAAAAAGAGACGCTAAATTAGGAGGAAATATTCAATAATAGGAAAATATTGTTTTTAGAGTTAAAGTTTTTTCTTTAATATAGAAGGAAATTTTTCTTTAGATTTTTCCTTTGTTTATCTTTTTATTTTTTTTTGTCACAAGTGTGTTTTATTAATAAAAAAAAGTCAAATGTGACATGCCCAAATAAAAGAAACTATAAGCTCAAAAGCCCAAATAAAGGAACTCTAAACTGAAGGAAAAGTTTGTACACATCACATAAGACACGTGGCAATTGGGAAACAGGTTGGAAGATAAGTGGGAAGTCGAAGAGGAGGGAGTCTCCGATCACCGGAATATTGTTGTGACGTCAGAAAGCTTCAATTCCGGCTGAAATCGCCGGAAAGCTTATTCATCTTCTTCGCCAAAGAAACAAACAAAAGCGAGATTCCAATTTTAGCTTGGATGAGAATATGACTTCACTCTGCAACTTCAATCCGATAATTGATTAAAAACCAATAAGGTAGAAGAACGAAAAAAAGCCCCTTAAGCAAAGAACTACACACCCATATCTAAAGAACTCACGTTTAGTTTAGTTATTACTTCAAATATATTTATAGCTAAAGAATTTTCAAAATACTATTTTCACATAAAAAATTAATTTTACGGTTTTAGCGGGAAAACATGATTTTTCTGTTTTGGCAGAAAAACATGATTTTGCGGTTTTGGCAAAAAAAAAACAGTATTTTGCAGTTTTTGCGGGGAAAGAAGATTTGGGGGAAAGTATGATTTTGCGGTTTTAGCGAGAAAATATGATTTTGACGGAAAATTCAATTTTGTGGTTTTGGCGGAAAAATATGATTCTACAATTTTGGCGGAAAAATGCGATTTTACGGTTTTGGCGAAAACACAATTCTTTGATTTTTTTGGTTTTGGCAGGAAAACATAATTCCACAATTTTTTGATTAAATCGTGATTTCTAGTTTTATTTTTTTTGGGAGAGGATACGATTTTATGGTTTTGGCGAAAAACGCAATTCTCCGATTTTTCAATTTTGGCGGAAAAACACAATTCCGTAATTTTTCCGCCAAAATCTTCATTTAAGGTTTGGTGAAAAACACAATTTGGCAAAAATATTTTGACGAAAAAAACCGAATTTTTAATTTTGGTAAAAAAACGCAATTTTACTATTGTGACAGAGAAATGATAGTCTGTGATTTTACAATTTTTAGAGGATTTTTTAGTGCAAATATATGATTTTAAAAATATAAAATGAAAAATCTACAAAAAAAATTAACATTATTTGATATGTGATTATAAATGGAGGTATTTTAGACATTTCTTATTTTTGGAAGAATTATCTCCATTTGACTACACCATTTAAATTTATCTAGATATATATCATCTCTATCCTGGATGAACCAACAAACAACACATAAATTAAGTCTAGTTATAATAATTTAAGTTGGGATATATGGGATCCATATTCCACACAACAACTTTAATATACATTTCACATTAATTCTCAAACATATAAAGATCAAACGAAAATAGAGCAGCTGATTTAGCAATCAAATTTAGAAGAATTAATCTGCAGAACATTAGACAACAAACAAACAAACAAAAACCTGGAACTTCAAACTTGTTCTTTCACTCTAAAACATGTTCTTCTCCTTGCAGTTGCTTCTCACCATTTTTCTTGTTTTCTCATTCACCAAGTTAGTCAAAACGAAACTACAACTACACGCCACTTCACTCCACAACACCAACACCATTCTCATATGTCTCTCCATCATGGCCACTCTTGTTTTTTCCCACAAGCTTTCCATGCACTTCTTCAGATTTTGGTGTTTCCTTTGTAGACTTTCTCATATGATCTTTGCTGCTGCTGCTGCTATTTGGTGTCCTTGGGACACTGTTCGTTTTGGGTTCTTCCTTGCAACCGCCTACACTGTGACGATGTCGAGCACAATGCTTCCCCTTCACCTCTTGATATGATGCGTTAACCGTGTCACTGCAGCTCTTTCTACGGTTAAGGTTTGGTGACTTAGGCCGAGTCAGTGGAAACTGCAATTCAAACAATCATAGAAAGTTAAAATCTCCGTTTTTATTTAGTTCATTTTGTGAGAGTGAAGCTCATCTCAGATCATATATCCATGTATCGCAACGAATTAGTTCTCAAGGAATTTGCAGGTTTAAGAACAGTCTAATTAATCTAAACATGAAGAGGGTGACACAGAGTGAGTACACTACTTGAACTCATATAAACAAAATCCATCATCTGAATTCACAATTGTGGTAGTGACTAGTGAGTTACTACCACAAGAAACAAAGCAAAAGTGACAGTAGACGTAGAGTAGGGTAAGCTGTTGGTGAGGAGGATAAAACCATCTTACCCGATCACAAGAAAAGGAAACTAAATCTTGAATCATCATTCAATATTTTTTCAGTCTTGTACAAGCAATAAAATGAATCAAAGTGGAAGAAAAAAACAGAAATGAGGACAGTGAGGTTTTGTTCCATACCTTTTTCAACGGTTGTTTCGGTGGAGGACCCTCTTGGTAGAAACTTGGTACCGGATTAGCTTTGTAAGCCATGTTCCTCCTGAGTTGTTTAGTGACTGCTTCTTGCTCTTCCTAAATAAATTACATATCCAAATATTTTTGAGAATGCTCAAGAATGGAAGATATACATTATATTGAATCTAAAGTGTAAGATTATTCGTTTCAAGAATTGTATGCAGAACTTTTTATGTTGACATAACTAACAAGGAAACTATATAAAGAAGATTCCTACATTATCTACTGGCTAATGCACGTGTATGCATATAACTTGTACCTTGAGCCTTTTCTCATTCTCTATTTTCTCTGCCTCAAGTGCTTTCTGTTTCTCCTCTAACTTCTGGTAAAACTGAAACCAGAATATGCTGACAATTAGTAGAGT
Source organism: Arabidopsis thaliana x Arabidopsis arenosa (assembly GCA_019202795.1). NCBI lineage: Eukaryota > Viridiplantae > Streptophyta > Magnoliopsida > Brassicales > Brassicaceae > Arabidopsis > Arabidopsis thaliana x Arabidopsis arenosa. The sequence continues at coordinate 5,537,198 of CM032919.1, read as the reverse complement.
GACAGAGACATCGAGAAGGAACAATAAGTGCGACATCTCTAAGGAGAGAAACAGTGCAACGCCATGCTTCCTTAAAACTTTAATTTGTTACCAAAAGAATTACCTCTCTCCGTCTCTCCAGCCGCGCTGTGCTACTAAATGTTGGAGCAACTCCAACCGTTATCTTGGGTTTAAAACTTCTTATGGATGTAGCCGATCTATATATAGCTAAGGATCATAAAATTCATGTAGTGTGGTTAAAATTAAAAACAAATGTTTCCTTTTTCATTTAGCTTGAGATAAAGGATACGAGGAAGCAACGGAAAAACTATCTTCTTCATCATGATGTTTCTTGTGATCTGGTGTCCTTCTAGCTGGTAGAGGAGAATTTAGCTGCACGCAAAAAAAAAACGGAGGCAAAAAAACAAGTCAGTTAGTGCTTTGTGAGCAGCTAAAAATCCCATAAGAACTAAATCAAAGAAAACAAGAAGTGTGCCATAAGAATTATTTCTTAAAAACTTCACATTGCAACAAAAAAAAAAAAACAAGTTATCGCTTTGTTTACCTGTGAAACTCTGGATGCTGAAGAAGAGTAATGGCTAGCACCATTTCCTAATGAATTATTATCAACTACTGCTCTTCTAGGCTTTTCAGCCGACAGAGAAAACGGCTTTGGAACAGTTGTTTTCGCAGTAACACGAGTTTTAACTGAAGATGAGTTAAGTTTCTTCTCGTTATCAGAAGTTCTATGGGATCCAGGTGTATCAGTTATCTCTTGTTGCCTCATACGAGCATCATCCGGAACCAAGTTCTGCTCGGTGCATTCTTTCACCTCCGCAGCTTCTATAGTTGACGGATTTCGGACTTTATTATCATCCGAAGATCCGGTTGAACTAGCTGTCAAACTATTCGCCTTCTTATTCATGTGTTTGTCTACAAGTTCTCTCCCCATTACCACTACAACAACAACAAAATTGTATACATACATAAATGCTCAAAGCCTTATATATATCCACAAAAATTCGACTTTAATTGCAGATTTAGCTAAAAGACCAACAAACAAACACATTGTGCAATTAAAAACTATCATAAAACATCAAAAGGATAATCTACCAAACAAATCTTTGAATAAATTTTGCATTTAAGACAACAACAACAAGGAATATGAACAAGCAGAGATATTGAATTTATCAGAATCAACAAAACAAATACCAAAAAAAAAAAAAAAAAAAAGAAAACATCATGGATTCTATGTCTGAAAGCGAAACAGCGAAACCTAATTGTCAATCTTCAGGCAAGATTAAGAAACTGAGCTGCGCAAACAACAACGACCAAAGAGATCTAAAATCAGACAACGTTGTACAGATCGAACCACATTTGTCGGTATTTTGTGAAAAAAACAGATAAATGAAGATTAAAGATTTCAAATTTCTTACGATTTCGCTAGCTCTGATTTCTCCTGGAACTCGTCAAATACATTCTCTCTCTTCAGCTCAGGGCAAATGCGAAAATCCCCTTTTTCACTTCTATCTTTCGAGAAATTTATTTTTCTTTTTCCTTAATACGAATTTTGTTTTTCTTTTGTCAACATCTATTTACTTTTTGACGAATATACAAATACGTTTTTTTTTTCGACGAATAGAATGTCAATATATATTCGCCTTTTTATTGGCGTGTCGCTTTATTTAGCTCTTTTTGACTTTTTGATATTTAAAGAAGGAAGAAAAAAACTAAACATTGTGAAAATGATATGAAAGCACTAATAGTTATCCAAAACTCTTTAGTTAAGAGTCTTTAATCTTAGAAGACTTGTTGGAAGAGTTGACATGGGGCGATGGAATATCCAATTAGGTAGTTTTGGATTAAAAAAAAAAAGAAAAGCATGTGTAAACTTGAATGAGACTAGCTAGTTTTGCGTTTGTTGATGTTCTCATAATCAGATTTTCTTTCTTTAAGAGGTCTACTATATATTTTTACGATCAAATGGAATGATTTGCAAAATTGTCCATATACGATCAATTGGAATGATTTGCAAAATTGTCCATATAACTGAAAATTAATCAAGTCCAAGTGATTTACAATCATTCACGATAAGTGTTGTTGGGATAATTTAAGGACGGTCCAAATTCGATAATATTTATTTTAGAGATCAAAATATTTAATAAAGGTAAAATATTAAATATTTTCAAACATATTTTCACTATTTGTGGTTTTAAAGTTTTTTTAATATTATTTGGAGAAAAGACTTAAAACGAAGCAAATCAAGAATTTTCGAAATCACGACAGATTTTATATCTAAGAAAATCAACAAACATTGGAAGACTTCCTTATCACCAAATTGGAAGAGTTTGATGTCATTGGAAACCTTGAACAGTTAGATTTCATCTCCAAGTGAGTCCTAATAACCAGTCAAGAATTATGAAGACTTTGGTGAAAACAGATCAATCTTGCGAGCAAGTGAAGAAAGTGCAGGAAATGAAGCAGAGCCTCACCAATCTCATTGAGAGAACAACCGAATCTGGATCGATCCTGCCTCCCCAACGAAAAAGATAAGATTCTATAGAATATTCTGATTCATCCCAATCTATTTAGGATTTTTTATCCATTTTTTTTTGAATAAAATGTTAAATTATATTTTTGCTTTGTCCAGCTGGTATTCCGCCGGCAATGGTGATTCTTCGGAGTTAACTCCGGCTCTGAGAGTTATTGCTGGTGGAGAGGTCTGTCCACGAGTATCTCTAGGAAGCTTGATGCACGAAAGTTGTGTAACCTCTGTGCTCCAACGTTCTAGATTCAATTGGTTTTGGGTGTCTCGTTTCTCATTACCTACACTGTAGTAGTCCGGAAGAATGTTATTGTGAGTTTTCAAAAGAGTTACATGTATAGTTTGCAGCGTAGTGACGCTTAGTTTCAGGCTTTCTCGTCGTGCCATGACCAATTCAATCAACTTTTGTTGTCTATCGATAGTCTCCCTCCGCTCCCGAAGGGCTGGTGCGAGTTCATTGTTGTGTTGCTATGAAATATTGTCGTCTGACATGGTGATCGCTGATTCTGAACGTTTGACTGGTTTGAAGGCTTAGTGTCCCCATAGGCGGCGCTAAATTTAGATATCGGATCCGGAGAATTAAAATTATACATAATGTGGGGTTTAAATCTTCAATAGCTAAAAATTGGAATAAAAAGTTCAAAAAATAGTACGCTTAAAAAGTCTCTTATTACTATTCTTTTATTGAAAGAAGTTCCTCCTCTATATTTTTTTCGTCTCTATTTATACATGAATTTGAATTTCATGATTACAAATAACAAATGGGCAATAATTATATTAATTGTCTTGATTACCCACATATTCGTCGGTTTTTGATTAGGTTCTGTAATTCTCATAATGCCTTGCTTTGAATTTTGAAGGGGCCATGATGGCTTATTTTGTTCTATCTCCTTTGGGACGCTTACTTGATCGTTTCTTAGTTTTGGTCCGTGATCGGACTTTTTTTCCTTCTTCTTGCCCGAGCCGGAGCTTTTAGTTTTGCTGACGTGGCTGAGTTGTGGCTCCCACCTCGATGACATGTGAATATTTCCCGGATCGCTGATCCTCGTTTCGATATTCAACATCAACAATAATTAAATGTACAATAATTTATAAAATAAACGAAAAATTGCAATAGTTGGCCAAATTAACCAGATGTTACAATTGTTCAACTAAACGGTTGCAACAATTTATTCAAATTTTTTTTAATAATTCAAAAACAAATATGAAGTAACGATAAAAAGACACATTATTATGTAGATTTTCATATGTTTTTGTGTTTTTAATAAAATAATATTTGACTAACTTGGATCTTTCATGTTACATGAAGTTTAGATGAGACGCTTTCTTACTTGTCCTCATCTTTAAAACAGATTGAAAGCTCTGTTTTAAGAAATAAACAAATGAAAACAGAGACTTGTCATAAGGATCACATTACAAATCATTCACCATGGTCCATGTCAAATCCAAAACCATTACATAACTGTTTGTTCTCCTTATCTACATTTCTCAGTTTTAGACATAACTGTTTCTTCACCGTCTTCTGTACATTGCCACAGATCAAAGATAAATGAATGAATCTATCTTAAATATCATTTTTTAGTACATAAGTCAATGAGAGTACTTGCAGCCTACTCATCCGAAAGCAACTTGCAAATGAAATGTGCTCACCACTCTTTGAAACCTTCAATATATAGAACAACAATGATTATATAACAAGCAAACAAGATAAAATTTCAAGCTTTTAGACAAAAAAAATGAAGACTACTTTTGTCCTTTTTCTTCTTCTCCTTTGTGTTTTCGCGATCAACGCTAGACAACAAGAAGAGATCAATCAACAGAATCCAGGGATATATCATCAAAAGTTGCTATACAAGGTCCAACAATGGAGAACATCTTTGAAAGAATCAAGTGTTGCAGAACTCAAGCTATCTTCAGCAATCATTGTAGCTGGAGTGTTATGCTTCTTTGCTGCCTTAATCTCGAGCGCAGGTGGGATCCGCGGTAGAGGTTTATTCATTCCAATCATGACTACAGCTGCACGGCTAGACTTGAAAACAGTTTCAAGCTTCTCTGGTATAAGAAATAGATATTAAGTTTTATTGATAATGTTTGAATTCTAAATGGTAACCCTACATGTTTTTTAGAATTTATTTGGTGGTTTTTTCTGAATCCAGAGTTAATTTTACGCATTTTATTGACATGTATCATGATTATATCAACAACTAACTTTGAAAAACAAAACTTTATATAATAAGATTATGCATGCAATTCACATATGGTTAATAGATTTGATTAAATTATATATAATTAGATTTATATGAAAATGTAAAATCGATAAAAACACAACTTAAAAACTGTGCAAATCCAATAAGAAAGTTGTGTGGGTCTTTTTCTATACTCGAATGTCGCTGTTGTTTATGATTTATACATATGAGTCTTAAGCCATACACATATCATCCGATGATGGTTGTTTTTCTACGACCTAGACTTGGCCTATCATAAACAGTAGCGATCACTTACATGTGCCACAAAAACTTCGACTTTTCTAGATATACGAATACAGTCATATATATCTTGTTGAATTCTTATAACCGTGGAGGTATTTGCATTGAACTCACACTCCCAAATTTCTTTGGAGTTTAATTTATTTTCTCTTCTTTTTTTTTTTTAATGTTATTTGCAATGGAAGGGAAGCGTTTCTTGGGCCAATACTTGATATGGGTGATAATATTGTTGGGGCAGTTCCATGAATGCAAAAGCTGCATTGAGAAAGAAAGAATAGCTTTGTTGGATTTTAAGAAATATTGGATGTCAATGACACAAGAATCGGAATTGGATTATGTTTTCCCTACTTGGAATAATGACACAAAGAGCGATTGTTGCATGTGGGAGGGCATTGTGTGCAATCTTACAAGCGGACGGCTTATCAGGCTTTCCGTTGGTTCTTCGGGTTTAAAAGAAAATTCTCTCCTAAATATTTCTTTACTGCACCCCTTTGAAGAGGTTCAAAGTCTGGAATTATCAGCAAGGCTCAATGGCTTCGTTGATAATGTTGAAGGTATATATACTGGTTTTCACAGTCTAGACTACCATTGTGGTCTATATATAGAAACAACTTTTTCTAATGATTTGAAACTACTTTAATTGCATTTTACCCTCCATATATCAAAAGGTTATAGTACCTACCTATGGCTCATTTCTAGCACAAAATGATATCCAACAGCCAATCTTGCTTTCTTACAAATTCCATACAGTTCTACTCTCTTAATTCCATTTTGTTAAAATATGTATCTGAAATTATTGAAGTGAATAGGGTAGACTACTTATTTTATTTTTATACTCTATTTACCGGCTTTTTTGTTTGCAGGTTATAAAAGCTTAAGAAAATTAAGAAACCTAGAGATTATGGATCTCTCTTATAATAGATTCAACAACAGCATACTTCCATTTCTCAATGCTGCTACGTCACTTACAAGTCTTTCTCTTCAGAACAACTCCATGGAAGGCCCTTTCCCTTTTGAAGGTGTGTTTCCATTTGTAACCTACTTTATAACGTTGTATGTTTTGTTAATTCATTTGGTTTTTATGTAGTATAATGGCTAAAATTTTCTATCTCTTTCTTTTAGTCGGAATCAAATCTTATATTTTCTTGGACTATCTTTCAGAAATAAAAGACTTGACAAACTTGCAACAGTTGGATCTTAGTAGAAACAGACTAAACGGCCCCATGCAAGGTAGCATCTACGTCAATCACCACTATCCATAAATAGATTAAATTTGTAGATAATTGTTGAATTGGGTAATCCATTATGTCATATCCATAAGGTGTCTTACTTTGTATCTCTTTGTTTTGGGGCAGGGTTGACTCATCTGAAAAACCTAAAAGCTTTGGATCTAAGTAACAATGTTTTTTCTAGCATAATGGAATTGCAAGGCAAGCTTTCTTTTAAAATTTTCTTTATGCATAAGAAATGTCTCCAGAATTATCGAGACAAATACAGTTAATCTTATTATTCTCACTATCTTGTTGTTTTCCAAACTATCTTATTGCAGTAGTTTGTGAATTGAAGAATCTGTGGGAGCTCGATCTGCGTGAAAATTATTTTGTAGGTCAGCTTCCTCTTTGTTTAGGTAGATTAAACAAGCTACGGGTTCTTGATTTCTCATCCAACCAGTTAAATGGAAATTTACCATCTAGTTTCAACAGCCTTGAGTCCCTCGAATATCTATCATTATTAGATAACAATTTCACAAGCTTATTCTCATTCGATCCACTCGCCAACCTCACAAAGCTTAAGGTGTTCAAACTTTCATCAACATCAGATATGTTACAAATCAAGACAGAGAGTAATTGGGGGCCAAAATTTCAATTTCAACTAAGTGTTGTTGTACTACGAGTTTGCAGCTTGGAGAAAATCCCTTCCTTTCTCGAGCACCAGAAGAACTTGCGTCTAATTGATCTATCCAACAATAGATTATCTGGAAAATTTCCGACGTGGCTGTTGGCGAATAATCCGGAGCTTAAAGTATTACAGTTGCAGAATAATTTATTTACCATCTTCGATATGCCTACAATAGTGCATAATTTGGAGTTCTTGGATTTTTCAGTGAATGATATTAGTGGACTGCTCCCCGATAATATCGGTCATGCGCTTCCAAATCTGGTGCGAATGAACGGCTCAAATAATGGGTTTCAAGGGCATTTACCATCTTCTATGGGTGAGATGGTAAACGTTACATTCCTGGATCTATCTTATAATAACTTCTCTGGGAACCTACCTAGAAGCTTTGTCATGGGTTGTTTTTCACTAAAACACCTAAAGCTTTCTCACAACAAATTTAATGGCCATTTTCTTCCAAGAGAAACAAGCTTCACTTCCCTGGAAGAGTTGAGAATAGATAGCAACTTATTTACTGGGAAGATCGGAGTTGGTTTGCTTAGCTCCAACACTACGTTGTCAATTCTTGACATGTCTAACAATTTTCTCACGGGGGATATTCCAAGTTGGATGGCTAACTTATCTTCTTTAAATATGTTATCGATATCAAACAATTTCTTAGAAGGTACAATACCACCATCTTTGTTGGCCATTAGCTTTCTTTCGCTTATTGACCTATCTGGAAACATCTTATCTGGAGCCTTACCGTCACATGTTGGTGGGGAGTTTGGGATAAAATTGTTCCTACACGACAACAACCTCACAGGGCCGATTCCAGACACGTTGTTGGAAAAAGTTCAAATACTGGATCTACGATACAATAAACTTTCTGGGAGTATTCCGGAATTTGTCAATACCGAGAGCATATTTATTCTTTTGTTGAGGGGAAATAATTTAACAGGACCTATCTCAAGGACGCTTTGTCATTTGAGAAAAATCAGACTTTTAGATTTTTCAGATAACAAGCTCAACGGCTTCATACCTTCATGCCTGTATAATTTATCATTTGGACGAGAAGATACAAATTTAAATATAGGTACAGCCATATCGAAGATTACTCCGTTCAAATTTTATGAATCCACATTTGTGGTAGAGGAGTTCGTGGTAATGTCCTCTAGTTTGCAAGAAATTGAAATCAAATTTTCAACAAAGCGAAGGTATGATTCTTATTTTGGAGCAACTGAGTTCAACAATTACGTACTTGATTATATGTATGGAATGGATCTGTCAAGCAATGAATTAAGTGGGGTTATCCCAGCAGAGCTTGGAGATCTCTCAAAACTACGAGTCATGAATTTATCTCGCAACTTCTTGTCGAGTTCTATACCGTCTAGCTTCTCCAATCTGAAAGATATTGAGAGCCTTGACCTTTCGCATAACAAGTTACAAGGAAGAATTCCTCACGAGCTAACCAACCTTTCTTCTCTTGTTGTCTTTGATGTGTCTTACAATAATTTATCTGGAATGATTCCCCAAGGAAGACAATTTAATACCTTTGACGAGAACAGCTACTTGGGCAATCCTCTTCTTTGTGGACCACCAACCAATAGAAGTTGTGAGCCTAAGAAAGGCTCAGAGGAATCAGAAAATGGAGGAGAAGAAGAAGAAGAAGATGATGAACCTCCTATTGACATGTTGGCCTTCTATTTTGGTACTGCTTCCACATATGTAACTGTATTGATAGGCATTCTGATACTTATGTGCTTTGATTGTCCTTTGCGTCGAGCATGGCTCCGCATTGTCGATGCTTTCATCGCCTCAATCAAAAGTATGTTGCCTTAAAGTCATTTCACTTTAATTTTTACCATTGTGTTTCTATAACTATATGTGATTTGGATTTTACCTTACATGGTAATGACTTGAAGTGTTGAATTGTCCTTATCTACATATACATTTTTACAGGGTTTTTTTGCATTAATTCATTTGGATCCGGGTTTTACCCGGGTTTAACTATATCCGGATCTTGGATAAGAAATTTTAGGAATGTTGTAATAAAAAAAATCGCCAATTATGACTACAATTACTCTTATATTTCGGTTTAATCTTATTTCCTAAACTAATTGCCACATTAATCGGCTCTACTCCTTTTTTTTCTCTATATAATTTTCGAATCTTTACAATATCTAAACTAATTACTTGAGATGGAAACTACTAAAAATCAAGGTATTGAAATATTATCTAAACATTCTCGATTTTGATATAAAAATCTAACTAATTACTACAAAATATTGTTGTTTCCTTATCTACTAAATATAATTTTCCTAAACTAATTACTACTAAATACGCCTATTTGTATTAATGATCTAATTAATGCATATTTGGCATTTAATTCAAAAGATTTGAGTTTTAAAAAAAAACAATAGTAAACAAACGATCCTAATTTGTTTCCAAAAATATCGAAACAAATCTTTCTAATCTTTATAAGCTATCATTGTTTAAATCGGAAAAAATCTTTGCACATAAATATATAGCATTAATTTCGTTTTATATCATACATTTTAGTTTTGGTATTTAATTGAAATCGCAAGTCTTATATTTTAGTTTAGATTCCTTATCTAAATATACTCATTATCAATCGCCGAATATATTGTTTAACAAAAACTATGTTTTGTACACTATTTTATAGAAACAAATTATAAAATAGAAATTACATAACATAATGGTACCCCTTAATATTCGCATATTCCTTTTTTTAAAACTAAATCATATTCTTAATTAAGATATTTGCAAGGATTTTATGCTTGCTCACCTATATTTTCTCCATATCATCATCTCCTATATCTATATCGATTTTCGAAGCCCTAACTAATTCGATCACTATATAAATTTTTTTTTGAGAACATCCATTTCCTTCAACACAAGTTTCCGAGCAATATATTTGAAGCTTTTCTAACTATCAATCATTTTTCCTCATGACAACATAATTATTTCTCTTTTTTTTGAAACAATACAAATGGTAATGATTACGTTTTGTTTATGTTTATATAAACTTTCATGTTTTATTATTTGTAACATACTAAACATTTGATATCTTGTGCAGATGATCCTAAACAAGACAAACAAACCAATGATGATTGTCATGTTTAATCACAAAATGTTGTTTTGATTCATACATAATTGTTCTATATAGATAATTGTATATTCTCTAAATACTTTTGTATAATTGAATTAGGCTTTGGAGAAGCTTCACCAGAGGCCAGCGAAGCATCTTCATGACTTTTTTACATACGTTGCAGTGAGGATAGTTTCTGGTCAGCTTGAGGTCGATCGATTTGATGATTTCTTTATTTATTTAATTTAGGTGTTTAGATTATAATAAATCTAATATATGTTGATTAATGACAGTTATAATCCTGAGGTGTATATGGAGTTGAGAGAATTTTTAGACACAAACTCTGTAAGTGACGGTGATAAATTCTGCGCCACTCTCATGCGTCGCTCTTCACGTCACATGAACTTAGGTACCAAAATAACACATTCTTTTAATAAATAAAACATACAAAATTTGTTTATGCATCATTCAAAATTTGTTTTCTTAAGTTTATGCATCATACAAATTTGTTTTCTTCATAGTGATTTAGACGACATCTCTTTCCTTTTTCCAAAAATTATATTCGTGCAATGAAACATTTCACTAAATAACACAACTAAAACATTCGTGAAAGTCTTCTAAAAAAAACATCTTAAAAATTGTATGACGAAACACAATTCCACCATTTTGCAGATTACTAAACAAAGTCATTTTATAGATCCGTATGCTTCGTATATCTTTTATGTATGCGTATTTTTGATATGAGATAAGTAAACTAAAAACTTTATTTTTTGGTATCATGACCAATGCAACAAGCCCTTCGAATTTTAGAGGTAAGCTAAGCTTTTATTTTTTCTTCAATATATTTTCAAAAACACTTCTACATTCTTTTTCATCTTTACGTTTGTATTTACGGGTTGAAGCCTTTTGTTACCACGTATGTACGGTTTGCTTATTTATATATATATATATATATTTATTTTAGCAAATGATTTTGGTCAAAAATCTTTGTGGATCGGATCATTGACCCGGTTTTATTGTGTTCAGATCCTGGATAACCATAATAAGAAAATTTAATAAAATAATAATAATTCTTGCATAAAAGTTTTCATTTCCTGCCAAAAACATTAATTAAAAACGACATTAATAAAATAATATACTTTAAAATTTCAAATTTTTAGTTATAAAATATTTTTCTGCGGTGTACCATATATTTAATCAAATAAAACAATAGCATATATCTATAGATCATCCTAAAAAAAAATTTAAATGTTTATTTAATAAAAATATAGGCCCGCGGTGTACCGCGGGTTAACATCTAGTGTATCATTATGACAAAAGTTTATATTTGCTTTATCTTCTCTTTAGTCTCTATGAAATTAAGTTTAAATCATCGTAATATAAAGAATCCAAAGGCTAGACCTTTATTTATTGAATTTTGGAAAGAGGTCTCACCATTTAATAAAAATAATATCCAATCTGTTTTTGGGTGAGTTACTATAATAGTACATAAAAGATATAAAATGAAAAAGAGGGGTAAGAAATATATGAAATTAAACAGGGTTGGGCAAACTTTCTGAACCGAGTCATAATTCCCAAACCGAACCCGAAACAAATTACAAAAAATAACCCAAATGGAAAAAAAACCGAATTTTCTGATCATGAACTTATATGAACCCGATTTATGAAAAACCAAACCATACTAACCAAAATATTTAATTAAATATATATGAATACATATACTTAAATATATTAAAAGTCTGCAATTTTAATTAAAATCAGTTAATTATTAATATACCTATATAATTAATTTGTCAAAAATCAAACTAAACTGATAATTTGATCCTGAATGGGGCTTACTTTTTAGAACCTAATACAATCGAGTAAAATCGAATAAAATTATTTCTCAAATGGTCCTAATATCTAAAGTTTAAAAATGAAAAATCAGAATAAACTGAACCGATTAACTGAATGCTCATCCCTACTACAATGATTTTTAGATCCATAATACCTCCACAAGAATTTAAAACCAAAAAAAGGGATTTTGGTCTAATGTGCCATATACTGTAGCAAAACTTACATAAATTGCCACAAAACATTTGTCTTTCCAAATGTACCATAATGGTGGACAAGACTTTGAAACGAAAATTTTTGATAGACAAGAAATGTTGTCCACCTTTGAAACAACTGATTGGGAAGATATTTGGTGGACAAAAAATCTTGTCCACCTTTGAAACAACAAATTTTTGGTGGACAAGATTTCGAAACGACATACAAAAATTTTGGTAGACAAGAAATGTTGTCCACCATTATGACACATTTGGAAAGATTTATGTTTTGTGACATTTTTGCTAAGTTTTTGAACAGTAAGTGGCACATTAAAAGGTGCCATGTAGACGGACTGATGGATGGAAAAAAACAGTTCTCGCGTTTTTGGCGTTAGGTTTAATCCATATTCAAATGTTGGCAAACTTGCTAGTATGGTGGTATACTTATTTGGTAGATAAAAATTTCAACAAATTTTCATGACAAGAGTTAATAATAATTGTGGTAGATACAATGTAGTACGGTACAATTTCTTGTATGATATGTTTAACAGATTTAGTTCTTTTAAGTAAATTTATTTGAAAGATTTATTATATTCAGGAATAGACTTTGTAAGAAACAACATATTTATTTGACAAATATATATCTCGTAATGACAAACTTGTCTCTCTTGATAGATTTATTTTCCATATCGACATAGTTAATGTAATAAATTAATTACTAAAGTAGCACAACAATGATACTAGACTTATATTTCGTTCTAGTACATTTTGTTAGTGAATCAGCTTTTAGAAATAGTTGTGACAGAGTAGATTTGTATTCGTTGCGACAGACTTAAAGTGAATTTCTTACGAACTTCTTATCAATGTCAATTTCTTACGGGACACTTCGTGCAAGCTATTTTCGTAGGAAAACAGTAGGAAATGCTTTTTCCTACTATTTTCCTATGTTTTTAGCCGTAAGAAAATGATGTTTTCTTGTACAAGTTTGAATCTGATTGAAATGGCAAAACATTGATACAATTATATGAAAGTGGTGACAAACTTCTTAATCCCCAAACTAAGTTACTAACTCTCTCATAAATATGGATATAACTCTGTCATAACTACAAATATAACTCTGCCATAACTCATAACTATGGTTCAATGACTCGAAAGGAAGATGAAACCGATATTGATGTTGTCCCTTGTGACAACATTAACTATTGTTCACAAGATTAACATAGTCAATTCTTGATTGTTAGATACAATAGGGTAAATTTGAACTTTGTTGTTGTATCTATATGCTTCCGGGCAAAGAACGTGTGGGTGACAAAACGAAGTGCATATCTTATGGTACAGTTTTGGACCTTGGATAACCCCACTTATTAGTATGCCCAAAAAAAAAAAGGATAACCCCACTTATTGCCAAGGTGATTGTCAGAGGTATGGTTTTCCAACGATAATTCTCCTACTAGAAACTTAGGAACTTGCCGAGTTCGAATTAGGAACACCATATAGGTCATAAAATTTAGGAACTTGTGGTTTATTGTGTTAAGTTTCTAAATCCTGGAGATCAATTGATGGTCTGAATCGAGAAGATATGTTGTTTGGTAATCAAAACCAAGAAAATCTCATGTTACCACTTTTTAGCATAGAGAATACTTCTATACAAGCTCAATCCTCTTTACTTATGGATTGTTCTTCATATTTAGTTTGATTTAAGATATTTTAATTCTACCTATTTTTTTGCACTTCAATTTTAGAATCAAAACGTATAAATCGTGATTTTGTGTTCACCTCTTCTCATTACTCTTTGTAGAATCCTTAATCTATATATACATTTTTGGTGAAGATTTGGCCTCAAAAATCCTTTTACAATTTCAATATTGTACATTTAGTCCCTACAAATAAAATCTGGAAAAAATATATGTCTTAATCAAATTTACAAATAAATAAATAAACTCACTAAACATTCCTAATTTTTCGTTTACGAGATATATTTAATATATGGAAATCAAATATTCAATTTTAAATGCTATTAAACATAATCTCGAGAATATCTAGCAAATGGAAACAACTAAAACAATAAAATCGAAATCAAATCTAAATTAGCATTATATAAATCGAAATTAAATGATTGATTTAGTAAATATAAAAATCGTATATATTTACATAACAAACATATATTTACAAAGTAAATAGTTTCCTATTTTAATGCTAGAGATTTTATTGTATTTAACATTTGTTTCCTAAAAAAATTGAACTATATTAATTCGATATCAATCTCAACTAAACGAATTGGAAATATCACATAACCAAACGATTTTATCCTTATTTGATCAAGCATCTATGAAGCATATTCTTTTTTTGTTACGATTTAAAGATTTTCAAAGATATCAAATTCTTGCTCATCAAGATTTTGAATATTCTCTAACCTAAAACCTTACTAACTATCAAAACACTATAAATACTCGCTCATTTCTCCAATCTACTTTCTTCTCCATAGGTAAGTGATTTCATTGTGGAACCTTAATTTGTCTTTGCTTAGACGGATCAAATTTTTTGATATTAGTACGTTTCTTTAAATCGCCGTCGTTGTTAGCATAATATTTTCGAAGTCAAGCCCGTGTGCTCTAAACAAGACATTCGAGGTTTTTAAAGAACCAGCAATTGTCGATTTTTTGGGGTTTCTATATATTCAAGATGTTAAATTTCTCATTTGGGCTGCTTTGTATGTTGTTTTTTGTTTCAGGTTAAAAGTACAGTTCCGTTTAGTGAGCCTTTCACGGTAGATCCTGAGAATCCTCCACCGGAGCAAGACTACGTACAATGAGTATTTCAAGAATCTGAAAGATGGAATCACCGGTAAAGAAGCTTTAGAACAGAGCACTGTGCAGTTTAAACCAGGTTTTATCTACTTTTGTAACTTTGTGTTTGCAGTACTTCATGTATCAACAAGCAGCAACAAGTATTGAGATGAATAAAGTTTTTCTCTTCTTTCTCTTTTTTTCTGTGATGGTAGACAGGAAATTGAAGGCTGCTAAAGGTGCTTTCGATACCAGTCTTGACAATGGTATTGATTTTTTCGATACCGCTGAAGTTTATGGTTCCAAGGTAAGAATGACAAATCTGATTACTCTTCCTTCGTATAGTGGTTTGTTTTGAAACTAATTGGAAGCCTCACATTATCTTCTTTTATAGTTTTCTCTGGGTGTTATAAGCTCTGAAACTCTTTTAGGAAGGTACTTTTTCACTGTATTTTGGAAACATGTATATTAGTGTGCTTTGATCCTCATTTCCTCATACATGTTCTTCTTGACTGTCTTTGGTGAGATTTTAAACAGGTTCATCCGTGAGAGAAAAGAGAGATTTTACGGAGCTGAGATTTCAGTTGCAACAAAGTTTGCTGCATTGCCATGGCGATTGGGTCGTGAAAGTGTTATCACTGCCCTTAAAGATTCCCTTTCCCTGCTCGAGCTTTCATCTGTAGATCTCTATCAACTCCAGTGGTATGTACCCTAATTCATCTTGGAGTAAGCACTCTCTTATATGATTGTAAGAGTTTACTCCAGTTCGTGGAAGCTACGATGTCATATTGGTTCAATTGTGGATTGGACATCTTTACTTCTAATTATCTCTGTTCCTTGCAATGACAAAATCTAATCATTTTTTTTTCTTTTGCGTTGCAGATTTTTACAACCAACTTGAGGAAGATTAACTTAAACAGAGTCTTACAATCGACATTATGCTTTCCTCTGAATTCCCTGTAAGTTTTTTGGCATGCAATGAAATTTATGTTGGAGTGGCAGGACTATATGATTTTTTTTGATAGGGGCACACTGTTTTCAGTGTTTTCCTTATAACCAAACTTTAATTGTTCTGTTTGTGTCAGGTTGTATGATTGAATGGAATTTTCACAAACTTGAGGTGTGCGTATGGATTTTCGGTAACCACAAAGCTTAAAATCACTTCTTCATTTAGTTCAAGAGAGTTATATTAGTTAGTTTCAAGAGAAACGTACATGACGGCGGCGTAAGTGATCGTAACCCTAATCTGAGAAGTAACCACCGTGGATTGTTCACACACGTTTCATTTGCCGAGAGAGAGAGATTTGTGTTTATGATATTTCAAAACTATTGGACTGATTCGGGGAGGCGCTGATTTGTTGGAGTGGAAGGTGAAATCAACATTAAGCGTGGGTTTGGTTTTTGTTTCATCTTTTATTTGATTTCTTCTAGAGAGATATGTAATATCTATGTAAAAACCGATGAATTAATTAATTTGATACGTATTTGATTATGTTTTTATAAGGAAACTAGGATATGATCCGCGGTACACCGCGGGTTCATGTTTTTTTTAATATAAAAATAATTTTATACTTAAAAATTGTATTATTTACTAAATTTGTATTTTGCATAGTATTCAAAATTTTAAATTTGTTTCGTTTTGTAAAATAATATAGGATATTTAGAAGGTTCGTGTATTATTATTTGTTTGATGTATATACAAATTAATTGTTTTTGTTTGGAATTTGATCACTTATACGTTATTACATGAAATTTAGCTCATAATATTTTTGTTTGTTTTATGTGTTATAGATATACTATTGTTTGTCGTATTTACATTGCTATTATGTGAGATATTTTCAAGTAGTAATTTTAATATTGTTATGATGAGCAAATGAGATATTCTCATATTATAAAATTGTTCTTTTCATTTCTACAGCTTATTTGTATGGAAATATGAAAAACAAATAAATACAATAAATCTTAAAAGATATAATTCAAACAGAATTTTGCACAAAGTATTTTATATTCTTTACACAAAAAAATATAAGATATCATATTTCAATATTTATAACAATAAACAAAATTTACAAACCAACCCAAGTATTTGCACATATATATAAAGTACTTACACACTTTTAAAACTATTTAAATATAAAACAAACACCATAAGATGATACGTAATTTATACACACGGTACATTGTTGCTTACTTAATTGTCATCTCATTTTTCTGTAGAATTAGAATTAGTCAAACATACAACATCCTTATCATACAATAAACACTATATAAAATTCTATATATACATTCTAATTACACATGTAAATAGGTTATATACATATATTTGTTATATGTAACAAAAATTAAAAAAAAAATCCAAACAAAAGTATATAATTTTTGAAATAAAAATATCGTCCCGCGGTGTACCGCGGGTCAATCCCTAGTTCTAAGGATATTATTTGAATTTTGATTTGATTACGTCTTTAATTAATTGCAATTTTGGCATAATGTTTTAGTTGGAAAGTCTTGATAAAGTGTGTATTTGGCTTTCCTTCCTTGTGATATTTTATTCACTAACGCTTTCTTTGCAAGTTGTATTGATCTATTTTCCTTATTTGAGAAAAGCAAAGAGACGTTGCAGGAAAGAGATGTTAATGCATTGGAGGTGTTTTTCTCTATAAAAAGACAGAAGACGTTTTCTTCTTTCTATACACAAGAGTGCTGTTAAAACAGAGAAATAGAAAACAGAGTGTTTGATAAATTTGTGTGAAGCTTGTGTTGCTGTTGAGTTTGGGGAGAGATCACCTTGGGAAGAGATTGCTATTGGTGTGAGGAGCACAAAGCAAAGACTTCTCCAAGAAGAATGCATACATGATTAAGGGGGAGTAAAATGAGTTTACTTGTTAACCTTAGTTCATGTTCTTAGATAGATGTATTAGAATTGTGTTGAATTTCTAAGTCTAACTTGTACTTCTTAAAGTGATCTAATAAACTCTTGTTGCAGCCGAGGACTAGTGGTTGGTTTGAAAGAGAACCAACCGATACCTCGTTAAATCTGGTGTCGTCTCATTATTGCTTTATTGTTTAATTCGTTTCCACTATTTATTATATTTAGTCTCTAAATTTTACACTCTTCTACTTGCATAAACAAACCAACTATCAATTTGGTTGCCCTCTTATTGATCTTTGACTAATATCATGTAGAGGAGAATTAGTATCTTGTTTCGACTCTAATAAATTTCCATTTGATTAAGAAAAAAAAAAAAATCATTGTCTTAGCAAATTTAAATAAAACATACAATATATGAAAACAATTGAAGCTCATGCCTAGGAGCCCACTTAGTTGCACCTCCAAAAGAACAAGCTATAAGTGTTGTCCCCAAAATACATGTCATGCAACTGGAAGAGATTAATAACAAGTGTTACGGGAAAAGAACTAAAGTTATCCGCCAACCTTTGCCGCATGGGTCTCTGATATACTACAAGAAAACAACGAATTAGCAACTGCCTGTTGCGATTGATAACGCTATCGCTAAATTTGGCGAATAAGTTATGACGTTTTTGCTACTTAAGGGTCAGTAAACCAATATAGTCGCCAATCCGTCCGTATTTTGAGACTAATACAAATAGTCGCAATATATATTGTCACAATTCTTGAGACTAATTAGCTACTCTGAAGCGACTTTGTTATTTCATTTTGGCCCCAAACCAAAATGAAAACTTATTGGGTTTGGACACTCGATCCATTCGAAAAAAACCCTAATCTATGCGCCTAAAATCCTATTGTCTCCCACAGTTTGAAAAAACCCTAATTTCTTCTTTGTCGACGGACACTAATCTCTCTCTCATTCCTCTTTTCTCTCAATCGATCTTCATCGATCTTATTCTTTTCTCGACAAACCATAGATTTTGATGGCTCCTCGTGGAAGAAAGAATAGAGGAGGAGGAGGAGGAAAGACTATAAAAAAGCCTCAAAATCGGCCTTCGGCTCAAGATCCAGAGTCTTAGACGCCGAATCAAACACCCTCTGGTCTTCTCAGCCTCCTATATGTCCTACATATAGAGACTATCCACCTCCGACGAATCTTTTCCATTCGGCAAAGAGCACTTCGACGGGCGAAGATCTAATCCGTTCTCCATCTCCTCAACCTCGAGCCTCTGGATCGAGTCAATTTCGAGCCTCTGGATCGACTTAACTTTGAGGATCTGAATCGACTCAACGTCGAGACCTGTAACGAATCAACCTCCAACCTCAAATCAACCTCTAGCATTGATTCAACCTCCAACAGCAAATCAACCACGAGCCTCGAATCCTCCTCAAGCATGTGCATCGCATCACAGTTCTCAAGCGAAAAACTCACACGAGAAAGAAGATAAAGAACCTAATTCTGAGGAAGATGTGCTAAGGGAAGTCTCCCGGAATATACCACCATCATATCTCCCAGATAGAAGCTCAGAACCACTTGGTAAGTGATATAACACGGATTTTACCGGTTTTAACCGTGATTTACGTGTTAGTTTTAGAGTCTTTTTGTTGTTTCTAGTGTCTTTTTGAGTCTTTTCAGGTTTTTACATGTTCGGGACGAAATTGGAGAAAATGAATCATTCTGGAGCTAAACCGAGGATTTGGAGCTGAAGAGACGAATCCGGTTCGAACCAAGGCATGGGTGTCGACCGACACCCTTGGTGTCGCTCGACACCAAACACGGCCCAGCAAGAAGTCTCGACGGTTTAGAGTTTTAAAGCCTGCAGAATTTACCAAGAAGACTTCCCTATTTGCAATTATAGTCCCTGCACATTTTTGAGACTTTATAAATAGTTTTTAGGGTTTTTCTATTTCAATATCTTGTCTTTGGCTTTTGTATTTCTCAGAGCTTGAACCCTTTGGAAGATAATTGGAGAGAGCAACTTTTCGGAGATTCAATACCTTGTTAGAGAGAAGATTTATTCTAAACTCTTTTCTTCTTTTAATTTCTTATTCTACAAATTATTCAACATGTTTTCTGTTTCATTAATCATGTCTGAGTAATCACCCTGTTAGGTTTAGGGATTCTCATTAGGGATTTAGATGAACTAGTAAATCAATTATCTTTTAGGATTAATCCATAGAGTTCTTCATCTAGGTTGTTCTTAATGTTTGTTCTAGAGTAGCTAACTAGAACCTGATCTTAGGATAACATGTATTTGATCCGAGAGGGCACCTATTACTGGAACTAATTTAGATGAGCCTGGTTTATAGGTGTGTAATAAGAATCGGCCTATCTACTAAGGTGAACATATCGAACCTGAATTTAATGCTAGTCTAAATTTAGGAATTTGCATCGAGAGGTGGAATTACTAATATTAGGCTTGTTAGTTATCGCATCGAGAGGTGGTTAGCTATTCATTCGTGATTTGAGTTCAAGAACGGTTCATTAAATAATCCTAATTAAATTGCTAGATTTACTAATAGTTTATTTCCTGAGAATTTCCCTAAACCTGACGCTTTTATCTATTGAACTTTTAACCTGAAATCATTGCTTGCTATTGTTTTATTTTAATTTTAATTATTTTATCTAGCCTAATTTCAAGACTTATAACTTATTGTGTGAACAAAAGAACTTTGTGGAATTCGACCCTTAAGTACTGCAATAGATCTCTTATTTGAGAGAGTAGGCTTTAGGATCAATTTGACCTGTATCAAATTTGGCGCCGTTGCCGAAGTTCTTGGGAATCACCATTAAGTTTTGTTTAGAAATTTTGTCTAGATTTTTATTTTCTTTTGATACTCACGCGTTTCTTTCTTTTCTTTTTCTTGTGTTTCAGGTGCATGCCTAATCGCATAACCCGGAGCAGCAAAGAGAAGAACCTCATCAATTTGTCTACACTCGACTTGCGAAAGCTAGAACGCACCAACCGCAAAGCTTAAAAATCATCAACAATGGTTCGTGGAGAAATCAGAGCTGATGAAGAAGGGGTTTTGAGAGATGATGATGGACAAGCCTACAATGAGGCTGGACAGAGATTGGATGATCAAGGGATTGTCATCCCTGAGGAGCTGATTGTGGATGGCCCTAATATCCACAATCCTGCCGTTCCACCAAACGCAGTGGCTGCTCACATCGATGGTGTCACTCGACACCACCAGGGTGTCGCTCGACACCAACCTCCTGCAGACATGCAGATCCGAGTTTGCCAGCAGGGCCAACAACAGCCACCTATCGCAGCAGCACGTCAGCTGACTCTTGGGGATTAAAACAGGCCAGACCTGTTCTATGCTAATCGATCAGCGATCGTACCTCCCCCATTCCTGAGACATGACTTCGAGTTGAAACCCGCATACTTCACTCTTGTGGGTCAACATCCTTTCCATGGCTTCTCCAATGAACAGCCTATGGACCATATAGAGAGATTCGAGGATTTGGTACTAAGCATCAATGCTAATGGAGTTTCAGATGACTACCTTCTCTGCAAGCTCTTCCCATACTCACTTGCTGGGGAAGCAGCTTCTTGGTTAAAGCAGTTGAAGCCAGGGTCTTTGACTAACTGGCAGAGCATCAAGATCGCCTTCCTCAACAACTTCTATGATGATGGCAAGTCTGAGGAGCTGCGCAACAAGTTGTCTACATTCACTCAGGGACCAGCAAAAGCATTCAAAGCTGCTTGGGTTCGGTTTAAGGAGTACCAACGCGATTGCCCTCATCACGGTTTCAGTGAAGTTCAGCTTATCGGTACATTTTTTAGAGGAATTGATTGGAGATACCAGATGGCTCTTGACGCTGCGAGCAATGGTAACTTCAACACCCGGTACCCCATAGATGCTGTAGCTCTCATTGAGAACCTCGCCTGTAGCAACAGCACGAAGAACGCAGACTTCGAGAGAAAGAAAATTGCAGGCGCAATTACTGGTACTGAGTTCGCAGAGGTTAATGCCAAGTTGGATTCGGTCCACAGCCTCCTCACAGGAAAGAAGGCTGTTCACTTTGCTGCAGAGGTTGAGACTATTGAGCCAGAGGAAGAATCTGACGAAGGAGTGTTCTACATTGAAGGACAAGGTTATAGGAAGTTCGGGCCTCCTCACAGTAACTTCAGTGGTCAGCGCTCCACAGGGAATCAGACAAACTCCAGCTTCAACAACAGGTCAACGTTTCAGAAGACATATCCGCAGACTAGTAGCTTCCACAGAACCTACGGGAACACGACATACCAGAAACCACCTGCGGCCACTCCTGAGAGTAAGATGGAGACAATGCTTGAGCAGATTTTAGAGGGACAGACTAAGCTTACAGTTGAGTTTAATGGAAAGTTTGATGAAATCTACTCTGATCTGAATTGCAAGATTGACACTTTGAACACTCACATGAAGAAGCTCGATGTTCAAGTTGCTCAAACTGCCGCCGCTGTTAAGCGACAAGATGGTGTTCTTCCTGGTATGCCTGATGCAAATCCCAAAAGAACATGTAATGCGATTCTCGTCCGTGGTGGAGATGATGTTTGGCAAGAATTGGATACCGAGGACGAGCTCGAGCTCGCTGCTGCAGAGCCGGTGTCGACCGCCACTCGTTGGTGTCGCTTGACACCCGTCCGTTATCCTTGGAAGACGACGTTTGACGAAGACTCGTCGATCGATACAACCCCCCATGGCTCGACACCAAACTTCAATGTCGACCGACACTCACCTAGTGTCGATCGACACTCCCTCATCAGAGACCTTTCTTCAACATCTGCGGCAGAAGGATCAAGTAATCCGGCCTCAGAGGAGTCGATCCCTTCAGATAGTGTCGACCGACACTCATCTGGTGTCGATCGACACTGGGTCAGAACAACTCCTTATGCTCTTGTTTTCCCATCTACCAAGCCTGTTTACACGCCTCCGGTTCCTTTTCCTAAGAAGCGTCGCTCTAAGCAGGAGATTCAGGATGCTCGCTGCAAGGCCATCATGGAGAAGATCTTGACTTCTATTCCTAAAGTCAACCCCGAAACCTCTTCTCCAACACTTGATCGATATGTCAAGCGTTTGGTGAACAATGGTATTTGTGCCGAGGAAGCTGCTTTGCTCACCAAGGATATCAGTTTGATTATGTTGCAGAAAGCTAAGAAAGAGCGTAAGAAGAAAGTGGTTGTGTCTGAACACGTTAGCTCGATTATCCAGAGTCGTATGCCTGAGAAGTTACCTGATCCAGGAAGCTTTGTTCTTGATTGCTCCATCTCTACAGGCCGGTTCAGGAAATCGTTGTGTGATCTTGGCTCAAACATCAATCTTATGGCACATTCAGTTGCTGTCCGCCTTGGTATGACTTCTTACAGGCCAACGCGGATAACTTTGCTTCTTGCGGATCGTTCTAAGCGTATTTCCGAAGGAATCTTGGAGGATGTTCCTGTAAAGATTGGTGACTGTCTTATACCTGCTGATTTCGTAGTGCTGGACTACGATGTTGAACCCAAGGATCCTCTTATCTTGGGTAGAGCTTTCTTAGCCACAGCTGGTGCGAAGATTGATGTGAAGAAGGGACAGATTTCGTTGGATGTTTGTGATGTGAAGATGAATTTCGACATGAAAGGACCACGTACACCTCCGATTCTCAGTGATAAGTCCTTCTCTGTTGAGTCTACAAGGGAATCTGCTCAGGAATTGCAGTGTACTACACCATCAGAGCCCGACAATGCTCAGCTCGCCATTCAGCCCTCTGCAGACGGACTGGTGTCGACCGACACCACCTGTGTCGATCGACACCCTCGACGACCAGAAACACCACCTTCAGCCAACATTGCTCGCGAGACTGCCAACAATGCCAAGAGTTCAGGAACTGTTCCTGCGCCATACAGAGCACCTCACCCACGCTTTCCACGCCTTGATCAGCAAAGGTATTGCTCATCTCCTCCTCATACTTTACCTTCTTCCATTAATACTTCCATATCTTCGAAGAAGGCTTCACAGGTAAACGAGCCACGAGATTCTCGCGTGCTTGTTTCTTCTGTTGATGATGCAGGACAAGGAACTAAAGATGCTGCAGCTTCTACAAGTTTCCTTGGACATGAGCACACCTCCACCGCTTACACTCCACCATAGCTAGCACGGCGTCTCGCTTCTGAGAAGTCTTCAAACACTTCTCCTGCTCCACCTCACTCCTGAATCCCGACATAGTCAAGATAATGACTAAAAATAAGCGCTTAGTGGGAGGCAACCCACTGGTATGTTTTTCTTTTCTTTTCTTTTACTTTTCTTTTATCTTATTTTTCTTTTTCTTTCGCTAACTCCGGTTTGAATGTCACTGGGGATAGTGTCGTTTAAGTCTGGGGGATGCAGTTACTAATTATGTTTTTCTTTCTTTTTGAGTCTTATTTTTCTTTGTCTTTTGAGTCGTTTTATTGAGTCAAAATTTTGTTGGAAATTATGATCTTTTTCTCTAGATTATTGCCTGGTTAGTTTAATGCTGCAGATTCAAATCAATCCGACTAATGGAAAATCCAGAGAGCTAATCAATAGACCAGAGGACATCCAGGTTTCCAACAAAATCCGCTAAAGCCTGAGCAAAGTTCATGCCCTTCACCTCGTTAGTACGGTTAGTATTCGTAGAACTTGACTCCTCGTTCATACCTGATAAATGAGACCAATGTGAAAAAGAATGGTACTCCTCTCCCTTTGTTTAAAAAAAAAAAAAAAAAAACAAAAGATTGAGATGATTTTCTTTTGGAGTAAAGAGATAGGAAAATTTCCCGTGATCTCATTATTTTACTTCAAGAGGGATGATGACACGATGGTTGGAAGCGAGGTTAGGAACATTTCCGATGATACCATTATTCGCCTACACCTTTGTCAAAAAAAAAAAAAAAAAAAAGTTCGAAACAGAATAAGTCTGGGGAGAGAAAGAGTACCTAAAGATGTTGTAATGGTTGAATTGTCATGGTATAGTACGGGAATGAGTCTAGAAGGTTCTTGAGTACTGATTTAATTGATGAGATTTATGCGATGAGGGCTATAGGATATAGTTGTGGAATTTGGTTTGGAATTTGGGATGTTGAGAATGCTTGCGGAGAATTACATGGTGGTTAGGATTTGATGTGATCTGCTAGGCATATGGATTTGGTTCGAATGATCAAGGTAATAGGCTGGAGAAATTGGGAGTTTCTATGTTTTCAAACTTCTTGCACGGGTTCGGTTTTTGTGTTTTGCTTGAGGGCAAGCAAAAGCTAATTCTGGGGGAGTTGATATAACACGGATTTTACCGGTTTTAACCGTGATTTACGTGTTAGTTTTAGAGTCTTTTTGTTGTTTCTAGTGTCTTTTTGAGTCTTTTCAGGTTTTTACATGTTCGGGACGAAATTGGAGAAAATGAATCATTCTGGAGCTAAACCGAGGATTTGGAGCTGAAGAGACGAATCCGGTTCGAACCAAGGCATGGGTGTCGACCGACACCCTTGGTGTCGCTCGACACCAAACACGGCCCAGCAAGAAGTCTCGACGGTTTAGAGTTTTAAAGCCTGCAGAATTTACCAAGAAGACTTCCCTATTTGCAATTATAGTCCCTGCACATTTTTGAGACTTTTATAAATAGTTTTTAGGGTTTTTCTATTTCAATATCTTGTCTTTGGCTTTTGTATTTCTCAAAGCTTGAACCCTTTGGAAGATAATTGGAGAGAGCAACTTTTCGGAGATTCAATACCTTGTTAGAGAGAAGATTTATTCTAAACTCTTTTCTTCTTTTAATTTCTTATTCTACAAATTATTCAACATGTTTTCTGTTTCATTAATCATGTCTGAGTAATCACCCTGTTAGGTTTAGGGATTCTCATTAGGGATTTAGATGAACTAGTAAATCAATTATCTTTTAGGATTAATCCATAGAGTTCTTCATCTAGGTTGTTCTTAATGTTTGTTCTAGAGTAGCTAACTAGAACCTGATCTTAGGATAACATGTATTTGATCCGAGAGGGCACCTATTACTGGAACTAATTTAGATGAGCCTGGTTTATAGGTGTGTAATAAGAATCGGCCTATCTACTAAGGTGAACATATCGAACCTGAATTTAATGCTAGTCTAAATTTAGGAATTTGCATCGAGAGGTGGAATTACTAATATTAGGCTTGTTAGTTATCGCATCGAGAGGTGGTTAGCTATTCATTCGTGATTTGAGTTCAAGAACGGTTCATTAAATAATCCTAATTAAATTGCTAGATTTACTAATAGTTTATTTCCTGAGAATTTCTCTAAACCTGACGCTTTTATCTATTGAACTTTTCACCTGAAATCATTGCTTGCTATTGTTTTATTTTAATTTTAATTATTTTATTTAGCCTAATTTCAAGACTTATAACTTATTGTGTGAACAAAAGAACTTTGTGGAATTCGACCCTTAAGTACTGCAATAGATTTCTTATTTGAGAGAGTAGGCTTTAGGATCAATTTGACCTGTATCAGTAAGCATCTCCGCTTACCATCTTATCAGCTATTTTTGAACTAGGAAGCTAGATTGTGTTTTATGTCTGGAACTAGGAGATAAAATGTGGTTTGATTGAACCTTTGCGATCCAATATTGTTTGTGTTTTGTTTTGAAATGCAGTATGACTAAACCTCTGCGGGTTTTTGTTGACCAATATGCTGATAAAAGAAGTGAAAGTTTGTTTTTTAGTAATCAATCAAAAACTGAATAAAATAGATCCAATCTTGTTTGTGTTTGTGTTTCTTGTTTGTAAAATTTGGGTTGATTGAACCTTTGCGATCCAATCTTGTTTGTAAAATGTGTTTCTTGTTTGTGTTTGTGTTTTGAAATGCAGTTTGATTGAAACTTTGTCATCTGTAAATAAAGTTTGTTTTTTGTTTGAATATGTGTAGGATCAATCTTTGGAAATGCTCTTTTATTGTTTGATTCTCCATTTAGCTCTTTGTAGTTTAAATAAAATCTATGTTTTTTGTCTGATTCTCCATTCTAGCTCTTTGTAGTTTGAATAAAATGCTCTTTTATTTTCTGACCATATTGATACTGTCTTTGTAGTCTGATTCTCCATTGTTTTTTTATTCTGTGTTTGTAAGTTTGGTAAGGACAAGTCAAAACTAACCCGAAAGATTACAAAAGTTTTTACAAACAAGTTTGATGGCTCATACTATAGATGGAGTTGTGTGCTTACTGCAAGAAGAGAAACATACTTCCTCGAATTCGCGGTAAACTTCTATCTCCTCTCAATCTGCTGTAACCTTTGTACTATTACTTTTTTATTGGTGTTTTGATCACTAACATCAATCTCCCCTTGTTTTGTAGAAACAACACACCTGTCATCCTTCACTAATCGGTGTGGTTGAAGCAAAATTCTATTTAGTTTGTCAACACCGTATGAAAGACTTGGTTTCCAAGTCAGTGAGTCGAAGAGAGCAACCGTTTTGGATTGACAATACACGTGGAAAGAAATATGTGACTAGTGGGACACAGAAAAAGCCATAGCAAAGAGTGCAACCACATCAGCAGCTCGAATGTCTGACCGTAATGGTCTTGGTCCTCATAAGCACGTATCGGGGCCGAAGTCTTCCACATACAAGTCAAACAAGAGATGGTAAGTTACATCAAGAGACGGTAAGTTATACAAGTAGGACACATATATTTTCTAAATCATTTACCTTTTCATCGTTTAACATTTCAAGAAGTTGAATTGGGAAGACCGCCTACTCTTGGTGAAGTTTTCATCAGGGCTCATAGCAAAAAAGATGGGACTTTTGTCGATAGGAAAGCGCAGGAAGTTCATGAGGCATTTAAGAAGAACAAGGCAACTAAATTGGCTGCCTTTAAGAATGACGAGTCATCCGACGGTACTTCTCATCGATTAGAGCTATCCCAAGAGGACGATGACGAGATCTTTCTTCAAGTATTGTGCTTCTTTATGTTTGCTTTTTTCTAATATTATCGTTTTGAAAATCTGTTAAGGACTAATACTCTTTGTTTTGTTTATGCAGCTACTATCACAAAAGATAGAGAAGAATTATATGGAGTTGGAAGCCTAGGGAGTAACATCAACGAGAAGCGGAAGTACCCGGGAAGCTCTTCTTCTTTCAAAAGCTCGCAAACACAGCTTGAGGAAGCTACCCGCAAAATAAAGAAACAAGCAGAGGCTTTGCGGGTTGCAGCTGAGCAACAAGCAGAGATCAAACACTTGATGATCGTGAAGAACACATTTTTACATATATTATTTTCATTAAAATCGAGTTTTTGGGGCGATCCCACGGGAATTGAGACGGGAGAACCAGCTAGCTCTGGGTTCTTAAAATAGGAAACCAAATGAATAATTGAAAAAGCCCCAAATCCCACTCGAGCATCCAAATCTGGATTGAGTATTGTCCAACAAATTGTTTGTCAATGACTAACTCCATTTGGATTGAAATTCGATTTGAACTGAATGGCTTGGCATAGCAAGCCCCCAGCAAGAGGCCCACGCCAAATGTTCTATGGATACAAGTACTTGAGCGCAACTGACCCGAAATTTTTCGCAATCCTCGAGTTTCAAACGACTGATCCTGCTACTGCTCATGTTCAAACATAGGTCCCTTAAACTTTCCCTCTTTCTCTGAACTTGAAAACTTGTGTGTTGGTTTTGAACTTGTGTGTTTGTTGTTTTGGTTTGGAACTTATGAACAAGTATGTTTATTGTGTTTTATGTTTTAAATACAAGTTATTTATGTTTTAAATACAAGTCTGTTTGAGAATTAAAGCATGCTAAATCAAGAATTAAACGGCTAATTAGTCACAAAGTAGTAGCAATTCAGTCACCAACAAAGTCACAAAACAGTCGCCATGTAAAAACATAAAAGTCGCATAACACTCGCTAAAACAGTCACAAAAACAGTCGCCATATCATGGCATGGATGTGGCATAATAGTCGCTATTGTTAGCGACTAGATTGCGACGTAATAGCGACGCATGAAATTGGTCGCACATTAGTCGCTAATTAACGACCAATAATTTTAACGATGCGTGGTTTGGCGACTACGTGTTTCACTTGCAAAACAGTCGTAAGTAAGGGTTTAATGACTGTTTAGTGACTACTTATATAGTCCCTAATTCTTTGTTTTCTTGTAGTATATATATATATATATAATAGTGAATCAAACAGTTGCCAAAAATAATAATCAGAATGTCGATTATTCGATTTTTTACGAATATTTTAGTCGCAACTATCTCTTATCCTTTCAATAAACTAAAATTCCAACGAAATAAGTCGGAGGAAATCCCACATAACCACATCTAAAACGAAAAGGAAACCGCCTAAAATGACAACACCAGAATTAGGACCGCAAAGATTATTCAAAGAGAAACAAGAAACATATTACCAAAAACTTATAACTGTCACATAAACCAAACATATCGAAAACCATAGCCAGATTTAAACAAAAACCAATGTTTTAAAACCCGACCCAGACGGTGAACCGAACTACCTTCGGGTCATCTGGTTACTGGAACAATTGATTAAAATTTGTTTAATGTATTTAATATATATATATATATATATATTTTAATATTATAAAATAAAAATTATTATACTAGTTTGACATAATATGAAGTCTAAAATAATAATTAACTGATTAATTTTTTTAATCCAAGTAAAACCACAAAAATACTAAGATAGTAGGATAGTGAATACGAAAAACTGAATTTTTTTTTAAAATTACTGAATACAAAATAATGAATATCCGGCCGATTCAATCGGTTCACCGGATCGTGGGTTAACGGTGGATTTTTGTGGAGTTTTCTGATTTTGAAATCTATATATACATTTTTGGATCACAATTAGCAAATAAATCCTGAAGTTGAGAAGTATTTACAATGACATGCCATTAGCATTAATTATTTAGATTTGTTTTATTTAAGTAAAGATTTTTAATTGAAATTCATTTCTCATATATTTAGCAAAAGTCTCTACAAAATCTTTCCTTATCTATTTAAGTAAAGATTTTGAAATCAAACATATTTTCTCAACAATTTACCAAAAATCTCTACACAATTTTTTTAAAAATCTCGACTTAGTTAACTTCTGATTTTTATCTGCAAAAAAAAAAATTAATTGTAACGAGTGATGTAAAAATCGGGAATGTTGATACTACAATTTCTTCTACTTCTTTTTTTTCATATAATGAAAATTATTTTTTAGGGATATTTTCTTAAAACCTCTAGACAAAACAAAGGGTTTCAAAAGATAGCTTCTCTTTTGGCGGATCGACCCGCAAACCCGCAACTCTCTACGGGCTTATCCGCATGAACCTGCGACCCGTAGTGGATAAAAATATTATTCAAAAAAATAACAAATGATGTTTAATTTTACGGGACGGGGTTATATGGTGCAACGGGTTTAGATCAATATTAATATTAAACAATATGCTATGGATGAAATCTTAGAATTAAAAATCAAAATTTAATTATAAAATCAGAAACACTAAACAAAATAAACAATATTAACAAAAATCTTTCTCCTAAACTAAGCCAAGAAGAAGAAGAAATTTCGCCAAATATATAGATATACCATTTAAACCTAAAACACAATTAATATACTCAAAACTATTAATATAGATATATGGATGATACATTTATAAAATAGGTCGAAATATTATATTATACTCTCTATTAATAAACAAAACTAATTATATTTAGATTTTTTAAAAAAAAATCTTAGCCCCGCGGTGTACCGCGAGTTCAAAGCTAGTTGTTGGATATTAGTACTAAACCCAAGCCGAAAAAATATTCTGATCATAGTTTAACCGATCAGACTGAACGGTTCGGATTGGACGTGAAAACATTGACAGAAACCAAATCTAAACCAACACCGGAGAAGAAAAAAAAACTCACGTTAGAGATTTCTCTCCAATGTCGCCGTTTTTAATATTTAAAAATTTCCCATGGGTAGGTCTTGAGACCACAAATAAACCCGTTTGAGCAAAGCGGGTAAAGTAAATCCGGCCCGTTAAAGCCCATTTATTTCCAACACAAAAATACAATTAGAACCGGAGACTTCACGGATAGGGTAAAAAAAACTCAGAGGTTAATCGGAAATATATTTGGGGTTAAGAAGCTTCTTCTCAATCATGTCTAACTTCATATTTCAACTTTGGTGACAGCTAAACAAAAGTAAGTTATAAGATATTTAGTATCTTTCTTCTTCAACTGAATCGCGAACAAGCCACCACTACTCGGATCTCTCTAATCGCCGATCGGAATCCGCCATGGGAGTACCGGCGTTCTACAGATGGCTCGCCGACCGATACCCGAAGTCAATTAGTGACGTCGTTGAAGAAGAACCTTCCGATGGAGGTCGTGGTGACCTAATTCCTGTTGATATCACCAGACCTAACCCTAACGGCTTCGAGTTTGATAATTTGTATCTCGATATGAATGGTATCATTCATCCTTGTTTCCATCCTGAAGGAAAGGTATGTTATAGCTTGGAAATGGTTTGGTTTAGGGTTTGAGTTGATTTGTATTAGGTAGTACTAGTACTTATGGATTTGTTTGCTTTATGAGAAATGAAATTACTTGTGTTTAGGTATTTTGGTGGAGAACATGATTGTTGTGGTTTGTGTTCATAATTTAGTACAGTTATGGGAGAGGGAGAAGTATACTAGTTGTTGCTTTTCGTCGATTTTGCTTACCGGAAGTCAATGGAAGCAATGGCCAACTTGGTTATACTTGATTTTGAGGATTTAACTTCTCTGAAGTATATGATTAGAGTTTGAGTTGATTGTATTAGGCAGTCACAAGTAGACATGGGTTTGTTTGTTGTATGGGAAATGAATCACTTAGTTTGGTATTTTGGTGGGAAAATGATTGTTGTTTGTGTTCATAATTTAGCTCATTTAATGGGGAAGGGAGGAGTGTACTAGTTGTGGCTTTTCGAGTATTTGCTTACAGAAAGTCAATAGAAGCAATGGCCAACTTGGTGATACCAGATTTTGGGATCTAAAGTTCAGTTTAGAAATTGATTTGGATATATTATTTGGGAAATTGGATGGAACTGGCTGTGTGTATTTTGTCTATGTATCACGTATGCGAGTCTATAGTCGGTCTTTTTAAAGTTTTTGACTAGAGAAATAAGAGAGCGATGTTACTAGTTTCTTATTAGAGTTGAGGAGATATTATTATCCATGGGAGTGAGTTTGCGTAGCAATATGTGTTATGGTGATACTTGATTTCTATTAAAGATTTTACTAGCTAATCATATTTTGATTACAATGCAGCCTGCACCTGCCACGTACGATGATGTATTTAAATCGATGTTTGAGTACATTGACCATCTTTTTACTTTAGTACGTCCGAGGAAGATTCTTTATTTGGCTATAGGTGCTTGTGCCTTCCTTCTTCTTCCCTGTCTGTTTTGCTCTATGAGATTGGATCTGATTAAATATGATGTTACAGATGGAGTTGCGCCCAGAGCAAAGATGAATCAGCAGCGTTCTCGACGTTTCAGGGCTGCAAAGGACGCAGCAGAGGCTGTATGTTCTCTTTATATTTATTTCTATATCACATTTATTCATGGCTTTGCATGGGTCACTGTTACTTATAATATATCTGGTTGTATAGGAAGCTGAAGAAGAGAGGTTGAGAAAAGATTTTGAGATGGAGGGCCAAATCTTGTCTGCGAAAGAGAAAGCTGAAACCTGTGATTCAAATGTCATTACTCCTGGGACCCCATTTATGGCTATACTGTCAGTCGCTCTTCAGTATTACATCCAATCTAGGTTAAACCATAACCCTGGCTGGAGATATGTTAAGGTGATACTGTTCATCTAACTTAGCCGCTATTTCCAAACTGTACAAGACTTTTTTGCATTCTTGCAGTTCCTCTTTTTTGTTTACCGTTGTCCCTTTACTTATGGTTTGAAAGGTAATTTGTCTCCCTAAGAATTCGTGGATTATTATTTGAAGGTTATTCTTTCTGATTCAAATGTTCCGGGCGAAGGAGAACACAAGATAATGTCATACATTCGTCTCCAACGTAATCTTCCTGGTTTTGATCCAAATACACGGCATTGTCTATACGGTCTGGTTAGTGTCAACCCACAGTGTTGTTGTTTTACTTCCTCTTTTCTTAATAAGGTGTTGGTGCTTCTTCCAAAAAATTGCACATTACATTTGCCAAGAACTGTATATAATTTTGCAGGATGCAGATTTGATAATGCTCTCCTTAGCTACACATGAAGTTCACTTTTCCATCTTAAGAGAGGTAGCTTATTTCCACCCCTATGCTCTATATTTTCTTTGATATTCAGTGGATCAAATAATGGGTCATCTTACTGATTCCAGGTTATCACTTACCCTGGGCAACAAGAGAAATGCTTTGTGTGTGGACAAACTGGTCACTTTGCTGCAGATTGCCCTGGAAAATCAGGTACCACAAATGCAGCAGCTGATATTCCAATCCACAAGAAAAAATATCAGGTTTGTAGTTTTCCTTGTTATCTTCATGAGGCTGCAGTGAACAATAGAAAATTATATTCTTTTAGTTTTGGAGCTTTCTCTTATTTGTCTGATGTAATTTTTTTTTTTAATAGTTCCTGAACATTTGGGTGTTGCGAGAATATTTGCAATATGAATTGGCCATTCCAGATCCTCCTTTTATGATCAACTTTGAGAGAATAATAGACGACTTTGTATTCCTTTGCTTCTTTGTTGGCAATGACTTCCTACCTCATATGCCTACCCTGGAAATTCGAGAGGTATGTACATGAGGAAAGCTTTTTATTGCTTTAAAGATTGGCTGTTCATAAAATGATGGTTGTGTAGACTGTAAAATATAGTAATAGCCTTGTGGAAGATAAATATCCTATTTCATGCTCTACAATGCCTTGAGGCAATGAAAAAATAGTCTGTAGCGAACAAAAAACAACAAAGTCTGTACCTTAAACATTGTAAATCTTTATACTCAGTTCTTTGTTACTTCAGGGGGCTATAAACTTGCTGATGCATGTTTACAGAAAGGAGTTTACAGCTATGGGAGGCTATCTAACAGATTCTGGTGAGGTAAGTTATTAGTCTTTTTTTCAATCTTCTCCCACACTTCATTCTTACTTCACATTGCTCAATACCCTATTTTGTATGAGCTGTAGAAATGGTCAGTTATCTTGTGGAAACTATTCTCTTGAATTGATTCACTTCTATTTTGTCTTGCTATATGATTACTAATGAAAATCTGAACTGCATTATATCCGTGGGCTTCGTTTTTTTACCATTAACAATCTTCTCTTTCTCTGCATTAATAGGTTCTACTAGATAGGGTAGAGCATTTCATTCAAGCTGTCGCTGTAAATGAAGATAAAATATTTCAGAAAAGAACGCGGATAAAACAGGTATTCCTGACCTATGCCCTATTTTCCCTTACACAACCATTAGGAGGCTTTAGGGACTGAGGTTGCTCACACCCTTATGAGGCTAATGGTGTGCTGATGTTGGTATTAGTCAATGGACAACAATGAAGAAATGAAACAAAGATCAAGAAGAGACCCATCTGAGGTACCACCTGAACCGATAGACGATAAGGTAAAATACTTTACGGCAAAGCAATTTTACATGTGCTTTTGAGCTGGAGAGATTCTTATATCTTTATAGACAAGGAAATTAGTTTAGGAGGTACGACTAAAATTGCTCTTTCATTTTTGGGTAGATTAAATTAGGAGAACCAGGCTACAAGGAGAGGTATTATGCTGAGAAATTTAGTACGACCAATCCAGAAGAAACTGAGCAAATCAAACAAGACATGGTGAGTC
The DNA here is from genome assembly GCA_019202795.1 of Arabidopsis thaliana x Arabidopsis arenosa. Classification (NCBI taxonomy): domain Eukaryota; kingdom Viridiplantae; phylum Streptophyta; class Magnoliopsida; order Brassicales; family Brassicaceae; genus Arabidopsis; species Arabidopsis thaliana x Arabidopsis arenosa. Next base: position 5,502,694 of record CM032919.1, on the reverse strand, counting down.
TTACTTCAATTAACTCTCTCTGTCACCCTTCTGAATCTCTGATGATTTGTGATAATAAGTCTAAAGTTGGAAAAAGGTTTCTTTAGGCCATGTGCTACTTTGGTTTTGTGTGCATTTAGACTCTTAACATCCTATTAACTCTCTCATGTTGAAAATTTCTGACCACCAAATTTAGCACTTAAGATTTGCACCGTTCTTTTTATCTTTTATCGAGACTTATTTGCGCGATATGAACTACTTTCTTGAAATGACTCCCGACACAGTTTTGGATGAACATTAACTTGTAATCAAGTCTGATCACTGATGACCTTTTTTCCTTGTAGGTACTAAAATATGTTGAAGGTTTGTGCTGGGTTTGCCGGTACTACTACCAAGGTGTATGCTCTTGGCAATGGTAAGTCTAACTTTACAAAAAGTTCACAATTAGAAATTTAGAATGTCAGGTTATTCTCATGAGAGCTATGCATTCTAACAAATACTGGAATATCTTATTTTATAGTAGACTGATGGGTCTCTTCTCAGGAAAGACCTTGATGTTAATGTCACTTACTGAGAATTACTAAGTTGCAAATTTTAGATGTAAGTCTGTGTTTTCTAACTGTTTCTTCTAATTGTTTCAGGTTTTACCCATACCATTATGCTCCATTTGCTTCAGATCTTAAGAATCTACCTGATTTGGAAATCACATTTTTTATTGGAGAGCCCTTTAAACCTTTTGACCAGTTAATGGGAACCCTGCCGGCTGCAAGGTTCTTCACTTTTGTTGAACCATTATTATAAATATTTGGGCGCCTGTGGTGATGTAAATTATGCTTCTTGGTTGTTGCAGCTCAAATGCTCTGCCTGGAGAATACCGAAAGTTAATGACTGATCCCTCATCCCCGATCCTGAAATTTTACCCTGCTGGTAATTGTTGGTGGTGAATATATATGTATTGTTGTTTTCCTATGTATTATGCTGGATGACACTCATAAGTCTCTGTTTATAGATTTTGATATTGACATGAATGGAAAGCGCTTCGCCTGGCAGGTTCATGCTTTTCTCTGTTCTGTGGATATAGTGATCATGTTATCATACCGAGACTGTTTATTCTGTTCTTCAGCTATTGATGTTGTGTGTTTTGAACTTGATGTGATCCAGGGTATTGCAAAACTTCCTTTCATTGAGGAGAAACTATTGTTAGCTGCTACAAGGAAGCTGGAAGAAACGCTAACGGTTTGAACTGAAGCTTTACTCGAATTACATATGCATATTATTTTGGTCAAAACTTCATTCTCTCCAAGGAAACTAGAATTAAGAATGTTTTTTTTGTTAGTTATGAAGTAGCTTTACAGCTTAGATTGCCCTAGTTATCAGTTTTCGTCGCAGTGTGTGGTGACTAAAATTGAAAGTATTTAATTACAGTATGGATCCATCTCGCAGGTGGAAGAACGGCAACGCAACAGTGTGATGCTTGATTTGTTATACGTACACCCCGCTCATCCTCTGGGCCAGCGGATCCTGCAGTACTACCATTTCTACCAGCACTTGCCACCACATGAATGTCTTCCATGGATGATTGACCCGAATACTAGGTTAGCTTTGATTGGCTAAATTGATAATTAACAAAGCCGTGTGCAATCTTGATATCGATCGTGTTCTTATCTCCAATTCTTTTGTGTTTATTGCAGCCAAGGAATGAACGGTTTTCTTTGGCTTAGTGAAAGGAATGGTTTCCAAACTAGAGTGGAATCCCCAGTCAATGGTTTGCCATGCATTGAGCAGAACCGAGCCTTGTGCGTTTCTTGTGCTTCACAAGTTAGTGTTTTATGAAATTGATGAAGTCTTGATTTACTCACTTAGATTTTCCTCTACATTTTCCAGAAATGTTACATACCTGTGTCCTGCCAAACACTCTCATATCTCAGAACCACCAAGAGGAGCGATCATTCCGGACAAGGTATGGTTCCCCAAGAATTCGTCATGAATAGTAGTCCATCTCTGGCATTAAAAGAAATAGAAACTTGGAAATTAGCGTATAGGAGAATCTACTTGCTTGCATCTCAAATGTCTATGTTTTCTTACCAGTCTATTTATCTGCTGAATATTGATTGCAAAACAAGTATTCTTATGAAAGTTCAATTGGCAGATCTTGACGTCAGTAGACATAAAGCCATTTCCTCCTTTATGGCATGAAGACAATAGCAACCGACGCCGACAAGCCCGAGATAGGTAAGGAGATTATACTGCAGACTGATATTTTGAAGATCATAGTGACTGTGAAGTATGTTAAAAACCATATGATATATCTACTGTGCAGGCCACAAGTGGCTGGAGCTATAGCCGGACCTTCGCTGGGAGAAGCAGCTCATCGTCTGATCAAAAACACCCTTAACATGAAATCCTCTACTGGTGCGGCTTCAGGATTAATTGACCCAAACGGATACTACCGAAATGTACCGGGTAATCATTATTATGGTGGAGTCAATAGACCAAGAGCACTGGGTCCCTCTCCTTACCGGAAAGCTTATGACGATGACTCGAGCTATTACTATGGAAAGTATAACAATAGCTCACAGGGAATGTTTAACAATGGTCCAAGATATCCTTATCCATCAAATGGGTCCCAAGACTATAACCGTAACTACAACTCCAAGATAGTAGCAGATCAGCAGAACCGTGGTGGACTTAGAGCTGGAATGGCTGGTTTATCGATAGCAGATAACGGCAGAAGCAAACAATTGTATTCAAGTTATACAGAAGCTGCTAATGCAAATTTGAACCGGTTGCCTTCACCGCCCACCCAATGGATCGGTACACAGCCAGGTGGTAATTTTGTCGGTGGATACTATAGGGAAGGAGTTGGGTATGGCGAAACAAATGGAAAACCGGTAAAGAAAGTAATTTATCAGGCCAAGACACAACAAAGTCATCGAGGCACAAACGAATGAGATTTTAGTTGAGGCGATGGAGGTTTCTCTGTACAGGTACGATGCAACGTTCTGCAGCATTTTCTGCCACCAGTTCTCTTAAATTTCTGGCTAAAGGCAAATGTACAATGTACCTTTGGACATTTCTTTTGTTATACATATTTATTTACATTAAACTTGTTTAGAGTCTTTAGACAGCTTTTGGCAATTTGATATTGGACTCTCTCTTCCTTCTTCTACAGCATTTCTCTATTGGTTTCCGGATCCGAGTAAGAATATATTGTATCTACCACTGGAGTAACATTGATAGAATGATAGATTAAGGTTCTTCTGACCAGGCTTTTCAATAGAATGGATGGTAGTATCATATTGATGAGAATAATGGTGTATTGAGACATTATAAAAATTGGTAACATCATTAACATAATTATTGGATGAAATAGCCGCTCAAAAAAAGCATGAAGAAGAGTAAGAGAGAGCCAAAGATTAAACCAGTCTTCTGACCAGAAGTAAGAGCATTACCACCAAGTCCATATTGCTGATTCTGAGCAAAACCAGCAATCTCAACCATTTTACTCTCAAAGAAACTCTGAGCAGCTCCACAAGTAGGACATCTCCAATCTTCAGGCAACTTATCAAACTGAAAACCCGGTGGGATCGGGTACGATGGGTCACCCGCTGATTCATCGTACTTGTAACCACATGATCTACACTCATAGATCCCAGTGTTTAAAACAGCAAACTTCTCCTCCATTCTTCGTTTCTCTATAGTGTCTTCAACTTCTTTGGTCTCTGTTTCTTGGGTTTGGTCGGATGAAGCAAGAGGCGTCGTGGCATCGTCTCTTGAGACAGCGAGGTAACGAGAATGTTGAGTTTGGTAAGAGATGGTGATGAAGATGTGGTGGTGGAGATGGTGTAGTTTCTTGCCATATCTGAGAAACGGCGTCGGTTTGATGAGAGAATAATGGGAATGGGATTGAGAGAGAGGGCAGAAGGAGAAGGTAGCACTCGCCATGGTTGTCTTTACTTCTTATAATTTCTGAGTTTGGTCATTGTTAGAGAAGAAGGATCCATCGGAGACGAGAGGTACGAAGGAGACTTATGCTTGGATAAGATTTTTGAAAAGCAGTGTGACCACCACGTGGCCTTTTTTAATTCAATCTATCTTTATTTCTTTACTTACTCCCAAAAACTTTTATTGGATTTAAATTGTATTTGTTAAAATTTTAGGGATTTTAACGAAAAAAAAACTCTCAAGTATTGGCATATCCATTTAAAAAAAATTAACTAAAACAAAAGTATCAGCATATTCATTTTAAGACCCCTTGACCCTTGTGTGTATTGGTTTAGATACATTTTACGTACTGCATATTTTTTCCTTTTTTCGTTAAAATGATTTAAACACCAATTTTTACCATCAAAACTCATTCTCCACAAACTATCGAGGGGGTGTTATTAATCAATCATGAATTTAAATTCACTTCTCAAAGTCTTACAATTTTAAGAATTAGAATTTGATATTATTTTTAAGAAACTATTTGTGTGGATTCCAATATTTCAAATATAAGATTCAGACTATCCCCTTTTTTTTAAAACGGTACTTATATTAATAAAGAAGCTCAACTCCTAAGAGGAGGAGGAATACACAACAGAGGCGCCGACTTAGCCAATGTGTCAGCCTCAACATTGTACAAACGGGAAACATGATGAAATGAACAAGAAAGGAAAACAGAGCACAGCTCCCTGATATCTTCCAAAATGCCATCGAGTTCATTTGCTTGGCCATCGGCATCGAGAAGACAAACAAGGTCTTGACAGTCCGAGTAACAGGCCAGTCTGGAAACACCCAGTGCCAAAGCCGATGTGATAGCTGCTTTCAAGGCAAGGGCCTCTGCTACAAGAGCCGAGGCAACAAAGGGTCGAGAAGAGGATCCCTGATGGATCACTACATTTTGCGGATTTCTGAAAATCCAGCCCAAACCACAAACCTGAGATTTAGCCAACCAAGAAGCATCAGAAAAGCAAGAAATCGCCTCACTGTGTGCTGCGACTCTGTCTTTAGTCTTCTGGCTTGGTTTCTTCTGAGTTTGCAAAAGCTTAGCCGCCTGCCAACTCCTAGCTCCTTTATTGCTTTCAGGAGAGTGTCTTCCTCTGAGACCGATTTATCTTCAAAGATGAACAGGTTCCGAGCTTTCCAAATGAACCAAAGCACCCACGGATACAGAGGGGTGAATCCCAGCCCAACTGGTGGTAACGCCACCATCTTACTAGCTAACACCAACCAGTTATGTAAAGACTCCACCCCGTTAACTGCAGGTTTGTAATGCGTATGGACCAAGTCCTAGACTTTACAAGCAAATGGACATCGCATGAAAACATGAAGCGAGTCTTCCTCCTCTCCACATCTCTTACACACTGCTACTGCCACCACACCTCTAATAGCAAGCGCCTTTCCCAGTGGTAAAGCATTACGGGTTGCTTTGCACAGAAACATTCTCAACTTTGGTGAAGTACAAACTCTCCACACATTGGTGCTCCATTTGAAACAATCCACTTTTGTCAGAGAATTAGAGGTCTGTCCTAAAAGGTACCCTGACTTAGAGGTATACCCGCCAGCCTTAAGGGGAAGCCACCTTAGCTTATCCGCCTTGGGTCGAGAACTCAAAATAATTTTGAGAATATCCTCATGATGAGGTACATGCTTCCTTATAGCATCAAGGTTCCACACTGTGGTATTAGGAAGGAGAAGGTCTTTAACCTTAAGGTGAAGGCCATACTGAGTAGGGGGACCAAATGGACACAAAGGCATCGTAGGAGACAACCACGAAGTGTCCCAAACATTAGTAGATTCTCCATCACCAATAATCCATCCCAAGCCTTTCTTTAAAATCTCCCTTCCTTCCATAATACCCCTCCAACCATGGGAAGCATTTGTGGGAATACGAGCCTCCATAAAGGAAGACGAATGGTAATATTTGCCCAAAAGGACTTGAGCAAGAAGGGAATCCGGTTGTTGCAAGAGCTTCCAACCAATCTTTGCAAGAAGGGAGTCATTGAAAGTAGCAACTTCTCTAAAACCCAACCCTCCATTTTCTTTAGCTAAAGTAAGCTTTTCCCACGCCACCCAACACATCTTCTTCTTATCCGGATTATCATCCCACCAAAACCAGGTAAGCACCGATTGAATTCTCTTACAAAGAGACATTGGAATTTTGAAGCAAGACATGGCATACGACGGCATAGACGCAAGGACTGCCTTTAACAGAACTTGCTTTCCCGCCTCGGAAAGGAACCGGTTAGACCACGACAAAGCCCTTTGTCTTATCTTATCCCCAATACCCGTAAAGATGTCCTTCTTCCTTCTACCAAAATGCTCGGGAAGCCCAAATACTTTCCAGATTCAGACTATCCCCTAACACCAAATTATAAAGCAGGATTTAGTATCATTAATTGAATAACAATGAACATTGGTTGGATTTTAATTCTATTAAAATTCATGATTGAATAACTTTTTAGTTGTTATACCACACAAACTTTCAGGCTCATTTGATTTCAACTAATACGTTTAACTATGACATTTTTTTTTAAATATATAATAGTTCCAATTTTCAATTATCTTTTCAGGGCTTTCGTTTTCGGGAATGCCAAAAAAATTGATGGCAAAAAGAAAACCTCGATTAATAAAGGGTTTTGTGCAAAAAGAACTTCCAACTCACCAATTTTTGCAACTTTATCTTTTACCTCAAAAATGCAGATTATTCATACGAAGTCAAAAATAATACGCAATATAACCCTTATACTAAACGTTTTCATGGTCACATACATTAGTTTTTTTAAATTCTAAAGGTAGATGAATTCGTCAAAGTGAGGCCTTCGATTTGACATATTATTCCTCAAAATTTTACAAACTTGTAGCAAAAAAAAAAAAAAGTTACATTGCGCATTATTTTTGGTTTCATACGATTAATCTTCATTTTTTTGGAGCTGGATTGTAAAGTTGCAAAATTAGCGAGTTAGAGGTTTTGTGATAGACCAGTAAACTGGCCCAAAATTTCTCACAATACATTATAAATTACACAATCCATTTTGTATGGAAATATGAAAACGTTAAAACCAAAGAAAATAGTCAAATGAATTGTGAATTCACACCATAGCAAGGAAAATGTGGATTACGTCCACAGCAGGGAAAACAAATATAGAGATTGGAAACTTTTTTGAAGTCTATATTAATACAAGTCATAAAAGGTGTCAACACTATCAAGTGTACAAATTACATATGCAAAGCTACTGGTTCGGCTCAAGCAAAGACCATCCTACTAATACTGTTACTCATCTTTTAAAAGTGTCAGCCATCAAACCTAAATCAACTCTACAAAAGCATGTCCCAGCTAAAACCGAACTAAACCAAACGTTAAGACAGAGTGAAGCCTGTCAGAGGAAACCCACAGGTGGTATCTCTCTAGAAACATTTAGATTTACCGTTTTCGACTTTTCACGATTCTCCTTCAAGCTCTTTGCGATCCATATCGCGGTTTCTCTGGGAGACACCTTACCAGGGCCAAAAGGCTTAAGCAACACGTTGAGTTCATCATATCTCCCTTCTTGTAATAATCTGGCACTAAACTCAAGCAACCCTTCCAAAGCATCAGCCCGTTGACGATACGATGATGGGTCAAACCGACATCTTCTTGTAGTAGAGGATGTGGTCTGGCTTGATGCACCCGCAGTTGCATTCTGATCAGATGATGATGACCCGTTGCTTATGTTGTCTACCATGTTGAGTTGGATTCCCTGCCACGTCGTATGAGTTTGAACTGTGCATTTGTCTTTTGTTATAGAGCGGTCTGAGACAGAGGAGCTTTTGGACGATGTTTTCCTTTGCATTGGAGTAAAGAAGATGTCTTGTTCATATGGAGCTAGTGGAAAAATGGCAATCTTATCAACTTGTGGCTCATTAATGGAATATTCTGGAGACTTCACATTCTGCAAGATCCCAACTGTTGGGTTGTAAGCTGCAACTTCTTGGGTTGTAGCCCATTTCGTGAGTGGTAGAGAAGTCCGGCGAGCTGATGGAATTATCTTGCTGGTAGTACCACCACCTGAAACCGGATGCTGAACACCGAGCAAAAGGCAACCATGAACATTAGTGTCTAAGGTATCAGTTCTACAAGACAGTGCATAGAAGGTCCAGAGATAGCTATCAAGTAAAGCTTTTTGGTGTTTGGAAACATGAGACATGTAGAAAAATATAACAGAAGAGGATTTTCTGGTAATGATATTGGCAGCCATGTAACACCAACTGTGAGTTTATAACGATCACTTTGTCGCAGCGTTTTTTTCCAATGGAAATCTGTGTTATTTTTGGTCACTGGTTCTAAGATAACAAAAAGGAGTGAGTAATTACCAAGTGTTCGAATCTCCTTCCAGTTTCCATGATTCTTCTTGATGTCACTGAAGATTTTGCAAGAGGATACTTTGAGACCTTAGAAGCACTTGAAGCAACTTGCTTACATATCACTGTTCCTTTACTGCTGCTCTCAATTGATAAATCTGAAATTCTGCGACTTATACATTTGATAGAAGATGCAGTGTCTTCTTCAGCCTCTGGATTCAAAGCTCTGTCATTCCACAGAGAACTATGTTGTCGTTCTCCAAAGGCTGGACAAGTGACAGCAGGTTCAGAAAAATGAGCTCTCTTCATAATCCTCTTAGAATCTGGCCATTGAGGCGGTAATGTTTTGCGCCTCAGGTTATTGAGCCTGAGTTTGACATCCAGAACATAAGGCTGAAGATGTGGATGTCTAAGTAAATCTGAGGCCTGTGATAATTTTATACTTCACATAGTTAACAAACATTTCCAATTAAGTATATCAACATGCTACGTAAGGTTATACATACAGATGGCCGAACTTCTGGGTTTTTTCGCAGCATGCTTTTGACAAGACTTCGGCTGAAAAAAGGTTCAGAAAATAGCACTGTAAACAAACCAAGATATATATGAAGGTATAAGCAAGACAAAACTCGAAACTTACAATGAACCAGAATATTTTGCAGGGAGCGGAGCCACAATCGTCTTATTTATCTTATTAATCAGTGCTTGCATATCCTAACAAATATATTTTAATAAGTATCATAATGAAAATGCATCAAAGATGGATATGTTTCTAGTACACAACTTACAAAAGCTTTAAATGCCGGCTTAAGATAAGCCATTTCATATATACAGCATCCTGCAGTAAGAATTTTGTGTCGGTAAGTAAATTATCCTAGGATTGTTAAGATGAAATTGGTAGATTTTAGAATGATTTTCTTTGTTTCTCACATCAGAAACTGAATCAAAGAACCAACTAGGGTTTAGTACGAGAGAGTCGCTTACTCTACCAAGCCACCATACCCCAAATCACTTAAGATTTAACACACTTCACAATCTCTCTGCATCTCGTATTTATAAAGAGACCCTCAAACTAATTAACATATTTAGTCAGTTAACATTAGGCTACTTAGAATGATCTAGCAACCAAGAGAACACAAGACTTCATCAGAACTCTCTTCACTTTTCCTTATGATTGAAGAAGACTTCTTAGAAACCTCATGAAAACTAAATTGCAGTAATCTTTTTCAGGCTTATGCCAGAAGCTTTAGTAGTACAAGCACAAAGAGATAGATTACTGCTTCCTTATGTAGCAAATAAGTGAACTTAACAATCCACTACTAGATGCAGAAAAAACGCACCTAAAGACCAAATGTCAGATTTAGAACCATAAGGTATATCAGCTAGAAGCTCAGGGCACATATAGCTGGGAGTCCCGACAACCTGACATTCATAGGATAAAGAATCTTAGAAGTGACGTAAAGGAAACACGGTGGCAGATATGCACACGATAGAGTAACTATAGAACTCACGGAGGAAGTGAGATTGTCGGATGTTAGAATCTTGGCTAAACCAAAATCACCTGTAACAGCAATAATCAGGTTGATATTCTATTTTTTTCTGAAGATGGTTCGACAAGAGAAGAGAAGCTTACCAAGGCGTATATCTTGCTCTTTGGTCAAGAATATGTTAGAACACTGGACAGAAATACAAAATATTAGCATATAGACACTCTCAGCTTTTAGCTTTGTGTTGTGGAGATAGCAACATGAGAATGATACCTTGACATCACGATGAAGAATATGGTTAGAATGTAAGTACTCAAGGCCCATCAGAAGCTGAACAAGCCACTTGCACAGTTTCTGAAAAAAAAGCACAGAATATAATAATATGTAAATCAGATAAAAAGTTCACGAGAAGCAGTGAGAAATTAAGATCTTCGCACCTCTTCCGAAAAATGCACGCCATTGGATTTCTTGATAGCTTGTGCCCTGTAGCATAAGAGGAATGTGAGGCTGCGTCATTATCTATATAATTAAGCCAAAATGGGAGAAGTTACATAAAGAAAGGTTGAAACAAACAAAATTAAAGACAAAAACTAACATGTCCCCTCCTTCACAATAACCTATGACGATGCACACATAGCAAGCCTAAGAGAAAGAAAGAATACAAAAGCTTTATCAGCTCAAAAGGTGTGGAATGATATAAACTGTTATTGAAGTCAGCAGGTATGTCTTACCTTTTCTACCCAAGAGTCTTTGTATTCCACAATAAATGGATGACGCATTTTCGAGATAAGCTCCATCTACTCAAAGTAGGGAAACTAAGATCAAACCATATGAAACTAACTTATCATACAGAGAGCATTAGAAGGTTCAAAACTGATAATACAAGAACACCAACCTCTTGATGTGCAGACCGTCTAGTCCTCTGACTTTGCCGGGCAAGACGGATCTTTTTCAATACATATCTAATGAAACCAATACATGACATCAGAAATTTCAAACTTTCTTTAAGTAAAACAATAAGAGGCAGCAAAAACATAGCATTCCTCACTTTTTCTTCTCATGTTTATGTCTCACTAAAAGAGCTGACCCAAAAGATCCTTTTCCAATTTGCTCAAGAATCTCATACTGTTCCATTTCTAGCTTTGTTATTTTCTCACCTGGAACATAGCAAAGGTAAATACAAAAATAACAGTGTGATACTTCATGATTACAATTAAAAACAAAGAACAATAAGACACAACAATGTTAACCCTAAGTCAAGTTTAAGCAAATGAAAATAACAACAGAGAAACCATCAGATATGTCTTTAAGTTACATTAGAAGAGAAATTAACTTTAAGGCCACAAAACCATGGTTCAACTAAACAACTACTCTGAAAAAATCAAATTGCATCCACTTAGAAGCAAGAAAACAATCTATGAAATAATGTAATTTGCATCAAATTGAAAAACCCTAGTGAGAAATTACATATAGAGACAGAACAAACAAAGCCTAGAACGAAACAAGACAGAGCAAACAATGAAGAGGAAGAAAACAATCTCTGAAGAAGAAAACTGACCCAAGAAATCAGAGAAAGATCTGATGGCGAGAGTTTAATATGGTAAGAGAAGAAAGCTACTTCGTATACTTGCGAGAGTGATTTGTGGGGACGAAGATGACAAATTTGGTAGAGAGTGGTAAAGTTAGATCCATTAATGTGTGGCTTTTATGTGACATCATAATTAGATGAATTTGTTTTTTTAATCTCTCATATGTTGTGGAAATAAGAGTCATACAACACAAAATTAAATGGATTTTCTTTTCAAAGTTAACATTAAATTTTTTTCATTTTATTTTTAGTTTTTTTATTAGAAACTTTTCCAAAATGAATTCTTTTATATTTTCAAAATTAAAGAGTATGGACCATTGAATTTAGAAGAACTAAAAGAAATAAATAATAATAATATAATTAAGATTAATAGATAGATTATAGGGTGAATTAGCGCAGAGACAAAAATGAGACATCAAATTAGCTAGAAACGCTAGTAGGATTCGGCGGAGACGAGTAGAAAATAAATTATATGTATGGGTCTCGAGTTTTGTTTAATAATGAACTTACCAGATCTTCAAATGGGTATGCGCGTGGTAGAGTTTGTTTATGCCTCTTACGCATTCATCGGAAGGAACAACCTACAATGTATTAAATACTTCCAGTTGTGACTGACATAATAAATAAGCCATTTAATTTATTGCAAATTCGTAAAATTACTATAAAATAAAACAAAAATGTATATAAAATGTTATTAATATTTATATACATATAAACACGTATGTAGATTTGTTTGATATTTATATAAAGGTAATCTAAGATATAGAGAGTTATTAATATTTATAGATTTGTAAATATTTAAAAATAGATCTACAAAAAAACTTTGGACATCCACACAGATTTATTAAGCAAAAATGCAGATCTAACTAAACATTTGGAGAGATATCAGAAAATTTAGATAAATAACAAATATATGAATTTTATGGTGCGACAGAGTGAATAGTATATACGGAAAATTCTCCGACACAACAAAGTGAATGATATACACGACGCAACGGAGTGAATAGTATACCCGACGAACCAGTTAAATCAAAATGGAGAAAAATTAACAATGTTGTTAGAAAGAGATGATGTAACTTGGGAAAATGATGAATATGTGAGGCAAATGAACATCCAAGAATTTGTTTAACTAGTTTGATGCGTTTGTCTCATTTATTACGACGAAACTGATTCGAAATAGAGAAACGTGTGGAGTTAGTTTGGGCAAAAAAGTAGGTTAAATATTACATTGTTTTGGACTTTGCATTGATTTACCAAAAAACTAATCTTGCTTAGATCCATGATCTCTGACCCAATTATCTCTAAATTATATCCAAATCAAAGCATAAAAGATGGAAATTGGTTCTTCACGTTTTTTTCTATTAAATTTCTTCCAAATGACATCATTATAATCATAAATTGCCATCTTGGAATTGATATACATATTGGTTTTTGCTATATATGATTTAAAGTAGACAAATGAAGACCATCTCAAAGAAAAGCTTCAGAAAAAAACCAACATAGAAAAAAAAAATTGGATTTATCGATGTTTGTTTTGGTATAATTGTTCAATGAGTTTGATCTATTGACGTTGATTTATTGTAAGATCTTAATATAATAAGCTTGATATTTTGAACCTTTTATACGGATTTTTCTAAGTCTCTAATGAATTTGATCTTTTTAACTTTTTGAATGAGTTTTTATGTAATGTTTCAATGAACCTAACCTTTGTATGGATTTATGGTAAGGTTCCAATGAGTCTGATCTTGAATTCTTTTATAAAGATATATGTTAGGTCTTTTTATACATGTAAAACACTAAAAAACAGTTTAAGAAGTTGTAAGGAAAATATAGAAAGAAATATTTTCTTGAACACGGTTAAAACCTAATATTCAACCATGCTATGCTAATATATATATATATATATATATATATATATATATATATATATATTTGTGTAAGGATCAAAGCAACTACGGTTTACTAATTATATTAGATATGAAATTTCTCATACAAATTATTTATTATTTTAAATAAGTTTTGCCCTTATTTTATTTTTAAAAAGCTTTATTTTGGTTTTAATTAAATTTATATCAGCAGCCTCGTGAATATTATATCTCCAATTTATTATTTCTTTGCCTTGTTTGAATTTGCTTACAACACATTAATATATAAAATCGTTCATAAAAAAAATTAAATTAGTGCTGATACATAATGTACTTACATTGGAAGTGGTAGGTACTTTCACTTCAAAACATAGTGTCGTGGCTCATTTGACCACTCAGTACATGGATGTCATGAGTCCATTGGCATAGAATATGGAATCTTTTCCACGTAAACTGGTTGTACAAAGTTTGTTTGTTCATACAAACAGTTTTAATTTATATCACTTATTTTATATATTTGCGTTAGTGATAATTAACATAATCTTAGGGCATACACAATGGGACAAGTGGGAGGATGTGTGTTAGTGGTAATTTATTAATAAAATAATGTAAGAGGTTAAGTTTAGAAATAAAGAAAAAGACTAACCGAAATCGTTGTCAAGCTTAAAGCTGCTGCCTTTATTCATCTTTGTTTCAGCTGCTGACACGTGTAGATAACACCCGAGTGTTATCACACACCCGGATTCAGTCTCCAAACGCACTATTCCCTTATTTTCGATTTTTTTATTATTCACACCCCTCTAAAAATTATCCCACTGTGTTTGCTCTTACTACTGAAGTTATAGACGACATCAAAATTACATTGTCTACAACCACCTTGGAAAGAGATGCGGCAAGGCTAAACGCTTGTTTTTGAGATGTTTTAGATTCAAAAAGTTAACACCATCTTTCTTTTTTTAAAAGCTTTTTCAACCTATATAAATTTTATATTTAAAAAATAATATAAAAATTGATGCAAATTAGTTTTATATCATTTATATAAGTAACTCTTGAAGTGATGATGCAAATATTCTATATCGCTAAAAGTAAATATTTGCATCGAGTTTTTCCCTATAGATTTAATCACTTTGATAGACCATTTTAAAATTATAATTTCTTTACCATCCGCTTCTTTTTAGTCTTCTTAACCAAATCATCTATAAACTTTTGTACGAAAAACGTAGAATCGTCAATCCACAGTTTGTATACCTCTTATAGTAAATGAGCTAAGACTATCCTACTACTAATATTTTGGAAGTACCTAAATAGACTAACCTTATCTTTTATCAAAAATTACATCAAATTGCCATTACAAGTAAAGGTTTCAAAAAACAAATTAATAATAATCATTAAAGATAAAAGTGTCAAATACACATCTCTGCAATTTGATTACTTTATAAAAACGAAAATACATTAATAATTTTCAAATTTTTTTAATAACAAATCAAATTGAACAAATAAGATTCTATATTTAACTTAACATATTAATTTGTTATCAATAAGTATACTTTACCTCTCATCTTTGTTTGATTCTATTATTTTGAAACAAATAAATCATCACATAGTCTATATAATAAAACAATTATCTCCCAGTAATATTGCGGGTCCAAATCTAATTTATACCAACGACTAAATTTGTACCCGTTCAAATTACCGATTTTGCAACTATGAATGTCTAAAAATACAACATAATTGTCTGGATCCGTAATTTACACACATATCAGAACTCATACACTAAGATCGCCTGAAACAAACTGAATAACGTCAGATTGTATAAGATCAATTTTTCTTTACTATGTCCAAATTCGAAATAAAACATATCATAAATACACCAAACAATTAATTTCACAACTTTAAAATAAAACACTTCTACAACATATTTAAAACCAAATTTTCAGCCCGCACGACAACACGGGTTAGTACCTAGTTAATTGTATTTTCAATCGATTTTCTCTTGTACTTTTAAGATTTTTTAATAGAATTTTTGTTAAAATGTAATGGTTTTTAAATTTCGGAAGACAAAGTTTTTATTAAGCGGCATGTCAATCTCTATTTAAAAATGTTAAAGAACTAGAGATTGACCCGCGAGATGATTCGTTTTCTAAAATTTGTGATGTATAAAATTTTATAATTATGTAATACATATAAAAGTTTACAAATTGTATCATTTTTAAGATATTTATATTTTATAGTTTAAAAATTTTCATTAAGTAACGGTATACTACGTGATAATTTTAGTTTTATATAATCTTAAATAAGTCAAGCTAGTTCGATATGTCTAATATTGGTGGTATTAAAAAATAATAAAATAAAAATTTAACCCGTACTTAAGCGGCGGGTTAATGATATTTTAAATTTTTATTAATATTAATTCAAACACGTCCCGCCATATAACCCCGTCCTGTAATATAATGTGTCCCGTGTTATTTTAAAGTTACAAATTTTTATATTCGTATGCTTGTTAACTTTAGCTTTTTGTTCATTCGGATTTGGATTCATTTTGAGTTTACTTATAATATGACTCTAAATCCTTTTTTAAACATGTTAGCCGGATGTGGCACGTTGAACACATAATAATTTTTTTTACTAATTGAGTAATATATATCCGTTTAAATTTTGAATCACAATATACGCAGAAAAAATAGAGATTTTTTGTAACTTTATATATTATATGATGATTTAAGAAAATTCAAAAAATCAAAGAAAAATGATAAGAGAATCATAATTTTTAATCTTAACAAAATCTTCTAAATATCTATATTATTAATTATGGATTATTATATGGATATCTAAAGTAATATCCAACTAAAAAGATTTCCGGTGCAAAATCGATTCGATCCACCAATGGCATTATTTGTAAATACTTTCAAAGGCTAAGGTTCTTTCTAGAAATGTACTTTGAAAATGTATATATTGTTTATATTTACTAAAGAGGATTATATAAATCGGCAATATCAATTTAAAGTTGAAATTTGTAATTTTTAATGAGATAATTAGATTTGAAATATCAGTATAAATTATTTTTTAACACTTTTCCTGCATAGAAGTAACTAGTTTTCTAATAAAATATTAGCTTCAACAAAAAAAAAGCTTTCGCAAATCACTACCTCTATTTATTGCTTTTGACTTTTTTTCCTAATTTTTTCTCACACAAAATGAATTAGACTCATATGTAAACAAGTTCAAATGTAAAAGCGGATAAATTGGCTCGACAAGTTCGTACCGAACCGCTTCATATCACATATGTAAACAACATTCCTCATGAATGACTCTTTTGAGCTTTAATTTAAGCTGTTGACAAGAAAAAAAAAAAAATGGATTAGACTCATTATTCCAACTTTCAAATGTCCATACTTATTATAAACCGGTTTTGAGGCATAACTGATTGCAAAACCGGTTTTACTTATCGCTTGGTGGTAAAGAGGTTTTACTTAAATCTGTTGCCATGGCTTTACCGGTATATGCGATGTCGTGTTTTCGTTTAACCAAGCATCAATGCAAACAAATAACCAGTGCAATGACCAATTTCTGGTGGAACGCATGTGAAGAGAAAAACAAAATGCACTGGGTATCATGGGAAAAGATCTGCAAATCGAAAAAACAGGGTGGTTTGGGTTTCCGGGACATTGGCCGGTTTAATCAAGCATTGTTAGCAAAACAGGCATGGAGGTTGCTAGATTCACCACAGTCGTTATTAGGCCAGGTCTACAAAGCTAGATATTTTGCTACGAAACCTTTCTTGGAAGCAAAAATTGGCTATAGACCATCGTACGCTTGGAGGAGTACTATTATGTTTGGGAAGGAACTGCTGGAGCGTGGACTAATGAAAACGATTGGTAATGGACAAGACACTTATGTATGGGCAGATAAGTGGATCCTCGATGACTTCCCGAGAAGACCAATAAACAAGGAACTTATGATGGATATTAATCTCAAAGTTTCGTCGTTAATAACACCGCAAGGTGTTTGGAACAAGTGTCTGTTACATACTCTGTTTCCACAAGAAGATGTGACGGCAATTTGCTCTTTTCCACCAGCTGTGAATTTACATGATCGATCTGTATGGGCTTATACTTCAGATGGAAGATATTCAGTGAAGAGTGGTAATTGGGTTCTTAATCGGGAAGCTGCAGCTATGGAAGTAATATCAGGGAATCTGCGGGCTAACAACAGGATTAAGGAAAAGGTTTGGGACATTCCAACGGCTCCAAAAATTAAATTGTTCCTTTGGCGGGTTCTGTCAGGAGCAGTGGCAGTAGCAGAATGTTTACGTAATCACGGGCTGCAGGTTAATCCGATTTGCCAGATTTGTAAGCTTGAAGAAGAGACGGTTACACATGTTTTGTTTGGATGTTCTTTAGCAGCTCAGGTTTGGGTCAACACGAGTCTACCTTTACCGGATCAAGGTTTCTCTGCAGCCATTGATGAAAACATTGACTATGTCATGAAACTTATGGTGAAAAGTGAATTCCCTTTACACGTAAGGCAGGCGATTCCGTGGATACTATGGGAGATATGGAAGGCACGAAATTCCACTCTATATGCTGACAGAAGGAATGATCACAACATTCTCCTAGCCGCTGCTATTGAAGACGCAGAAGAATGGACTCAACAAAATAACATTCTCATGCAGGAAGTACAGCGTGAGAACCATCGGCACAGGAGCGGAGTCAATAGATGGCTTAAACCGGCGGTAGGAGTATTAAAGTGTAATGTTCATGTCTCCTGGGTGAATGACAAGGCTTTTTGTGGTGGTGCGTGGCTTTTACGGGACCACTCGGGGCAGGCCTTGTTTCATGCTAGGGATGCATTTTTGCCAATGGTGAACCGTATTGCGGCAGAGTTACATGGTTTACTTTGGTGTTTACAGAGCCTTCGTGATTTACAAATCCAATCATGCGAAATTTGGTCAGATTGTGGCGCGGCGATTGCAGCTATTGAGGCGCCGGGAGCATGGCCTAAATACCGGTCGCAGTTGGACAAGATAACTACAGTGATACGGGTGATGCGAGGAATTAGTTTCAAACTCTCTCCACCGAAAGCCAATTTATTGGCTAAGGATATCGCTTGTAGTGTGACTCGAGAAGGCCGTCTTACCTCGTATTTGGCTTCGGGTGGTCCAGCATGGTTACATAATCGACTCGAACAGGATCGACTTTATGGGAGTTAATGCTCTGTTTTTTTCTTTTGCAGCTCTGTTTTGGGATTTCTCTGTTCCTTCTGTTTTTGTGGTTCTTGTAATTTTGATACTTTCATCGTTTTTAATATGATTACTCAGCGACAAAAAAAAAAAAAAAAACCGGTTTGTTTCCTCTTTTTCTTTTTTTAGATTAATAGTAATTCTCCCTCCAAAGTCCAAACCCTAGCCATCATTTCGTGCGTCAAATTTTTTGATCATGGCGGCTACTTCTACTTTGCTGAAGTTAACTCCATTTCAATGGAATTGGAATCCATCTTTTTCATACATGCAACATCGTCATCATCCTAGTGTTCATTTTTTCTGCTCCAAACATCAACGCAAATCAAATTTTGTTCGTCTCCAAATCGCCGTCAGATACAAACAATCAACGTGTTTTGATGCAGATGTGAGACCCGATTCAAACCATATTCAGATACGGAAAAATTCATTTGAGAAAATCGCGGTTCAGATTAAGAAAACGTTAGATTCTCTTACAAAACCCGCTATAGCTGCGGTTTTGCTCGGTTTACTTCTGTTCTATGATCCTAGTTGCGCTTTGGCTGCGTCTGGTGGTAGAATTGGTGGTAACGTCTTTTCGTCTACGTCGCGGAGTTCTGAGAGCTCTTCTTCCTCTTCTACAACGCCATCTAAGTCGCCATCATCATCTGCTTCGAGCTACTGGTCTACTAGCTCCAAGAACTCTGCTCCACGGCGCAAATCAGCTCCAAGCTCTTCTTCCTCTTCTACAAAGCCATATAAGTCGCGATCATCATCGGCCTCGAGCTACTCGTCTACTTACTTCAAGAACTCCACTCCACCGCGCAAATCAGCTCCCAGCTCTTGGAACTCGGCACCAAGCTCCTGGTACTCAGCACCACCGCAAAAATCGGCTCCGAGTTCTTCTGACTTGACTCAGAGCTCCATAGGCTCAGCTCCGCCTCTAATATCGGCACCAAGACAATTTTACCTCATTGATATAGGAATATCATTGGCTCCAGTGATATATTTTGTCTCTGTAATCATCTCAAACCGGTCACGGAATCAAAATGTAACCAATACTCATAAAACTAGCGTCATTAAACTACAGGTGACCTCTCTCTTTATTTTGAATTCGAGAAATTCTCTTTCATTAGGACTGTTGTTTTGTAGGATTTTTATATTTTGAACTTGGGTCTAACTTGTATGTTAGATGAATACTAGAATAATAGAGTGATCGACTGATTTAATAGCGGAAACGCATTTAAATTCGTTTATTTGTATCCTCCTAGGTGGGTTTGCTAGGCTCCGCGAGGACACTACAACAAGATTTCAATGAACTTGCTCAAACCGCGGATACATTCACACAGGAGGGTCTGAACTATGTTTTAACCGGTAACATATTCCTTGATATAAACTGGAATTAACAAACATGTATTTTTTAATTTGTTTTGATTCTATATTTGGTGAAAAAATGTTAATTTGACTCATGTAAATGATGAAGTATATGACTCAATTTTTCTTTGTATTACAGAGGCAACATTGGCTTTGTTGAGGCACCCGGACTATTGTATCTCTTGTTATTCATTAGTAAGTCTATAGTTCTTTCATGAATGATTTGGCTCTACTCTGTATATTCACTTTTTTTTAGACTGGTTCATTACCTTTGAACGTAGATGTAGAACCTAACAACTCTGTTCGTATCATTTTCTTTAAGGTGGATGTAAAGCCGTGTATAGAAGAAGGAGAGGTGCGATATAATCAACTCTCCATTGAAGAACGGGGAAAATTCGATGAGGAGACACTTGTTAACGTGAATAGCATAAAGATACAAAGCTCAAAGATTGAGAGAGCTAGCGGTTTGAGCAAAGAATATATCGTGGTACACTGATTTAAACTCCAACGTTGAATGTTTAGTGGTATAGTGTATCAAGACAGTTATAAACCGGGTCTAGAAGGCTAGTCTTTTGAAAGATCGCTAAGGTTGAAGGTTCTTTCATATATTGTTAAACAAGCATGTATTTTTTTGCGGGCGGGTAACATTAGGTTGTTTCACTTTGGTTTTGGTAATTGTTTGACATGAAGTATGTTGTACACATTCAGGTAACCATATTGGTAGCTGCAAAGGGTATACATACACTGCAGACGATAAAGGGAAGTGGAGATTTGAAGGAAGCCTTACAGAAACTCGGATCAATATCGCGTAACAAAATATTGGTTAGAGACTCTGTATCCGTTCCTTAGTCATGGACACTGTTTAGTCTTGTTAATGAAACGTGTAAAACAAAATGTTGCAGGCAGTAGAAGTACTGTGGACACCACAGAACGAGAAGGATGCTTTGTCTGAAAGGGAACTACTTGAAGATTACCCACTTTTGAGGCCTCTTTAAAGTTTTCGAGCATTTCGGTTTATTCAAAGATTCTCTTTGGTATGGGTTTCAGCTTGGTTAATTTGGTTTATTAAAGCTAAACTCAATCGATGTTAGTATGTTCAGTTTGGTATTTTTTATTTTTTGGAAACACATAAATTAATTGATTTTTGAGAAAACTACATATACTTAGGGTCCTTAAGGTTTGGGAGAATAAAACTCATTAACTGATTTATTTCATTAATTGAAAAATAAACATATTGGTTATTGGTTCAGTTTGATCTTAACCAAATTGTTTAAACCTAGATGTTTGTTCGGTTTAGATCGGTTTGTTTTAATTCGATTTAAAAGTCTGCCATATCGAGGGCCAAAACCTGTTTTGAGGATACACATTAATGGTTTGTCTGCAAATGAGTTTATTTCTCACTATTGGCAAAGTCAAGTTGGGCTCTCACCAGTTAGCCATTAATGCATTTTAGGACGAAAATGCCCCTATCAGCAAAACGAGTGTACAACAGACATGTACGAATTAGTTAGATAATTTACTTATGTACAGTAACTAGTTAGCTACAGTATCGAGTTTTTGCTTTGTTCTCGTTTATTCTACAGTGTTCAATCAAAAGAAAAATAAAAATAAATAAAAATTTTCTCCACCCTTTTTTGTTTTCTTATTATCTCTATTTTCACTTTTATAATTATTGTTTATTTTTTACATTGAATTGTAATTTATTTTTTTCTATTTTTAAGAATCCATTTTCCAATGTTTTTAAATATAAATAATAATTTTTCTTTTTAATTTTAATTGTGCTGTTAGAGACAATTGCAAATTAGCATTATAATGTACGTATATATATATATATATATATATATATATATCTATACTAGTATTTTTGCAGTCATTTTGGTGACGGGTGGGTAAAAATGCTCTCGGGTTATTTGGATATCCGACCCATTTACAAATTTTGATCATAAAAAGTTTATTGGGTCGGGTTATATTTAACCCAACTCATACATCGGATATTCCATATATAATAATTTAGATATTTAGAAGATTTGATTAAGATTTATAATTATGATTCTCCTATAATCTTTGTTTGATTTGTTTTTAACTGTTTTGAATCATTATATAATACATAAAGTAAAAAATATCAAAAACAATTTCTGCATATACTGTGATTTCGAAATTTTTTAAAACGGACATATATTATCCAATTGACGAAAATGTATGTTCAACGTTCTACATCGATTAAAATATTTAGACAATGATTCATAATCATATCATAAATAAAATCAACATTAATAAAATAAATAAATTTTTTGGCAGGACGGGTTTTTGAATCAACATTAATAAAAAAATTAAAATATCATTAATCCGCCGCTTCAATACGTATTAAATCCTTAATTTTCTTTAATACCACCAATATTAGACATATTAAATCAGTCTCATTTAAAAAAATTTGTATAAAACCAAAAAGTGTCCCATGGTATAATGTTACTTAATAACAATTGTAAACTATAAAATATAAATATCTTAGAAAATTATACAATTTGCAAACTTTTATATATGATAAATAATCGTTAAATTTTAAAAATTATTACTTTTAGAAAACAAATCACGGGACGGGTTAAGAAGTTACATGACGGGTTATATTTCGGAACGAAGTTATATGGTGGACGAGTTTGAATCAATATTTATAAAATTTTAAAATATCATTAACATGCCGCTTTAATACAGATTAAATCTTCAGTTTATTAAAATATAAATGTCTTAGAGAATGATATGATTTGTAAACTTTTATATATAATAAATAATCATTAAATTTTAAAATAAAAACAAATCACGGGACGGGTTAAGAAATTACGGAACGGCTTATATTTCGGAACGAGTTTATATGGCGGACGAATTTGAATCAATATTTATAAATATCATTAACATGTCGCTTTAATACGGGTTAAATCCTCAGTTTATTAACAATTGTCTCGTGGACTCGTGGTATACCGTTACTTAATAACAATTGTAAACTATAATATAAATAATTATTTTATAAGAAGATACAATTTACAAAATATTTTTTAACTAACTTTAAAAATAAATCATCCCGCGGTATACCGCGGGTTAAAATCTAGTATAGTAATAATTTTGCTTATGTGTATGAACACATTAAAAAAATTATATATGTCTAAAAGATTTTTTGAAATTCTGATGTAAGTACTTAATGAAGAATCATGTATTTAGTGTTATTGGTGAGTTTCTTTAGGTTATGAAAATGCCCTTATACACAAACTGTTCTCATTAGGGTTTGTTTCTTTTATTTTTAGTTTCATTATAACTAAATAAAAAAAAATCGGAGAAGAAGCAAAGCAAAACAAAAGTAAAGAGAAATAAAATCTCAAATTCTTCACCGAAAACCTACTCTGAAATTTTGAGAAGTAGCCATTCAAAGATTATCTCTTAGATATGGATGAAAACAATAAGAAAGTAGATGAAGAGGAAGAAGTAGAGGACAATAAAGAGGATAGAGAGAAAGAGAATGAGGACGACGAAAAAGAGAAAGAGGATGAGGAAGAGGACAATGAAGATGATGATGGATAACGATGAATCAAGTAGGAGAGTGTATTGGAACCGACTATAAACGGTAGTAAAGGTAATAGAGAATATTACATTACAACAAGTGGACTAATTTTGTTGTTGAGAAATATGTGATAGGACATGTCGGGGATTTTCGTGACACTCAACCGCCTGAGGGACTAACATGAAAATTTAGTTGATTAATAGATACGTGTATGTATACTAATGAACGTGTACGTGATGGAAAATCATCGATCTTTTTGGAAAGAATTGTGACATTCAACCATTAGTATGATTTTTGGAAGAACGTACGAACACTACTAAGTACTAACTATGTACATGAAGAAGTATGTAAAGGTGAATGTTTGACGTACACGAATACAAATGGGTATGTTAGATGTGAAATGAATGGTAAAGGTGTGGAGTTTAGTATTGGAATATCAGTTTTACCTGAATGAGAGTACGATTTATTGACCATAAATGAGGATTACGAAGTGTTTAATGGTTTTTCTATATTACATAACATGTACGTTCCACTAAATATTTTCGTGTACGTATAATGGTTAGTGTTTAGAGTATATGGTAAAGGTTTTCTGTGATTTAGGGTCATGAATAAGAGATTTGTTAGGATGAAATTGTTTGGTCGATCGTGTACATTCACGTGTATCTTAATATAATTGTGTACGTTTATAAGTTCAGTTTGGTACCTTATCTATTATCCAGCAACAATATAGTGCAACATAAAATTCATTGATTAATTTCGAAATACAAGTTACATAGAAATGACTGTAACAAAACATAATCGTCGTACTTAAAAGATATATCATATTAGATATACATCATTTGGCTAATTCGATGTGCATACCATCATAGATAACAAACGTTGTAAAGATTCTTGAAATGGGTAGAAATGATGTAACATTACATTGCGCATGGTGAATGTTTAATGTCACGACAATCAGGAAAATCAAAACTTCATGACAATCACGTCCACAAATATACCGAACTAACAACCTCATATGCAACTCTTTTCTTTGTACCATCAACATATCTTCTGAGTTTGGATCTTAGTCCTCTCATAAATTTGGAATATTTTGTTTCATTTTGTATATTAATAGATCAGTGACCAGTCAATTCTTTCGTATTTTATTCACTTTTCTGTAAGTTACTCCATACGTACATGAATTCAGTGTACATGAGACAGAAGTAAAAATTAATATGTACGACATAAGAAACATTTTATATCGGAAGTGCGTTTAAAAATAAAATAAAACTATTTGCAAATGACCAACTAACTAGTATTATCACATGCGTACTATCTTTTTCATAGTATCATAAACGACTAACCAATTAGTATTATTTTCATGTACATACTATATCAAAAATCAAACTTACTAATTAATGTAGTGATATAAGAAAATGATAGGTAAATGCATATTATATTTGCATGCCATAATACAATAGACAAAATTATAATTCTTTTTTTCTATGTTTTAAGATCCATTTTATTTTATTATATTTTATTTTTATGTGTATGTACATATTTAAGATATTTTGTATACATATAAAACATTTTTTACAACATGTATATTACAAATATACAACCAAAACAAGCAAAACAAATCATTCTTTGTATCTAATATACTTTGTGTACGTCTATCATTAAGTCACATATGTTTACAACAATATTTAACTATAACCCAAGGCTAGAATTACGATTTGGAAGCCTAAAGCAATTTTAAAACTATATCATACATTTTCTCTATAATAATTTATATGAATTTGTTTTGAAAATTTTTGATGTATAAAAACAGTTTTCGATTATCTTTCCAAATAAATTAGTCACAACTTGATTTTTGTAGAAATACTAGGTAAATACCCACGCTGCGCGTGGGCTGTTGTTTTGAAAATTGTTAAAAATAAGTTATACTTACCGTTCTTTGTTGCTAATTTATATAATTACAATTTTGATGGTTGGATTCATTTTTGACTCGAAATATCAACTATAACTTTTTCATATATAAATCTAATTATCTATATACCTAAAATTCTAATTTTTTCACTATCATAAATACATACAACAATATATGATCTATTGATACAATGGTATATAATTCTCCACTATATATTAAAAGAGGGTTTTTTTGTGCATATGTGTCAAACCCACAATTATTCTCATCTTTTTTATTTTTCATTTCTTTATGTCTACTATCCATCTTGCCAAACAATTTTAATTTCATATACTACATACTCTTATTAACTAAACTTAGCAAAATTAAATAACTCGAACTTTCAAATAAGAAAACTTCTATATAAAGTTTTTTTTATATTAAATGCATTGTGTTTTTTTTTTTAATTTAAAACATAAATAATGTAAACATATAGTATATGCATTTTGTCACCAACAAATTTTTATATATATTATTTAAAAAAAATTGAAACTCCGAATCTATGAGTCTAAATTTATGAATGACGTAAATGCAACTTTATTTTCATAGTTCCTCGATCCTCCACTCTGCTTCTGCACTCATTGTATGATATAAATCATGAAAATATTTAAAATTTAATTTGTAGTTTTATTTATCGACTAAAAATTGTGTTATTACATGGTATTTATATAAGCTTATTTTAATTTAAAATTTTTAATGCATTTACAAAAATTAGTTTTGATATCTCAGGAGTCAATATAAAACTTTGAGTTTTTTTTTTCTTTTAAATCGTTCTATTATAAAATTAAATAACATAAGATTTACCTATGCATGGCACAGGTTCTTACCTAGTGTTACTTATATAGTTTGAAACTTGCCTAACTTGATTATAAACAAACAATTCCTTGTTCTATGTATTATTTCGTGACCTGGTACTCCAACCACGCATATTATAATATGCTCATGATTAGATACTAAATTGACATATTTTGAACAATATATGTATAACTAACTATTCATTTGCTTCGAGAGTTTTCATATGAAAGAGAAAAAAGAAAGCAAAAAATTGAAGAGTCATTTAAGTCAATATTTTTAGATCTCTCCTTGTATTTGCATATATAGGAGAGAATTATCGTATCCTGAATCTTTTAATATGTCTAACGTCTCAAAAGGTCCATGAAAAAACTTGCATATCATTGTGAATGTTACCAACTTACCAAAATTCACAAAAATGAAAAGGAAAAATGTCATAGAAAAGATTCAAAGTAAAATACTAAACTAAGAAGAGATAGGTAGCAAACAGCTAAACTGTAAAATTTGTCATTATCGAATTATCACCATTAATAAAAAAATTTAAAGAGTGCTTGATATATATTAACATGATTTTTTGCTTTTTTCTTTTATTTTGAAGAAATCAATTAAGAGTGGTATTGGTGGAAGATTTGATACAATTGAGGATTTTTTATTTTTTCACTTAACTTTGTTAATTTTTTTATTTAATTAATGAAAAATGACACATGTCATTTTCTTGTATAATGATGTGACATTCATATGGAGAGAGCTAGTTGACCATATTTCATATATATGATTTAGTTATTGTTATAAACTATATAAGAAAAGATACACAAACATAAAATAAAAGAACATAATTTTCTTAATCATAATATGCGAACTGAAAATATAGATAATTAGAAAATAATTATTAGTCCCTGACCCTTACAAATTAAAATTCAACGTTGTGTGAGGCCAAGTAAAAATGTAAATCAAACAATGACAAATAACGATACGTACACTAGTTACGTGAGGGACACAACATCACATTCTCTCTCTCCATTCTTGTAACTAAAAATAGTAAAAAGAAAATAAAATTTGGTCGAAAAAGGATTATATTAACTTTAAAGTATAATTACAAAGTTGCTTCTGAAGCCAAATTGGCTGAAAAACAGAGTCAGCGTAAAAGGAAGAAGAAGCACATCCAAACGTTGCTAGTTCATGAGCTACTCGATTACCCTCCCTCTTAATAAAACTAAATTGAATTATGGAAAATTTCGAAGCCCATAGACGTATGTCCATGAGGAGATTAGCTAGTGTGCAGTTCGACGAGGATTCGTTGACAAGGTTTATTAAAACTTCACAATCTCCTTCGAAAATTACTTGTGTAAATCCTCGGATGCAAGTTTGTTGTATTACTGCCAGTAAAGCCTTTGTTTATGCTTCCAAGGGGGTGCTTGCGTGATCCAAGATCATTGATCCCTAATGTTTCGGAGTACCTTGGTAGTCTCTGATGATCCATCATCTTGTTGCTTTTAGATTCTGTACATCGAAACCTGCATCAAAATTATACTTGAAAAAGGGTGGGACGGACCGCCCAAGAACCGGTGACAACGGGAATATTTTGATGTGGCGAAGGTGGTCTACGACCTTGTTTTTTAGTAACGTCGATCCAATCCTTAGTTTTAGCTTACGCTTTCAAAACAGTATTTGTTGGACTCTCTGCTGAAGAACGGAGAAAATTCAATGGGCAGGTAACATTAGGTTATTATAGATTGAATTTAACAAGAAGTGTTGTACATGTTTAGGTAATTATCTTGGTGGCTGGAGACAGTAAAGGGAATTACTTATTTGAAAGAAACATTACAGAAACTCGGATCGATACGAGTAACAAAATATTGGTAAGAGACTTTGTAACTGTAAAATGCTTAAAATCATGGGAACGATCTAGTTTTAGAAATGATAGATGTAAAACCAAAATGTTGCAGGCAGTAAAAATACTATGGACACCATAGAACGAGAAAAACGTTTTGTCAAAAAAGGAACTACTTGAAGAGTTGAAGATTACCTACTTTTTAGGTCTTCCACCGGTATATGTAATTTCATAATGTATCATTTGGATGTTGTGTAAATCAAATCAGAAGAAAATAAATAAAAAAATACATGGCTTCACCATTAGTATTTCTCCCTTAATATAAAAAAATGTTTTATATTCACCCCCTTTATTTTAGCTAATCAGAATCTGCCACTTAATAATAATAATAATAATTCATTTAATTATTAAATTTAATTTGTCACTAAAACGAAATTATGTATTAGTTTGGGTTTATTAGAAAAGGTTAGGGTTTAGATTTTATGAATAAACGAGGTTAAATATCGGTTTGGTTTTATAAACGGATTTAGATTTTACAATTAAACAAGGTTAATTTTAGTTTGGGTTTAAAAGTACGATTAGGGTTTAGATTTTATGATTAAACGAAGTTAAATATCGGTTTGGGTTTATAAACGGATTTAGATTTTACAATTAAACGAGGTTAAATGTCGGTTTGGGTTTAAACAGTACGATTAGAGTTTAAAAAGTATGATTAGATTTTAGATTTTTTACCATTAAACGAGTTTAAATGGCGGTTTGGGTTTACAAAGAAAATTAGGATTTAGATTTTGTAATAAACGAGATTATATATCGGTTTGAGCTTACAAAAAAGTAGTTAGGGATTAGATTTGATAATTAAATGAATTTAATTTTTTTTATTATGTGGCGAATTCTAATTGATTAAAATAAAATGGGTGAATAAAAGGATTCATTTAAAAGGTGAACCCAAATATTGCTAAAAAAAAATTATATTAGACTCGTTTCAAATGTCGGTACTTATAATAAACCGGTTTGAGGCATAAACCGATTGCAAAACCATTATCCACTGGAAAGAATCTCCCTCCAAATATTTCTGACATTATCTTTGTCGTTTTCTTCCCCAAATGTTCACCACATAAACCCTAGCGATCGATTTCTCCAGAAATCAACCAACAATCGATCATGGCGTCTTCCTCTACCTTTCTGGAATTAACTCCATTTCAATGGAATCAACCTCTTCCATACATGAAACGCCCCCATCATCGTAGTGTTCTTCTCTACTCCAAACCTCAACGGAGATCAAATTCGATTCGTCTCCAAATCTCCGTCCAATACAAACAATCCACGTCTTCGTCGGATCCAGATATGCGATCCAATTCGAATCCTTTTGAACTAATCGCGATTCAGGTCAAGAAAGCGTTAGATTCGTTGAAGAAACCTACTATAGCTGCGGTTTTGCTTGGTTTGCTTTTGTTCTATGATCCTAATTCGGCTTTAGCTGCGTCTGGTGGTAGAATTGGTGGTAATTCCTTCTCGTCGAGGTCTCGAAGCTCTTCTTCTTCTTCTCAATCGTATTCTGTGCCGAGAACATCGAGTCCGAGCTTTTCGTACTCTGCTAGGACCGCTCCATACTATGGACCGTCACCGTTCGGTGGGGGTTTTATGGGTCCGGCGGTTGGTTTTGGGTTTGGTGGGTTTTCGAGCTTCTCTTTGATTCTGGTTGGTTTCGCTGCGTTTGTTTTGGTCTCTGGATTCCTCTCAGATCGGTCACAGGACGATAGCATTTTAACCGATACTCAGAAAACTAGCGTCATTAAGCTACAGGTGAAGCTACGGTTTCTCCATAGCTTAGCTTTGTTATATTCTAGGAAAGCTATTTGTTCATTGGTATAATTTACATATGGAAAGAACATGAGATTGAGAATTTGCTTATGTGTTAGGTGGGGTTGCTGGGTTTGGGGAGGACTCTACAGCAAGATTTTAATCGTCTTGCTGAAAGTGCAGATACATCCACACCGGAGGGTCTGAGCTATGTGTTAACCGGTAACCTATTCTTCGATGGATCTTATTCATTATATATGAACAATGTTCAAGACTTTTTCATTTGAGTGAATTACTTGTGACACTATTTTGTTTTGTTTGGTTCTGCCGAATGTGTTCTTGAATGAAAACCTGTGAGATAGGGCCATCTATTAGAAGTAGCTCATTTTTAAAGCTATTTAAATGGTATTGGGTAAACATTTGGGATTAATTAAATTTTGGTGTTGCTAGATTTGATTGAAACATGTTAATCTGAATTGCTTTACTGATTATCTTCTTATCTTGAGTCAACATGCTTACTCTATGTAAAAGCTTAAGGTTCAGGTAGCCAGTTCCATGATAGATGCTAAAATAAAAGTTACAGCTGTTGATGAAAAATGGTGACTTGTATAAAAGACTTATCTTTGCTTGCATACCAACTCATTTATTTTGGCTTTCAATATTATGTACTCCGTTCATAATGTTCCGGGATTTAAATTTCCTTTCTAACCTGCTTGCTTTTGCTTCAATAATGCTTCTCCTTTTCCTGTGATATGCGTGGTTTTAATGTTTTTCCTGCCACTCATTTTTCTGTGTTTTACAGAGGCAACATTGGCTTTGCTGAGGCACCCGGACTATTGCATCTCTTGTTATTCATCAGTATGTCTACTGGTTCTGGAGTGAATTTTTTGCATGCTTTATATTATATTCACCATTTTAGCCTGGTTCATTACCCGGCTAGTCATTCTAGGATCATTGAGCGATCATGGATGCAGAACCTAACCACTCTGTTTGTATCATTTTCCTTCAGGTGGATGTGAAGCCGAGTATAGAAAAAGGAGAGAAGCGATTTAACCAACTCTCCATTGAAGAACGGGGAAAATTTGATGAGGAGACACTTGTTAACGTGAATAGCATAAAGAGACAAAGCTCGAAGATTAAGAAAGCTAGCGGTTTCAGCAATGAATATATTGTGGTAAACTTATGAAAACTCTCAGTTGAACGTATAGTGGGATAGGGAAAAACAGTTAAACCCGGTCTAGAAGGCTCTTCCCTTAAAAGAAATTGCATGAGTTTTTCAAAATGCAGTTGTTAAAAGCAGTGAAGGATTTGCAAAAAGGTTGCCCGGAAGTTAAGGCTGTGTCAAATTAAGTAAAGAAATATGTATTTGTGCGGGTGGGTAACTTTAGGTTGTTTTGCTTTGGTTTTGGTAATTGTTTAACAGAAAAGTGTTGTAACATGTTCAGGTAACCATCTTGGTGGCTGCTGAAGGTATACATAAACTGCCGCCAATAAACGGAACTACAGATCTGAAGGAAGCCTTACTGAAACTCGGGTCAATACCAAGAAACAAAATAATGGTAAGAGATTCTGTACCCGTAAGTTACATATTCATGGGAAAGGTTTAGTCTACAGTAAATGAAAGATGTAAAACCAAAAATGTTGCAGGCAGTAGAAGTACTATGGACACCGCAGAACGAGGCCGACGCATTGTCAGAAAGGGAACTACTTGAAGATTACCCACTTTTGAGGCCATTGTAAATCATTGTCATAATACCAAATAGAACCAATCCCTTGTTAGACGGTACAGTTTCTTACTCTGTAAACACACCATAACTGTCCTTATACGGTTATACTTATACCATAAACCTCTAGAGAAACCGGAAATGAAGGCAATTAAGAATCTAAGGGACAGAGTTCAAATTTGACACCATTAATGATGACATTTAATCTCTCTGCTTTTGTGTATTCAAAAACTTTGACCAACATAAATATAAGCTAGTGGTTAAAGAGTTCATAATTATGCGGTATAATTTATACCCAACCTATAACAAAATCATTTTAACTAATTAATACAAAATCTTCTAAGAAAATAGATGGATATGCAAACAAATCGGTAAATGTGAAGTCATGTCATAATTATCAGAAGATTAACATTCAAATCATGACATATTCAAGCTTAAAAATAAAAGCAACAACAAAATACAAAAACAAAACCAAGAAAAGAGACAAAAAAAAAAAGAACTCATATTTTAAAAAGGTAGCTTATATTCTCTGTGGCAAAACATGCACGCAACATATTACTACGTTATCGAATCTTATACCACCACCATTTAACCAAACAATAAAGAAAAACAAAAGTTTCAAAGAGACTTTTTTCCAAATTCAGATCTCAAAACACGAATTCGATCAATCTTCATGAATTCTACAATGATCGAAACAGTATTCACAAGCAAAACTCTCATCGGATTCATCTCCGATACAAAATCATTCGAATCCATAACCGACGACTATTTCCATATTCTAGATCTAGACAAAAACGGAATGTTGTCTCCGTCAGAGCTTCGTCAAGGTCTCAACCATGTTGTGGCTGTGGAATCTGAAGTCGCTCCTGGAGAAGAGACCGATAACGTGTACAATGCGATTTTCGAGAGGTTTGGTGAAGATTTGGTTCCAGAGAAATTTAGGGATTTGATTGCAGATATTTTGACGGCGATGGCTAGAGGAATCGGAAACTCGCCGGTGATTATGGTTGTGCATAATGATGGTTTGATTATGAAAGCTGTTCTTCATGAATCTGAACAAGGCAAGTGATGATAATTTTTAAGCATTTAGGGATTTTCTATTTCCTTATGGGAAAATTTGATTTATAATTTGGTTATGTTTGATTTTGAAACTCGAATTAATGTTGTTGATTGAAAAAAGATTACATTGTATTCTTCTATTAACCTGGAGATCGTTTTAATTTCGGTCATATATTCCGTTATATGTTGTGTAACTGACTATTTTTTTCCCTTTAATATTTCAATTATCATAATATGTCATAGGTTTATAAAATTGTAAACCGTTTTCTTTTTCGTTTTCATGTTTTTTCACAAAATACTATAGATGTGATCAGACATTTTGGAATTTCAAAGTATCTCAGAATTTTCAAATTTTTCAAATTTTTTTTTTTTTTTTTTTTTTTTTTTTTTTAGAAACATATATATTAAATTTTACCCAAATGGGCTTAAATTTTTCAAAATTTTATTAAGCATAAAACCAGAATTTCAAAATATAAATAAAATGTATACGAAAATGATGATGAATTGAATAACACCAATAAACAGTAAAAGCCTAGAACTAAGACCATCTCAGAGTTTGGCCTTAAAACTGCAATCACTAGCTTTGATGTTGATATTATTGTTTGTTGATAAACTATCAACAACAAGCTTACAATTCCCCAATATCCGAATCTTCTTCATCTTCAATTTCCCGAGTTTGACGGCAACAGGTGCATCGACTTTGAGATCTAACGGTACACGTCCGGTCTGTTGCTGCTGCTGCAATGCCGCCAAGACAGTGTTCCCGTATTGCGCTCTTCCCGTCAAAGCGACATTTAGTTTAGTGACATTGCGATGCCCTTGATAAAACCTCGGTATAGGGCCCTCGCATAGCTTTGTCTTGTCGTACCACACACCGATATGGCCTCCTTTCTCGTAATAAATCCCAATCTTTTCGTTGGGATTACGAGCTGTGATCTCGACTCTGAACTCCGCGGAAAGAGAGAGGTCTAGATTGATCCCAAGGTTGGTAACTCGTAAACTGTTGACCTCGTATCGCGGGAGTTTAGGGTGAAAAACAAAGTATACAACCGCAACCGCAATCCCTAACGCGATCATTGCAATGACTAGAAGGCTTAACACCCAACAAAATATTTTGCAGCACATATTTCGATTCTTACTAGGCATAACAGGAGGCGGAATCGGCCGTTGAACCGGAAGCAAGTCTGTCTTTCCGTGAGCTGGTGTTGTTGTCTTCGTCTTGTTGGCTTCCATTTGAAGAACCGGGTGAACTTTTTGTTGATCTCCCATTGATCTACAACTTTGTGTTTAGTAATACTAATCCACCAACATGTATTATATATAAATACCATTTTATATTCAAGTTTTTGTGTTGTGAAGTTGTTTCTATGCATGACTTTTACCAACATCTTACCTTCCTCACCTATAACGTTGAATTAATAAGAGACATATTAAAAAGACTAGAGGTTGTTCAACAGTTACAGTAATCTTTTAGTATTTAATTCGATAAAAACAAAAGCAAGGAAGTATTCGGTATGCTATATTGGTTTAGTTAGGATGACGACTTTGGCAACATTCGAATGTTTTTTTTATTCATCGTCACATAACAGAACAAGAGAAGACCAGAGTTTGGTTCAAAAACAGAAAACGATAAAAAAGTAAAAACACCATTGATATCATATGACGATATACGAAGAGGAAAAGGATAACCAATCTGAAATTCCATAACTAGTGCAATGGTACCACATAATCAATTTGATACAGTAAATTTCGAAATTTTGGCCAGTTTCGTGGATGTTATGCGCAAAAGCTTTAGTGCATGTCATGAAAAACGAATCACTGGGATGAAAATCACATGTGTACATACGTTTTACACTGATTCCAATGTTTTTCAACAATGCCTTTTTTTTTTTTTTTAATCTTATCCATATACATATTGGCTGACGCATAAATGTTTTAAGCCTATGACACTAGAGTTGAGCATTCAGATACCCGTTCGGGTTCGGATCGGTTTTGTTCGGTTAAGAAATTTTAGGATCCATTCAAGTAATCCAAATTTTGACTCGGGATTTGGTTCAATTCTCTCTCGGTCCATATTACTTTGGATCTTTGGAAGGAAAACCAAAATAGAAGCAAATTTTTTTTAGTTCCGATCGAATGTTTTTAAATATTGTTATTAAAAAATACACTACTAATTAACACAAAAATAAGTCTTATAACAAAAAAGAATTTTTAAAACTAAATTATCCCAGTTCCTCCATATTTTGGTGTATACTGATTTGTTTTTTTTTTTTTTTTTTCTTATAGTTGGATTAAGACACTTTTTCCTTTTATTAAATTAAATTATACGAAAAGGCCCGTTTAAACAACCTGGGCCGAAGCAAAACGTTATTTACACATATTAGGGTAGCGAATTCGTCCTTGACACATTAGAGGCAGCAGCAGATTGAAAAACATTGCACAAATCTGTGGAGAAAGCTGAAAACTTGGAGGAAGAAGAATGACGATAGTAACCGATCTATTAGATGATTTGGTAAGAGAGATATTTTCTAGGGTTCCATTGACATCTCTAAGCGCAGTGCGGTCTACTTGTAAAAAGTGGAACGCTATATCGAAAGATAACATCGTTGGTACAAAAGTAGCAGCCAAGAATCAGTTCCTTGAGTTCATGATTATAGATTCTAGGGTTTGTTCCTTGAGATTAGATCTTCAAGGAATCCGTAGGGAAGAAGATTTGATTGATCTATCTATGAAGCAAATAAGTATACCTAATAATAATGATCAAGGCGAGATATCTCAAGTCTATCATTGTGATGGCTTATTGTTATGCATCGTCAAAGACAGCTCGAGTCTTATGGTATGGAATCCGTATTTAGGGCAAACGAAATGGATTCAAGCCACAAACAAATTCCATGAATTTGACAGGTTTGCTCTCGGATACGACAACAACCGTAACCACAAAATCTTGAGGTTTCTTTATAATGACGATCGAAACAAAGGCGGTCCAAGAAAAGACATTGATGTCTACGATTTTAGTTATGATTCATGGAGGGTTCTTGATGTTAATTATCCTTATTTGGATAAACTGTTGTGTCACAATGGCGTGTCTTTGAAGGGAAATACTTACTTTTTCAGTGGAGGGGTAACATACACTGAAAATTATTTACTCTGTTTTGATTTCACAATAGAAGGATTTGGACCGCGTTTGCCTCTGCCGTTTAAACCTCCCTCTTATATTTTTAAATATTTGACTCTATCTTGGGTTAGAGATGAGAAGCTCGCTGTGTTATACAACCACTATGACACATTGGAGACAATAGAGATTTGGATTTCGACTAAGATTGAACCCAATGCGGTATCGTGGAAAACTGTTTTGACAATTGATACGACACTAATCAATGGTTTACCGAATCATTTTCCAATTTACTTTTATGCTACGAGCTTCTTCATCGATGAGGAGAAGAAGGTCGCTGTGATTTTTGATTTTATAGACACATATAGAAGAACCGAGACAGGTCGCTACCATAGAGCTTGCATCGTTGGAGATGGTGGATACTTCAAATCTGTCAACATCGGACTAGTTTCGAATTCACAGCAGAAACCTTGCAAACTTGTGAGCTCTTCTTATGTTCCAAGTTTAGTGCAACTGCAAGATTAGTCCATTTTCTTCAATACTTTTATTTGTTTCTTGCTTTGAAAAAGACTGCTTTTTGTTCGAAGAAATAGTTGATACAAAAGTTCCATTTTGTATCAAGACTTCTTTTTGTTTCTTGCTTTGAACAAGACTGCTTTTGGTTCTAAAGATCACTAGAGAATAATATATCTATAGGTTTGGCACAACCTATAAGTACAAATTCGAGTAGCACATTTTTTTTTTGTCAGGAATTAATCTATAGAGAGTAACAAAGTTTTTATAACAAATGCATGCATGAGTCAGCTACACAAATTGCAAGACGTGAATTATAGTAAAAGGAGAAGCTTTCACTGCGATTGAATAGGAAAAGGCTTGTGCTCGATGGTGGTAGAAGACACCAACCTCTTGCAAAGCTCCGTCTTCCTGAATGGTCTTAGACATTATTTCTAATTCAGTGACAGCTCCATTGGAATGCTTCCGGGGATGATACTTCAAGTTCATCATATCTACGACTTGATCACCAAGGTTCTTGAGGCGACCAATATGACGTTTTGTTTCATTAGGCGCCATGGCGTATTAGAACAGACATATTGCTCACTGTTGATCCGGCTCATATATCCACTACATTAATAAAGACATCCTCGTTGACTTGCAAGATTTGTTCCAGAGATTCTTGTTCGATACATCTTCTATTATTATGACCTGGTGATCCAATATCTCTCCATTGAAAATGCTCAAGCTAAGGTTGAGTTTGGTGACGCGGTGGACTGTGTTATAGACGGGATTTTCTATAGACACATCAAGCCGGTTCAGTTGTGGAAGCTCCTATATTGGTTTGGTGTAGGAGTAGAGAAGAGGATGCGAAAAGGTCTCGAAGTTTTCGATCAATTGTTTGAGAAGACCATATCGGCTAAAAGAGAAGGGAAGAGATCAAAAGTCATATAATTCATCATGGCTTACAAGGAGAGGCCATTGACGTTTAAACAAATTATTTGAGTGTGGACACGACCACATATAAGCACATAAAACCGAGTAACGATAAATTTATCAGAGATGCTATTTTGGGCTTCATGATAGCAGCACGAGACACAACACGCTCAGCTAGCTCTCACTTGGTTCTTCTGGAATCTCTCCATGAACCTTGTAGCAATGACCAATATCCGACAATAAATTAATAAGAAGATGCCAAAGTTTGATCCCGCAGATTTTGACAAGCTTATGTTTCTACATGGTGCCTTGTGTGAAACGCTAAGGCTATCATTACCCACTAGTTCCATTTAACCACAAGTCACCAACAAAGCCAGATGTACTTCCAAGTGGGCACAAAGTCGATGAGAATTGGAAGATAGTAATCTCTACTTATACATTAGGGAGGATGAAATCTGTTTTGGAAAATGACGCAGAAGATTTCAGACCAGAGAGATGGATTTCAGACAGTGGAAAGTTGAAACATGAACCTTCGTATAATTTTTTGGCATTTAATGGTGGCCCAAGAAGTTTCTTAGGGAACAAGTTAGCTTTCTTGCAGATGAAGACAATGGCTATGGAAATCATACGAAACTATGACATATATAGGTCATTGATGGGCACACAACTGAACCAATTCCTTCTATTATTCTTCGTATGAATCATGGTCTCAAAGTTAAGGTCACTAAGATCTAGTGGTATTTTGTTTGGGTTTTATGATAAAAACGTTGTAAGCATGAATATGCATATTTTGGTAATGACAAACTTATTCTTGATTGTGTACACTTATTTATTTACGTATTGAGAAAATTAAACTTTGTGTATTTAATTTGTTTGTGGAAGATTTATTTTCGTAGTAAAGACAGAGCTATGCTTGATAGTGTGTTTGACTTATATTTGTGATAAACTTATTTTGGTAGTGACGTAGAGACTTATATAGGAGATTTTTGTTTAAATGTTTTGCAGCATATGATGATCCGAAAAATATGTTGCAAAACAAAACAAAAAAAAGTGGAACGGCATAATTTCTGACAAGACATGTAGTCCAAGACCTGCTTCAAAAAGTTTGAATTCTTAGGATATAATCAAAGTTGAACTTATTGACACCTCTATTCAAAAGAGAAGGATTATCACAAGTACACAGTGGTGGTGTAAACTTATTGAACCAATTTATCTTTTATTAGTCAGAACATGGCAATAGAAAGCTAAAACCAGAATTCTCTCGGATGAGAGGCGGTGGTTCTACATCTCCAATCTCTATCCGCTCCATCGATTTCGACAAATCATCAACCGAGAAAGGAATGCTGCCAACAAACAAATACAAAATCCATATTTAACAAAAGGAAATCAAAATATTGGGCTAGATACATGAGTGAGAGTATTCACCTCGAATCATCATCCAAGAGAAAAGAGTTGCTAACAGCATTGTTTGAATCTTCTGTCATTAGTACTCTCATATTTGCTATCACCTATCATATAAAACACACCAAAGATTGGTATCTTTCCTATAACATTATTTAAATCAAAGCAGATTTTAAACTTACGTCTGGTGATACACTGTGAGTTCCGTACTTGTCGTCCCAATACATCGTACTTATTCGGTATAGTTGTTGAATACTGAGCACCTGCAGTATCAACTCATATTTCAAACTACTCCACACTTACTTACTTTCTAAAGATCAAACAATTCATTCACTTACCGGACACAGCTCATGACTTATCTCGTCCAAGGTTTTTTTCGGTTTTTGGTGAATGACCTGCATTTTATTACAACATTAAATTACTGCATTTTGATAAACCCTGACAGAGACTGACTCTGAGGTTTACAAGCAAATCATGAAATGTACCAGAAACCCGATGGCCTGTCTGATATGCTTCAGCTCATCCCAAGAAGAACCCGCATATTCATCTGTTGCATTGTAACACCAGTGCTCCAATTCAGCTAATCCTGCTTTTACGTATTCCCCATTGCTAAATGAACAACACTCCCGTCTTAACAAAAGACTGTAAGGACGATATGGGAATGCGCTATTAGTTAATACAACAAGGCAATTTTTGAGACATCAAATAAGGATGAGCTAGTAATCAACAGTCGAACCTATTAAACAGTTGAACATTGATGAATGAGAAGATCTGCGTAAACACCTTCCGGACCAAGAATGGAGGAACCTAAGAAAAATAGTCAATGAAATGATTTGAAGTCTTGGTATCTCTCAAAAAAGTTTTTTTTTTTTTTTTAATAACATTTCTAGATTAGGGACTCACGTGGTTCGATTTCAGATTGTTGAGGAAGTTCGTAAGGCTCTTGACAATTCCTTGCCAATGGGCGATCAATGCTTGCTGTGCTGCGGTGTTGCCAACAGAACGAGATGCCCCTTTCACTAAACTTGCTCTTGATGTTCTTGGTGCCTATTTTTATATGTCCAACAAAAAAAGATTTAACTCAGTGAACGCCATTGCTTGTTCATGTAGACGATGTATGCCAGTGTGTTGCCATATATACCTGAATGCACAATCCAAGGAGTGGAGAAATCTCTTTCTTCAAGTTATCACGAATCATTCCGTATATTTTCTCAACATAAGCTGTTAGCTGTTGCTTGAAGAGTAGAGCTGGGTATTTCGCCTCAACTTGCCTTAAGGTATCCACTCCACCATTTATCATGGCAAGATTCACACCTTGAGGTGTGCCACGAAAGCTCTAGAGAAAGATTGACATTGACAAGTTAAAACTTGTGATGAATCTGATATATATATTAGTAGGTTACACACAAACCTGAGTCATCCTCCCAAAGAGAGTGGCAGAAGATGAGCGACGGCGCTGTGGAGCCATTCCTGCTGCTCCACTAGCTTTAAGAGTGCGTTGGAGGAGTAAAAGCAATGTTGAGGCATTGGATAACCAATATGCTAGTATATTGTTGTTATCTTGCGTCTGAATGAGAAAAAAAATGCAACAATGACTACCAAGTCAACTGAATCCAAATTCATAACTTTCACTTTTGTATCCTTAAATAATATAGTAGCTCAAACGAACCTCAATAGCTTGTCCTATTGTCTGAATGATCCGATCAAAGACACTAGTTCTTTCAACTTCAAATGACCGCCATTGCAATAAGCATTTGTATATGATACATGCTGTAACAGGTCGTTTCCCTTGGAAACCCAAGTGTTGAACGATGCAGCGGATAAGCAGCTCTTGGTTTTCTTGCTGCTTCTCGTTTAGTGATTTCTGTGGCTTATCGTCCACTTCAGAGAGATCCCTACGGTTAATTGAATGGCTATGCAGATCCTGATTCAAATTAAATAAAACCCAAATAGAAGAATGACACGATTAAAAGAATCCAACAGAAACATTCAAGACGATATTTACCAGGCATATCGAGGTACTTACCAAACTTGGCCTTGCATCAACTGATAGATGACCACTCTCTGAACCTCTCTGTTTTATTTTTATGAACAGATGAGAAGTCATTCACTTCAGATAGAAAAACAAAACAAATGGAAGCCAACAGTTTTCTAAGTATATTATCCGTACCTGTAAAATCGACCTGGACCGGCCAGAGAGAAACTTATTTGGTGCAATGGACACAGCTTGTTGTCGTAACACTTTGTTCTCTGACTCTAAGTTGTTGCATTTTTCCTCCAGCCTGCACCATATGATTAAAATTCATGAGTTTACATAAATTATGAGACCAGATGTATACCTTCATTTACTTCCTACTATTAAGAAATTAATGATTTGATATCATCTTACCTTGTCACTGACTCTTGGAGCTGCTGAGCTTTTTTCTCTGTTTCTTCCAACTTTTTCTTTCTTTCCTCATTAGACTCTTGAGCTTCATCAAATTTCCTTGCTGCATCATCGGCCCTTTTTTTTTCGTGTTCAAGATTAGCCTGTTGAAAGACAAATGATTACTAATGCTCCATACATTATTCTGTAGCAATACACTAAGAGTCGAGTTCAGGCATGTTAACAAAATAAGTAACCTAGCGAAAGGAGCAATCATCTGATTGCCATTGAATGCGAAATTTAAAGAATTCAGTTATTAACTAGCTTCAAGATTTGACCCTAAGGGATTTAAGTTGGGAAAAGGAGGGAGTACCTTTAGTCCCTCCACTTCTTCTGTCAATGCTTCAATCTTCTGGGTATCCTCAACTAAGACTTGCGTTTCTGTTACAACAGGAGGCGCTTCTTCAATGGCCTTCTTAGCAGCTTCACGTTCCTTAACAAGAAGCACATTTGTTTCATCTACTTTCTTCCGCATTTCCTCTAATGAACTCTGCAGTTTCTTTATTTCCTGATTCTTTTCTTCTTCCAAGTCAACCTGAAAAACCATTTGACAATTTCCATTATATGTTCACTTTAAAATCATCCTACCGAAAGCAAATGTATTTATCAATAAAAATCAATTTTCTGTATCAAATACCCTTGAGCGTTTCTCCAACTGCGCACGGTATGTGAGTTCTTCGACTTTCTTTTCAAGCATATCCTTTGCCTCTTTCAGTGCGCCTGTTTCCCTTGAAGCCTGAAGATAACAAAAAGTGTTGATGAGTATGTTTGGGATAGTTAACCAGAAGATCACATACATGATAAGCAGCTTATCTATAGCCAAAATATGAAAGATAAATATAGTACTCTCTACTTCATCCTTCAAAGTCACTAAAAGTGGCAATTACATGGTGAACGTACAAAGTGCACCTACGTACCATTTTGAGCTGTCGAAGTTCTCTCCTTGCAAGTTTGCCTCTCCATCGTGTCTGAGACAGGATCACTCCTTTCTTAAGCTTCTTGTAGTACATGGTTGCTCTGTGACAACGCAACTGAGCCTGCAATTATAACATCGATTAATGTGTTAGTAAAAAAACTACAAAAACAAAGCTATCTCAACAATTAGATAAGCTAACCGTGTATATTCCCACAAAAATACAAACCTGAATAGTTGTAGCAGCCTTTGTTTGCTTCCTGAATCTGAATTGTTTATGAGCAGCCATTGCTCTTAAACCTGTCTGTACAACAAGCGCCGCGACATGGAGGTTTTTGTATGATTTTCTAGAATGTAATCTCCTAGCATTCTTCTGAATTTTCACAGCAGCAGCTTGTCTTCTCAAGTTCTCGTAAAGTTTGGATGAAAGTCTTCCTATAATTTTCACAAAGAAGAGAAACTTATTAATCATCTTATATCTAGAATATTCATTCATGAACTATGAGAAATTTTTTTGTTTCTAAATTCTAGCCAGGAGATAGTACGCAAGATAGGGATTAAGAGAGTATGCGATGAATCAGATGGTTCACCTCTGCATAAAGCTTGGAGAGATATGGTGGCTTTTCTTAGTAAAATGAACCGTTTTTGGGCCTGATGAGTCCGTATTCGTCTCTGAATTTTTTTGGCAGCAGCACTAAGAACCAGAGTTCTTCTCGCGTCGAGTTCAGCCATCTGGCCCGCCCTTAAAAATACCTTAGTTTTACCAACCTGCATTACCCAACGTATTTTATACATTTCAGTTGCACTATTTGATCATTTTACCATATTCTATGGCATCATTAGTTTTAGTCTTTTAGATAATGGTTGAACGAATAAAAAGACACTTAGAATCAATACCTGGTATCCTTTGAGTCCAATATTGTCCAAGATCTTTTGCGATGCAGCCTTCTCCTCGTAGCTGTTCAGGAACAAGTCAGTATACACAATGTTTAGTTCCAAGATAGTTGTTACAATTGGATCAACAGAGCGAAAGGTTTCACTTACTTCCCTTCTAGAGCTCGAGGATATAGAAGTCCAAAACGGTTAATGAACTCAAAAAAAGGTTTACGAGTGGGATACCCCGCACAACTGATTCTGATTGCTTCCAAAACACCCTAGACGAATATAAACCAACAATGTCTGTTCGATAAATGAAAATCTGTAATACTATTGAAAATTTGTAATACTATTATTCATCTATACTTACACCACACCGGAGTTGCTGCATGATGTTGACATTCTCAAATACGGCTGGCTTCAAAAGGTTATTGGGCTTCACACATCTGATGTAGTGAGGTTCGGTAGAGTTTAATGTTTCCATCAGTTGCTGGAGTTGCATCTGCATCAATCGGGATATCACATTTTATTTCTTCCATTTGCTTGAACACAACCTTGCCATTTCTATACTCTAAGAGAATAAAGCCTATTTACCTTAAAGCGAGAGCCAATGGATGAAAACTTTGAAGACTTCGATGTTTCTTCCGGGAGCGGAGGAAAGAGGCCCACAACAAAAGGACATTTGGAAGCACCCAACAAATCTTGATGTTCAGGGATAACATAATCCTTGTTTTTGTCCAGAAATAGATCAGACTGATACTGGACCTGAAATGATATTCCACCCAAAAAAAAAAAAGTACTAATAAGAAACTTATAAGACAGTCGATTGTGTTGTACAATGTTAAATTTCCTTGAAGGAAAAAAGAACATACTTCTCCAGCATAATGGGCAACGGCAAAATCTGTTCGAGAGAGTTTTGGCTTGATGAACCTCTTGTGGGTCTTAAAAGTTTGATAAAGCTTGTTGGCAAATGTTTCATGGGTCGACTTCGGAAACATGCTGAAGAACCAAGAGACATTGTTTTAATATGATATAACATAGCTAAAGTTAAATACACAAGGAAAGTTTATTGATGCTAATATTACCAAGCTTCATCAAGGAGTGCCACGATTCCACCAGGTTTCTGCAGATGGGAAAATTTCGAGAGGGGGAGAGAGAGCGATAAAATATTTAGATTGCATTGTCATTTCAATAAGATCCTACAAAAATGTGATATTGATCAGCAATGACCTTTTCAATAAGATCAAGAACATCTTGATTGTCCACAAATTCAATGTAGCTCCAATCTATTGCTTCTTTTGTGTATTCCTCTTGTTCCATCTTGAAAACGTGCTGAAAACAGCAACAGAAACTTGTAAACCCCAAAAGCCTAATCTGTGAACCTCAGGGGAAATGGTTCACACTAAAATCAAGAAATTACCTGATTGAAATGTTGCTGCAACTTCTCATTTGTGAAATTAATACAGAACTGTTCAAAACTGCAGAATTCGCTATTAGCAGAGGAAACACA
Organism: Arabidopsis thaliana x Arabidopsis arenosa; assembly: GCA_019202795.1. Classification (NCBI taxonomy): domain Eukaryota; kingdom Viridiplantae; phylum Streptophyta; class Magnoliopsida; order Brassicales; family Brassicaceae; genus Arabidopsis; species Arabidopsis thaliana x Arabidopsis arenosa. The sequence goes on along the minus strand of CM032919.1, from coordinate 5,458,501 downwards.
AAAATCTAACCGAAGCTTAATTCTGAACTTTGGGGTAGTAGACATTCCTTACCTATTTGTTTTAAAGCTCTCGAAACCGTATATATCGAGGACTCCAATGAGTGATTTAGAATTTGCATCTTGGCCAATTGAGACGTTGATCTTTTCTACCAACCTGCAAGTAACTAAAGATATTCACTTAGAATCAAATCTGTAAATCACCAGTACTTGTGTAGAGTTACAAAATACCTATTAAATCAGCCACTTACCAATCGAATAATCGAGAATAGATAGTCTTAGCTAGACCATCTCTGCTGATTAAAGCACTCTGTGGATCTAGACTTCTCTTGATAACTTCCTCAGGTGTGACCATTACACGTTTACACAGTGCATCTTCAAGCGCCTTTACATCGCACCTAAAACGAGACGTCTAGTTAGTGCATGTATTGATAACAACAACCAAGTCTTCTCGGGGGGAAAAGGTTTACTTACATGAGAAGTTCTGCCACTGTGTTAAGATGAAATTTTGACTTGTCATCTTTGGGAACTGATGAATCCACTTCTTTTCCCTTGGTAAATTCAATGTTGCCAATGTGCAGAATTGCAGCAACCACTCTGAAAATTGCTTCCTGTTGATTTATACAGAGGGTGACAAATCAAAATAAATACAAAACTGCATCAAAAGATCACTTAGTTTCATACACAAGCTTACCTGTTCCTTTTCGCTCATCCCGACAATATCCATTGCTCTTCTTGTCGCAATATAATCATGAGCATCACTTATACCAACAAGTTCGAAGCATTTCGACTGGTTCAGATAATGAAACGTCTTCGGGTGACCCAACTTGTATTTTTCGATCTCCTGCTAGTTCTTTTATGTTATGTCCAGAGTTTTCAATGATATTCAGAAATAACAAAGAGTAGTTCCTGTGAGGATACCTCCTGTGGTGCAGCACATAGAAGATAAAAACAGTGGTAGTTGCGCTCGGGATCAGAAATCTGACAAACACGAGACCTCTCTAGTAGATACGTCCTTACTGCAGCTCCAGATATTCTTCCTTGCTTATCAAATTGGATTTCAACAAATTTACCAAACCGACTGTGAGAAAACAAATTAACTATCAGCTCAAATTCTAACAAAAACTTGTAAGACCACACAATGGATTATGCATAAGTTTTTTCACCTGGAATTGTTATTCCTGACAGTTTTGGCATTACCAAAGGCCTCAAGAACAGGATTTGACTGCAAGCAGAAGTTACAGGCATATTATCACGGCGAGTGAAAGATAATGTAATCAAAGTCGCAGAAACTTAAATGAAGAATCTAAAACAATCCAGAATGATTTAAAATTCATACTTCAAGAACTTGTTGTTCAACTGTCCGGCCTTCTGTGACAGCACGACCTCCAAGATATGCAAGGTATCTCATAAGCATCTTCGTGGTTTCAGTTTTTCCTGCTCCACTCTCACCACTTACCAGAATAGAATTGCTTTTGCCCTCATTAATCATTGCCCTGTGTGTATATATCGCATCTCAGCTGACAACACAAACCACAAGTATATAATAAGGTTAAAAGCTGACTATTAAGAGCACCTGTACGCAACATCAGCAACTGCAAAAACATGAGGACTTAATTCTCCAAATGGTGCTCCCTTATACTGTTGCATCATATGGGCATCATAAATGTGCGGCAGTCGTTGAAAAGGATTAATAGCGATAAGGATATTTCCGGTGTATGTCTGTCACGACAATGTTAGAAAACTGTCAAGAAAAGCACAGTCTTAAGGTCCAAAAAAGCAAAGAAAATTTTGGGTACTAACATAAATCTCATTAAGTTCATATCTGATCTTTAAGTTCTGAAGAACACCAGGCTCATGCAAGTAAGATAGCTTTGTCATGTCATCAACTCCACCTGCAGGTGCTTCCATATCTTTTGGGTATATCTTTGACAACTTTGCAGTGATCTATACATACAAATAATTTAGAAAATCAGCTTCAGTGTACTCTATGCTTCAATTATACATACACACTCAAATATGTTTTAACTCGCCTTTTTTCCATTTGTAGCTTGAACCTCAACATCTTGTCCATTGATCTTTTCAACCAAACCATCAATCCAAGCCACATCGGAGTCTTCAATCCAAACATGAGAGCCTACAATGATGTTAACTGGAGTTCCCTGCAATTTTACGAAGAAGGAAGTAACGTTTTGATAGGCAATCCACGACATTTAGTAACTGAACCAGTACATAGATACTTTTGAAAGGAGTACAAACTCATTGTGAATACCGATAACGACCAAGTAATAAGGCTGACAAAACTAATCTCGTGCTAACCGAAAAATCTAAGTTTTCTGAAACACAAAATCTAAGATCAGGGTCACTGAATTTCTCATCTGATTGTTCTTCCACTCTTAGATTTCATGCCTACATACTACTGATCGAGAAATTGAAATCTCCGGTTCGAATCCCTATGTTGCATAAACGATATTTTAAATAAATGAATCAATGGCATACCATTTGGAAGCTTTAAATCCAATGCTCAGCTGAAAGAAACCCTATCCATGGGTAGATTTCCGGAAAGTGACTTGTTACACAAGAAAGCTATAAAATTATGTCAATCCCTAAACACAAACACATGGAGAAACCCCCAAATCACAAATCAACACCACTCAAATCTCCCAAAACAACTGCATAATTCCACAGAGCCTAAAGAATTAGGGTAAAACAGAACGAAATTAAACGAAATCGGATCACCAAAAAACTGAAATTTGATCGAAAGAGGTGAAAGAAACGGAAAAAACGGGAAGAGAGAATAGTGAATGAAAAATTCAGAGAGTGCCATAATCATCTTCTTCTTCTTCGCCGAGTTCGGTGTTTCTTCCCTACGAATTCGCGCCAATTCGTGGCCCTAAATCGAGTCTCTTCTCTCTCACACATGACCACACTCTCTCTCATCCTTCTGTTTCTCTACGTTTCAGTTTTTTAATTTTGGTAACAAATCACAGTCTCAATCTTTTAAAAGCTAAAACATATTTTAGACTTTGGTTAGCTCACTAATTATTTTTTTTCTAATTGTTTACTTTGAAATTATCACTTATATACAGTAAAACCTTTAAATCAATTAAAATTTTCCATCCAATGTAAAAAATGACACATTTTGATAATATTTTTTTTTGAAAATTCTATGTAAACATAAGATCGCATCAATGTCCTAAATTAATAATTATATAAACTATAATGTTGTATATATATATATATATAATTATATATCTAAGATAATTTAATAAAATACAATTTTAGTGTTTTTTGTTTATTCTTAAACTAGATAACAACCCGCACTATGTGCGGGACAAAACGATTATTAAATATATTTTAATGTATTGATGATATTGAAGGCGTTCAATTTCTATATTATTAGACAAACGATAGTGTATTATTAATTATCAAGATTAGTGAAATTTTTATTTATGTATTAATATTTTATGTTTATCATGATTTATGATATATATTTTTTTATATTAATAGATATACAAAATATTTGGTACTCCATTTTGTATTTCTTAATTATACATTTTAATTGTATTTTCGTTTTAATTAATTAAGAAAAATAAAAAAGCATAAATTAATTGGAAAAAATACACATAAGTAAAACTAATGGCAAAATCTGTAAATATCCTAATAAATGTTGGGTCTTTAATTAAATGGATTGAGAAGCTTTGTGAGAACGACACATCAGCATGGCATTTTCGTTAATCACACATGAAAGTAAGGTTATTTTTTAACAATGCTTCTCAATTAATATATAAGGGATAAACATTCCTGTTGGAGATATCTTAATCTTTCTTATTGCACTAAAACTTTTGGTGTTGTCTTTTCGAATTGCATTCAAAAATTCTGAAAGCATCTAAACGCGAACAATTGTCTCTTTATGTGTAACTCGCTCAAAACGTACCTTAGTAGCTAAAAAAATATAATTATAACAAAAACTTCTAAAGGTACCGCATAATCTAAAAATACGGATCATAACAAAAAATTCTAAAAGTACATAATTATCTAAAAAATATGGATTATAAAGTTAGAGTGATTCCCTAGAATAGCACTAAAACAAGTTTTATAGACAATTATAGCTCACACTACACAAATTTTCAAAATTAGCATTAGTGAGTTTACACAAAAACCATTTATCCTTATATAGTTATGTAAAATATAAAAAAATTACAATATAAAATCACGATTATAGTATGATCGCGTGAAACGTCGATCAAATGCTTATATTAAGTTTTTAATATTAAATTTGTGCGATCCTACTTTAAATTTAATTACCCATCAGAGTTATCTCCAAATTGAATCTTTACACATGAATTTCTGGCGGGAGAATAGTTATCAATAAAGAGGAATCCCTTAGATAGCTTGAAAACGACTCTAATATTCGAAAAAGGAGGTCTTGCCTTCTGAGATTTGCCAAAGTTTAATGATGTCTTGCTTGCAAAAAAAGCTTTGCAAATTATTTGCTCCCATATTATGAAGGTTAGATATTTCAAGGATGATTCAATTTTAGAGGTAAAAGATAGCAACTACTTGTCTTATGGATGATTTTTCCTCTTATCTAGTATAGCGCTCATGAAGTAAGGAATTCGATTTTTCATTGGTGATGGTAAATCTATTTGGATTGGTCATGACAATATCATAACTTCCCATCCCGAGACCCCTTGGTGCGAGAATTTTAAATAACGAGCAAACCTTTGATTATTTAATATTGAAGAACGGATCATCTCGCACTTGTAATATAATGTCTATTCAAATTCCATAGATCCAAATGACTATGACTTTCTCGTTATTTACTATCCTCTAAGACTTGAAACTCATGACAAGCTCATATGGAACTATAAAACCTCTCGCGATTATACAGTTCGTTCAGGGTATTGGCTCCTTGCTCATGACCCCCACCGAGTTCAAATCTTCGGGTCATTCCATGGATCTATTGACCTCAAAAATTAAATGTAGAAATTTGACTAAAATATAACATTTCTTTGGAGAGCACTCTCTTGAGTCTAAAACAAAACATTTTCTTTGCAGAGCACTCTCTCAAGCCTTAGCAACTTCTATTCGACTAATCACACAAAGAATGAAAATCAGCTCATCTTGCACACATTGTTGCTTAACAGATGAATCAATCGTTAATAGAGAATATTGCACTATGGGGTACTTTTTCACAACTCAATAGCATTATTGGGCATTTTCTTGGTAGTAGACACTTACTTTTGTTAAATTACCATAACACCCTCAAACGCATCACTAATCATGGTTCCCAAAGTTTAACTTCACCTTGTCCCATTTCATTATTGTATTTTTCTTTTTAATTAGTTACCTTATGTCATTGCATTATTGTACTTTCTTTGAAGTCAAGTGAATTGAATTTTTTTTTTTCAAATGGCATTTCTCATAAGCAATTTATTAAGTGACGAACATATAGCCCAACTTAACAAATTTTTTTGTATTATTTTGATTTCATTTTTCTTATTTATTTTTCATCAATTTATTGGAATCTATTTTGTTTTTCTATCAAAAATATTTATTTATTATTTTAAATAAAAAATTTAGTTTATAGCCAAAATTTGAAATACATTTGTTTTTGCTGACTGGAATTTTTGGATCGGAATTTATAAAAAACCAAAGAACTAATCACTTTGAATACATGTTATATTGATTTTCATTTAGTAGTTTTTGTTTGGTTTTAGAATCTTTAACATCAAATATTTTGGTACGTAGACAGAATGGTAAAGGGGCCTCATCGATCATAAAAAATAGAAATATTAAATAAAAAATAATACAGAAGCAAAAGTTGATTTATTTCAATCGAGTCACTACGATCATGAGTCGGAGCTTGAGTGATGTTGCCTAAACAAATACCATATTGAAGATCAATAATCATTTAAGGTGAATTTTGGCGCCAATCTTCTTTACGCCACCTATCGGTCTCTCTCCGGAGAAGTATTGTGTCAAAAGCTTAAAGACCTTTGACTATGAAAAGTTTCATGATATTGAAGTAAGTTTTATCGACATATTCAATGAAAATAGTAGGAGCATTAGGCAAAGTCCAACATAGGTAACTAATATTTAAGTCATCGTTGGTGGAAATTCAGCGATGCTTTGATGAAGATTATATTTGTTCTACATAACTTTTTAAGGTAAGAAAGAGAAAAATTCATGCATATCTTCATTTTCTTTTGTCTTCCTAATAAAATATACAGTTCTCTGATATATATAGTCTATCTCTCTTTCTCCTAAAAATGATTTATATTTATATCTCTCTTGTATTAGTTTTTGTGGAGGTTTTCCCGGTGACGCTTTCAACAGTTGTTGATAGAACTGACCAAAATCTGACGACGAAGATGTCTTTCCTGTATTTTCCTTGAAATTACACAAAGTATGGGATCTAGATGGAAGATGAGGTTCATTCATTAGCCATAAATATCTATATTTATAAATACATGTCTACTTGCTTATGTACAACTACATATACGTAGAGTATTACTCATGTTGTTAGGACTAATTCAAGTTGTTATTGTATTAGGTTGAAGTTTTATCTATCATCCTTACAATTGAAATTGTCTTTCCTGTAATTTTCTTGAATTTATACAAAGTATGGGACATCGATGGAGAAGATGAGGTATTTTATACATTTCTGTATTTATATACATGTTCATTCATTAGCCATAGATATCTATATTTATAAATACACGTCTACTTGCTTATATACAACTACATATACAGTGAGTATTACTCATGTTTTAGTACAAATTCAAGTTATTATTGGGTATTCAGTGATTGTTCTTAACCTGGATTGTACCTCGTTTTAGTATAAATTCAAGTTATTATTGGGTATTCAGTGATTGTTCTTAACCCATATTGTAGCTCCTTTACGGGCGAGAATGATTACCGGATCATCCGACTTACTATAGATCTCTATTCACCTAGTTTGAAAATGGAAAAATTTTCCAACTCATGTAGATAATTATATAGACATGAATATTTATAATGTGAATGTTTAAGCACATCTTATATTAGACATGCACAACTAGAAGTTTGGTAGTTTATTCAACTAAGAGTAAGTTTACTTGATGAACATTTAATACATGTCAGTTCAAATGTATTCTCACGTCAAAAGTCAAACCCGCTTCTCCAACGCGCATTATCAAAAGAATGACTGGTTTTTTTGTAAATATTTTGAAATCCATACGTATTTATATACTTTATTTAATCACTGCTCTCAACAAAAAAGCATAATATCTATTAGCTAATTTACTACCCCAAATTACCTCTGCCCAAATTCATTCTATATATATCATGAGCCGAGATCATAAAGAACATACCGCGAGTAGGAAGTGGAATTAATACAATGAATTCAAAAGCATCAAACCTCTCTTATATAGTTTTAAAATATTTTTACTTTTTAAATAAAAGATAGGTGGCATCATTTTTATTTTTAGTTGTTTTAAATATTTTTTATTCTCAAAAACACAGTTTTATTGAAAAAAGATATTGTATCATGGAGATTGATTAGTTATGTTGTGTTTCTTTTCATCTTTGATCTTTTAAAGAAATATGTGTGATGAACATTATGAAATCAGTGTAGGAAAAATGCAAAAATATGTCAAAACGAGAAGAAAAATTTTATATGAACAAAGATGTATGTGATGTAACTATTTTGAAGGAAAAAATTGAAATGAGAATATTAATAAAACTACATATCTTAAAACCAAAATGAAAAAATAAACATGTAAGGAGTTAAAGGTATAAAACAGTTACATGAGGTCATTATAGAAATTTTAAACTAAAAAATCTAATAATTATTATGATATTGTTTTCTACACCCCTAATATTGTTTATAAAATATTGCGGTAACACCTCAACCACTACACCTTTGAGAGCAAGTCTTTGATGCATCTTCCTAGTGCAATCGCCCAACACAGTTCTATCGGAAAAAATAGACAGATTTATTATATTTATGTTGATTCACTAATCTTATTTCCAACAACTAATATAGATTAAATATATACTTACTCGAAGAACCTTGGTTCATGGCAGCTCTAAGTAGTTTGTTGCAATTCTTTATATATTTTGTGTATGTTGACGGAAGATCCTACATACAATGGAAAATAGAACTTAGTTGAATTGGATGATTATTACTTGTGTATAGGATGTATATAAGCCAAACTTCATCACTTGCAATTAGTTTCTGAATAAAACAGTTAAAGCAATTAGTAAAACAGAATTTGCATTAAGATAAATAAGTTTATAAACTATGTAGTTATATAAATGTTTATTGGGAATGTAGATTAAACTTAGTAGATGATGAGTCCGAGGCTTTGAATTTTTTGCAAGAGCAAACAGAGCACCTGTTTTTCCTTTTTCCACCAGCTTCTACACCAATTGCATCTTCATCGAAACTATTTGTAGGATTGTGTTGTTGTAACAAATTGTTAGGGTCTAGTGATGTAGTATCGTCGGTAAGCTTCTTCTTTGCTGCCTTCATTTTGATCTGCATTACAAAGAAAATCCAAGAATAAATCGATTCTTTCAATTTGTGTTTTATGGCTAGACAATCATCAATAGAAACAGAAGCATTTGAAAAAAAACACTTGAACTTACCATATGTGTAAGAAACTTCAATGGAACAAAACACAAATAACATAGCGGCAAATAAAATTTGAGAACACACACTTCTTCACTCATCGCCATTTTTAAGCCAATCGGGTTAGTTCTATTGAACCAAAACCAGTTGGATTCTACACGCGAAAACCCGAGAAGAAGAAGAAGAAGAGAACATACTCGAACAATTCAAAAAAAACAAAATCCCTAAATTTCACATGAGATACAGGAAACAACATTCAACAACGAAATTAACTTGGTATGGAACCCTCATACAATACATACTCCCTCAATGTATATATGGTGGATAGCGTAACGATGTTAAGAGAGCTAGATAAAAAAAAAAAAAAGAGATTAGCGACCGTACGTGGTGGGTAACTTGACTTTACTTTTCTCAAATGACTCACATTTATCTTTTTAATTCACATCATAAAGTGGAGTGTTTGCAGCATCCAACATATCATGAAACTGTTTTCGTTTTTTTGTGATTCATGAAATTTCATGCATCATTCACATCCCAACATGCATTCCCAATATCAAATCGTATTGGATAAATGGTATCATCTTGTATTAGCATAATGACTACTAGTTCCCCAAACCAAAACATAATATTCACCATATTCATATCATACATAATATTCTAGCATAAATCCTCTACTGTGAAAATAATGCTAAACCGTCGTAACATGCAAACATTTGGAATTCTTAGCTATTACACAAGAATAGTAAAACCTTCATCCTCTGTTTAGTGATATATCATGGATACATGTAAAATTCATGAGCTGTTCCACTCTCGCCATATAATCTCTAGAGAGTTTGTTTTTTCTTTATTTTATCTTTCATCAAATTTATTGGCATCCATTTAACTTCTTAAACATCTTAATCAATTTAGTCGACCCCTACTAATTACGATTTTAACTTCAAATTTTGTATCACTCTTATAGTTTTATCCATTAAGCTATTATCTTGATATAAGATGAGCATAAAACTTAAAAATATTAAAACGTCAACATTCATTATACATTATTCGTAGAACGAAGTTAATTCTTATCAAACATATACAAGTTTTTATAATTGATCACTATTACGCCATATTTTATTGGACCACTTAGCTATTCTGTTTTCCAAAAATAAAAAGAATGCTATCTATATTAAACCACAAAAACAAAATATTAAATCTCATACATTAATTTATTTTAAATACTAACTTGTGACCTAAACAATGTAGATTTTTCTTATTAGCAATATTTTTTTGTTTCAATATATTAAAAAAGAAAATTTCATTCTAAATGAAAAAATAATAATCTATAGGATAATAAAAAAAAAAAGAATTATTTATAAGATGACGAGTCCGCGTCAACCTTTAGAAACTTCAAATAATAGATATCGATATTTTAGTCATAACACCATAAATCATAACCACAATTTTCTAGGTGAGTCTATGGCGTAGTTCCTAGACAATACAATGCGCTAGTAACAAATTATCCGAAACACATTTTTCCAGAAATCTATTATGCCTACATCCAAAGATTGACTCTCAATAAACCTTGTCCGCCTTCTTTTGCTAGAACGGAAAAATTAAATTTATGACTTTCACTTTTCCCTGATAAATACAAGCATCTTTCCACTTTTCTAGTAAAATCATATTTTTCACCGCCCTAAATCTTTCGGCTAACAGGTTGTTTTACCACATACCGTTTTAGACTCATGCATATTTCTCATTTAGAAGCTTACAACCTTTCAACAAGAAGAAGCTCTCGTTTACCAATAATTTACAGTAATATAACATTTATTGATTTTTACTAATTAAACCATATATCATAACCACTGGTTCATATGTATATATTTGTATATGTATCATCTATCAATCTGTGTAAGTACATCTAGAATATCAAACTTGTTATAAACATAACACAAACAAACATAATATTATTATATTATATATGAATGACATTGTAAAAGAGAAGTGTACGAGAGTAATTGAGAAAAAACATAATACTTCCCCTCTTATTATTTTTTTTCGTCCAACGACTCATATATATGTGTAACAATAGCTTGATGATCAAGTAACTTTTTTATTCAGTAAATAATATAATATATAATGGACACTAAAAAATAACTATTCCTAATAGATAATTACCATTTTACAACACTCCTCCTTAATTATCCATCATCATTAACGTATTGCGTAATGCCTCGTTAAAAATCTTATCAGAAAAACCATATAGAATAAAAACCATTATAAGGGAAAAAGAGTGCAGTATTGCAATCTCTCTGGAACAAACGAGTCTTGTTTTCTTCATAGGTTTCATACATGATGCATCTCGATCATTCTCATCGCTCCTTCTGATCTCATACATGATAACAAAGATTTTGGAAGAGAGATAGGCATTTACAACCACACTCATCATCATATGTCTCTCCCTCGAAGCATCATCTTCAAAAGATGTATTTTGAATGACGTACCAGGAAGCGCCTTTGAACTAAAACTGCTACATTGTTACTTGACCGGATATACAGGACATCAACTTCTTGCTTCTCAGATTCTTGAGTGCAATAAAAAAATCTTAGAGACATATATATCACTACAGTAAAATGTGAATATTGTTACGATTTTTGTCGTCACAATATATAAATATTTAGTCACAATCAGTTTATTGTGACGAAAATGATACGAAATTTAGTATGTCACAATAAAATCGTCACAAATCCATGTATGTCTCAAAAAGGTCACAAATATTTGTGACAATTGCCAATAGTAACAATTCGTCACAACTTGTGACGACATTCAAATAGTCGCAGAATAGACACAATTCGTGACAAACAATACTGTCACAAATATGCCACAAAATGTGACAAAAAGATGGTCACAAATGTGTCACAGATTATGACCTTATCTAAGCCACTAATCCGTTACATTTTGCAACTAAAGTACTGTCGCAAATCCAACACAATTAGTGACTCGATTATAGTCACACAATCGTCACAATATGATTTTTATTTGTGACCTTTTTTTCTTACGGAAATTGTAACAAATTGTTACAAACTAAGAATGTGAAAACCCATAAAAGTTTAGTCACAAAAGATTACCATTAGTTTCTTAATTAATTGCAGTAACCAATTTTTTTAAAATATATAATTATATAATAAAATATTAAAAATTAGAAATAAACAGCAAACGATAATATTTACTTAAACAAACTAACATCCAAAACAAATTTAATCCACAAACACAATTTAAAGGAAATACAAACTAAACAATACTAAAGATAAATAGAAACCATAATAACTAGATAAGGTGGCGGTCTTCGTGGTAGTGTTGGATCTAGGCATTTTGACTTGCAATAGACTCCACAAGTTTTTCCATAGCTTCAAGTCTTTTATGAATTTGCAGATTATCTTCAAGGCTCTTTTTTTATATCAGTTTTTATCTCTTGCATCCGATGTGTTATCGTCTCAACTTCTTCTGAAGTTTGTGGTGCACTTGAAGAAGTACCAACAGATGGTAAAGCCTCACTTAGTGCTCCAACTCCAAAGATGTGAGCTTGTTTAGAGAATCCAGCCGCCTATAGAAAATAAGATCACAAACATTATTCTCAATGCACAAACATTATTTTTAATGCATGACCGAGTAGAAATATTATACAGAGCTTGATGTTTTCCTATAGATATAGTAATCAATTGGAGATATTTGATTCAAAAGAATCTTAAAGCAGTATAAATTAGTGAAATATTACCTTGACATAAATTTCATTTGGTTGTCAAGATTTTCATCTGTCACATTCTCTTCACCAGAAGATTCAAGTTGTCCAAAGCGTTCTTGTACATGTTTCTCATAAGTTTCAACAACCAATCGTGCTCGTCGATCAACGTATGTTCCATCAGGATTTTGATGTGTTTTCTTCATCACAACAATAAAAGAGTAGTCTTCATTGTTTGCTTCCTATAAACAAAACAATAAATCAAAGTGAAACAACACAAAAATCATCACGATTAGAAATTAACAATGAAAGAAATATATAGGCCTTGAATGGTTACTAGTTTTTAAGAGGTTTTTGGTTTTTGATTATGGAAAAATCTAATTTTTCACCATTCAAGATTTTAAAAAATTAGATTTCCTAAAATTTAGGAAAACTAGTTTTTGAGTGGTTTCTCCAAATTTTAAAGAGAAACTAAAAACCATAAGTTTGAGGTTTTTGTGGAAAACTTCTTTTTTCAACGTGATTATGTTTCATTTTTGATTTTTTAATTTTTTATTTATTAATTTTTATATTTATAGCAACAAACCAAAAACCAAAAATTTTAAAACCATAATCCAAAAACTAAAATCTAAAAACCAAAATCCACTTTAAAACTAGTAAACATTCAAGGCCATAATTACCAAAACATCTTTAACTTTCACAAATGAGCGTGAACCTGCTCGGTGGGAATGTGGACATTCGAGAAGCACGGGCCTTTTCACTAGTAGCTTTAGCTTTTGCAGTTGCCCAACGCGCTTGCATACTGGTCCAATATTCATATTAAATCCATTCTTGTTTTTCTCCTCCATTCTTTGCATGGCTTATCATTCCCTTAAGGCGATAGGCAGCAAGCTTATTAAACTCGTTTCAACTTGATAGTCGATAGAAGCATTCGAGTTAAACTTTTTCTGAAAAAACAAAATATATCACAGATGATGAGTAACATTGAAAATCATTTATGAAAATAATCTGATGCAATATAACACAAAGAATACCTTAAACAGAGAAAGCAGAGATTAGCAGTTTAACATTTAGATTAGAAGTTTAAAAATCTAGACAAGCCACATAGATATTTGAATGACCAATGGAGATGGAAAGCAGAGATTAGCAGACATCTAGATTAGAAGTTTAAAAATCCATACAAGCCACCGAGAATCGAAAAGATCAATGGAGAGCAGAGATTAGCAGTTTAACATCTAGATTAATTTTTAAAACTCCAGAATTATATAGAAATACCTTACCTCTGAAATGACAGACAAACCAGTCGCTTATCGATAAAAGGGATGTGGCGTAAAAATCGATTTTGAGAAGTAGAGGGAGATGGTTAAATAGTTTTGACACAGTTTTAGTGCTTCTTAATGAGTTGGCGAAATTTTGGCAAAAACTAAAGCGGTTAATGAAAAATTTTAGATATTTTGGGTAAAAGTTTAAGGTGATAATGGTATAAAGAATCTTTTAAGGATCTAGAAAATTCTAATATCTAAGAATATCTAAATAATTTCTTAATATCTAAAATATATTCACACTTAATGCCTTAATGGACCAATGTTGGGTCACTAACCATGATGCATACGGCAGTTTCCTCAGATGAGTGCATATGAGTGAGTTGGATCTTCACCTACAAGGAGAGCGGCATGTCAATCGCCGGCATGTACAGCAAAAACACATCAATTCCATACATAATCTCACATCACAATATGCACAAGTATTTATTTATATGGAAACAGGACAAGGAACAAGGCTTTACGTTAGAATAGAAGGAACCACATAGCTCTGGTGCACGGTACCATCTTGTAGCAACGTAGAAACTTGCAAAAGCACATGATAAGATTGGTTACTTAATGAAAGTATTGATAAAATTGTGACAAATAGTTTGTTTCTTCTTTAGACCCAATAAGTAAAACCGCAGTCGTTTTGTACCTTCTCTTTTCCTTTGTCGGAAAATACTGAGAGAAAGAGGTAAAGTATTCACAAGTTGGACACTAAGCCACCTTTGGTATTTAACTGTTTTCTCTTTTCAAACTAATTATTATCCTGAAAATCAAGAGAATAATTCAAAGTTTTAGATATGACTAGCTTGGCTATGGCGAAGAAAAGGTAAATATTAAGATAGCGACGAATCTGAGTAATAATTTTAAAATTGTTTTATGTCATTTGTACTCTTTTCAAATTTTTATGTATTTTCAAAAAAAAATTTCTTTCCAAAATTAAAAGCTATTTTCTAGTTTTAACTTTTAGTTCACATGTTTTAATTCTTGTCACAGACTAGTAACAATTATGTCACAATTTATTACCAAACGCAAAGGTCACTAAAACAGTGACAAATTGTGACAGGATAGTTACAAAACTCTCGTAACTAGACGTGACGTAAGTTTAGTCACAAAAATCGTTTAATTTTGTTACCATATTTGGTCGCAAATCCGTACTTATATTTGTGACTACATAATTTGTAATAAATTCGACATAATTACTGACAAAATCGGTTACCTTCAAGTTAGTCACAATTTTATTACAAAATCATAACGTTTTTGTGACCAAATAAATACGTCACAGTTTTGTATGTAAATGGTCACAATCTTCTGACGAAAAAATGGTCACAATTTTTTCGTAAGAATATTCACTTTTTTTTTGTAGTGATGTCTTGTCATCTCGCTCTTGACATATTTTCCTTTGAGTTGGGAAACATATGCAACAACATCTTGTTGTTGGCTCTTCACCTGTGACTATATTTCTTGCTTCTTGTATATGTTGAGAGCATCAATTTGAGCCATACAAATTTTCGACATGCTTCATAGAGCTCAATAATTTTGGCATCGCTTGAACAAGTAACGACCCAAATGTGTTGTTGGAAACGCCACGAAGTTGTTGATTTGCGATATATATTTATATAGATCATCCATCTAAAAAACCGACTAAACCAAACTCGGGGTTTCTAGAATAAAATAAGCTCAAAAAATCATATCTTGCAGATAATGGAAGACACATTTGAACTCATTCAATGTCTAGTCGGAGGAGATGAGTTAATCATGCAAGTAAATATGTAGCAAATGGTAGGTACAATTTACAAAATATATAAATGCTCGGCAGCATTTATATATTCTAGGTAATATTCACAAAATATATAAATGCTCATCATTATTTATATATAGTGCTTCATGATCAAATATATCTATTTGACTTTCCTAAGAAGTGACTAATATAACATTTATTTTTGTAGATGTTTAGTTGGAATATCCGGAGAAATTTTGTCTTTCCAAGATCTTTTATTCCAAATAACTCTTTAAGAGTTTTGATGATGTTCAAAAACATCATGCTTATAAGTTCCCGGGAATATATATAGTTATGATATCATAAATCAGAGATTACTCCTTCAGACATCCCATGAGGCGTAATTCAAGTCATATAGCATCAATTGATTCATTATTGGGTATATTAGGAAAATCTGGTGCGATACACCGTTTTTCCTTATATATCATAATACTCTTTTGATGTTTGGACTATGTGTCCAAAAATTACTCGTTTCTTATACGAGATTAATATAGATTTGGATGCCTCTTTGTTTATTGGCTAATATATATCTCTTTACGCTCACAGAGCGGAGATTCATGATCCTCATTAATTATATTTGCGCACTAGATCATTTTTATTGTCGACATTGTATTGTTTTTGGTTCCATATTTGCCGTAATAACATGGTTAATCGAGATCTCTTAATCATTATAAATGATTTTATTCAGGTGTCTGATTTCGTTATTAATCATGTCAATCGGTCTCTTTACTCTTTCTTGAAGAGTCCTTTTGCTCCTGTTTAAGAGTTTATATGCTCATCTTTTAAGAGTTTAATCCTCTTTTTATAATAATTTGCTCATTTTTCTTCTCGAAATTTTTTTTTGTATTTAGAACCAAAGTTGTCTATCACGTTCTTTTACGTCTTATAGACAATAATATGTCATCCGCCAGAGACATATTTTTGTAGAGCATTTTTAGCTGGGTCGAGAGATTTCCTACGAATTTTAAGTTCATATGGATTTATAAGAGGATCAATAATTTTATGAAATCTCCTCCATCAGCTTTTTGCATTTGATTTGCAATTTATTATGAATAGTGGTCCATTTGAACATTTGAACTCTTAAGTTCGTGTTTATTATAGTCATTTGTTCAAAGATCTAAACTATTCAATGATTCTCCCATAATGAGGGGAAACTTTATCATCAACATGATGATTTGAAAATCTTGCAATAGGCACATCTCTAAAAGATGGCTCACTATTAATAGAATGGAGACTCATCTCCAACATCTATATATTTAATCCTCTTAGGATGTCAATTTTTTTTATGCGGTGCAGATAAACATTTATAACATATATCTCACACCCATAAAATTCAAAATGAGAAATATTTGATCTCCAATCATATATATAACATGGGAGAATATTTCTCAAAAATTATTGGTCTTATATATAATCATTAATATATGCAAAACTGCATGCTACATGTAAAAAACATGGAGATTAAATCACCATGAATCGTTTGGTAATCTCTTGGATTTGCGCTATAAACAATTCACTAAAGCTCATTTTGAGAGTGAACATCATTTTTAGATATTTTACTTTATCACAAATTGATAAATTTTGTTGGCGCTATGATACATATCATGGATCTGGAACATCATTATTAATTTTATTTGTTATACCGGGATGCCTTGACCGGTTATGCTATGTTTGAAGCATTAGTAAACTTCATGTTTACTATTATAAATAATTTTGCCATCATTATTTTGCATGATGTAATCATATACATGCATGTCTCTATTGTGGTCGAACATTGATACCCCAAATATTGATAGTCTCAATTAATAAATTATAAAGACAAATATATATATGAAAATTCACGAGTTTCTTTGAGACTTTGGAGAACACAAAGCATCGATTACTATGAATCTGATGCATTTGGAAGTCGAAAGACTAGCTCATCTAGACCTTTCTATTTCTTTTGCACAGTCTAAACATATATCAACATGTGCTTAATATATTTTCATAAGAAAAAATATATTTTTGATTTTAAAGACATAATTCATTGTCTATAAATTTCATGAAATACATAATTATTCTTTACGAATAAAATAAAATAAAATAATTAAACATATAAATTCACAAAAATAATAATTTATGGACAATAGCCTTTTCATACAAGAATCCAAGTGGCATCGTCTTCCATTAAGAATTCAATAGGCATACCTTTCGTTTGATCGTTGAGAAGGAGGCAGAGCCTACCATATATATCGATCAGTCCGGAAATAATATAAAATTTCATTTGATCGTTAAGAAGGTAAAATCTACCATATATAACGATCAATCCGAAAAAGCATAGCCATTTATTTGATCGTAAAGGAGGCAGAGCCTGCCTATATAACGATCAGTCCGGATAAAGCAAAATTTTTATTTGAAACGTAAAAGAGGAAAAAGCCTACTATTTATAACGATCAATCCAGAAAAATGTATAGTCTCACGATGTCTATAATAATTATGTTCTATAAACATAAATAAATTTAAATAATAGAAATTTTATTTACCCCGTAAACTTTCAAGCGAGAAAGACATAGTACTGATAACGTGTTAAAAACATAATGCAAACAAATATAATATTATTATATTATATATGAATGACGTCGTAAAGAGAAGTGGACAAGAGTAATTGAGAAAGAACATAACACTTCTCTTCTTATTATTTTTTTGACGTCCAACGACTCATATATATAGGTAACAATAGCTTGACGATCAACTAACAATAGCTTGATGATCAAGTAACTTATTTGTTAAGTAAATAATATAATAATGGATCAGGGACACTAAAAAATAACTATCCATAGTGGATAATTATCATTTTACAACAAAACTATAGTAATCAGTTTTCACATCACTTTTACCAAAGATGCTCCTTTTGATGTATTATACTACCACCATCGTTTCATATTTACCAATATCATATAACTCAAATTACATAATACATTGAAGCTAAATTTTTATCGAAGAATTAAGTCTACCAAAAAAAATATTGAGATTAATAAATAAAATATAGGATTCAAAAGTGATAAAAAGAATCTATCGGTAGCAAAAAACAGATTCGTACATAGATTTTAGAGTGTGAATGGTTGCGCATAAGACTACTTACAACAGTGGAGACTGATATGGTGAATATGTTTGTGTGATCTGGACGTTTTTTTATATTTTTAGAAAAAAAAATCCCGGTTTAGAAAAATATCTGAAACAACTAATGACTTAAAGACAATTACAATAATCAACCAAAGAGAATAATATAAAAGTCTTAGTGAAGCATTCATATTTTTAGTTATGGGTAAACGTATTAAAGTAAAAGTAGAAAAGACATACGCAGAAAAAAATTAAGTTTTGACCGCCTACAAATAATATTAATTTTGTTATATTTTTATTACTTTTTTTTTTATTTTCGGATGAATTTTTTTTCCACTTGTTTGGGGTAATAAAGAAAGAATTCAGAATAGTTATTTATTACTCCATTTATTATAACTTTATGTATGACAATCAATCATAATTTCTATGTTTTCTTTTGAAATTTTCTCTCTTCTGCTGGCCGATATTAAAAAAGTTAGAAACCAAAGTAAATTATATAAAATTACTCTAACTTATGCATCGAGTCACAACCTATGTTTATAGGTAAATCCAACGTAGGTTTTTTTTGTTTTTCTTGTTCACTCTTCGTTTAAACGTAAATATTTTTTGTTTTTTTTTTTAGCATATTTCGCATATTTTCACTTTCTTCATGTCTTAGATATAGAGGGAAAAAAAATATCTCAAGATTTTGGAGAACATAATAACATAGCATCTTTCGGATATAGTAGACATTTTTCAAAGTCAAAAATCAAAACTGCTCTCAATCTAAATTTTTCATTGCAAGTATCCAACGCAAATTGAGTCAAAATATATGAAGTCCTAAAAATTGGAGTATGGAAATCAAGTTATGAAGTGATTCTCCATGTTAATTTAGGCAAACCTATATGTATAAGAATGATCCTAGATTTTCATGTAGACACTACTAACCTACGGCATATAACCAGATATGAGATTTTGTGTACATTTGCGTGGACTACTGTAGCCAGTAACGAGTTCTTTCACTCTGAGTAAATAATAATTTCATCTATATAAGAGATGGGATATACATGAAATTTTCTATACGACATATTATGACACAACAAATGTTTTGTTTTGTGTATGTAACAAGACTAAACTTACCCTTTTGTGTTCGAATCATGGTTCGAAAGACGGAACATGAGTTGCGGTAGTGTGCGTCAAACTGTAGCTTAATCTGTCTAAGACACTTCTGTATGGATCTTCCTCTCGTTTCTTCAACAAGTAGGCTATACTATTCTCTACTTCCGCTTTGACCTCCAAGTAAACTCGATTTGCTTCGTCTTTGTCTTTCACAAGTTCTGGTCTTCCCTTTGTCTCTATCGGTTTCCCAAACAGGTAATAGAACCTACCCGGGACTTTCGGTATGAGTCCTGGTATGTAGAGCGGCTGGTTTGCCACCTCTCCCTCTGATTCTTCCCTATCATCACAAACAACACTCATCAATCTTTGACTAGTAACAATTACATTCATTAGCATCTATTTCAGTTAAATGAAAAACAATGTTACCTCAATCTAAATTGTTTGGTATCGCGAGTTATTTCTGTGACATAGTCATTAAGAATTGGGATCTTCATCAGGTCGTTGTAATCAAGAACCAACTGCAATAGCAAAGGAAAAAAAAAAATTTGCTTCTTTCAATAAGTGAGCACAAGAAATTCAAATATTGGGAAATTTTGCTGTGACAGGAAAGCTTACTTCAGCTATGTCGTCTTCACCAACAGTTCCAAACGGCACTATTGTTGCACCAAACCGTGCTGCCATTCTTACAAACTCTTGCTGCTCAGGCCAAATTAGTTTGTATTGTTCACCCTGTAAGATCGTAGAAAGTAGTGTATATAATGAGAAATTCTAACAACAATACTAGGTTAAATTAACTACACACTTTTATTAGAAAATCTCAGATAGCCAAATCATTTTAATATTATTTGAACTTATACATTAGCCTGGTTCGTATAAACTCTGAGGTTGCAATGGGAATAAACTTTTTGGTGTTATAGCAGCAACAGTTTCATGGACTCAAAAACTCAGGCCTCAATTGTTTCAAACTCTAGTTTCTACATTCTATGTTTCAATGTGAAGGATTTTCAAAAACAAAGTAACATTTTTTAAACATTAAAACATTTTCATCTTTTCATAAAACATTTAGCAGATTTAAGTCGCATAAGCCCGTTTGCATTTACAATTACCGAATCAAATTTTGTCAAAAATGCTAAGGTTGTGGATTCTTTACGGAGAAAATCTCACTTACCATAGAAACAAACTCAAACAAACAATGAAGACTTTAATAGCCAACAATGAATGGAATTTTAACAATGATTTTAAATTTCAGCAATTTTTCTCATCTTTCTATGACCTCAGAGAGATATGTAGGTTGAACTGCATAATCAAGACTGCTTGATTTCACCTGTTTAAGTGGGTGGAACCACTCTCATTTTCCTTATACTAAACTAGGAAAAAAAAGATATGTAAGATGGCTAACCCGGTTATGGAGAGCCTCTCGTGCACCACCGGGGAAGAGAAGGACATGAGATTTAGAAGACAACAGCTTAAAAAGATTGGTTGCGGTGACAGGATAGGCACCAAATACCTTAATCCAGTCTCCATAATCAAACGCCTTAGCTGGATCATTATCAGAATACAGAACTGGATGGGCCATTCCACGAAAGAGAATGTTTTTCTCTTTAATAAATGCCTCGGACATTGGACCAAGTTCAAGACCCATCAACATGTGGTAACCAACAAGTAGCACCGGACCTTCATCTGGAACACCAGCAAGTCCCTTGACTATTCTCCCGTCTTCCATAGTTGAATAAAACACAGAACCAACAGCATTCCGCAAGAATCTGCATATCACAAGGAATAAAATCAGACCAGATACATCACATGAAGCTTAGTACATTTGGGTCTCTTTTGCTCATTTGAGTAGATCCAAAGAACGAGACAATAAATTAACTTGTACTTTCAGCTTTTTTCGATAAAGTTTTTAAATATTTAGTAGAATCAAGGAAGACGTAGCGAAGTTACCCAAGCACTTCATCAAGGGCGTAAGCAAGTTCTCCCTTACTTGGTGGCAAGAAATCAGAAACCAAATCATATCTCCAGGACCGCCGGTACTTGCCTGTACCTTTTATAACTGTGAGCAAACTGATGCTATCTTCCTGGGACAATAAATGATAGTCGGTCAATGAATAATAGTCATACTCCTCTGTGTTTTTCTCTTTTTGTAAGAAATTACTCTGATACTACTTCAATAGCTTGACCTACCATCCGGAACAAAAAGAAACTCAAATGTATATTAGTATGTGAATTACTATGTTAAATTACCAATAAAAGGGTATGCCCATTGTCCTTGAAGCATCTAACTGAACAGTTTTTAAGTACCCCATGAAGCCTCTTCGCTTCTTCTTGGCTAGGAAGCATCATGTCCTTTCCACTGAAAGTCGATGAAATCCAAAGTCATTTCTATTTTCTTGATGATATGGCAATCATCGTAAGCCAGGTTTGTTGTATTTCTTTCATAGACCACATATAAGAAAGAGAGAAGAAATGCAATCAAATAAGAAAGAAGATTACCTAGCAAGGACCAAGACTTCAGCTTGAACTGCATGGATGCGGGAATTGGCATAAGCACAGCCAGATCTCAGTAACTTAAGCTTCCAAAGTAAAGTTTCACGTGGAATAATTCCACCGAGCTCCTGAAAGCGTATGGTTAGAAAAGATGTTATCTTTTATAGAAACAGAACAAAGTAGATGCATTTAAAGAACACTCACAGAGAGAAGCGGGAGCATAGTTTTAGTAAGCCTCTGTCTCAACTTTTCCATTTTGATTCCTGTTGGAAGTTGGTTGTCGATACCAAGTGTCGCCATCTTTATTGGATCGCCTAAAAATCCAAGGAAGCCTAAGTAAAGACAATTTAAGAAGAACAAAAGGGACTTATTAACTTATATAATAAACATCAGTTCATGTACCCATAATAAAGCTTAGCGCATATGGAACAGTAAAATGAAGCTCCTCTGGTACCATCTCTAATATAGGCAGCAACGGCTGTAGCGGTGACCTATCAAATGATGTAGCTAAAAAAGAGGAAAACATATTTCGTCATTAATAATAAGCTTATGCAAGTACGCATTTAGATACAAAGCAACAAAATTGAATAAATAAATGTTTGCTGACCTGGGTTGACTAGTATCAACACCAAGTCTAATGAACGGTTTCTGGCAGCAACAGCAAGAGCCAGGCATCCTCCAAAGGAATCGCCCACGAGATATATCGGCTTATTAGGACGTGTAGCCTGCTCCTGCCTCAAAACATCTTCGACTACTTTCAGCAGCCCTTTATGGTAAAACCAACAGTAGAAAACATTCAGAAAAAATCGATCAAACAACTAACGACCTTATAGAAGCACTCGTTAGGTATTTCTATCCATTTGGAAGTCAATCATATACATATATTTGGACAACCATATTCATTTGTGGAAATCTTTTCCTCGCATTATTACGATCTTTTATTTGATGTCAAAGACAATGAGCTAAGTGAAAGTAATCTAAGCATTGTTGTATATATATATATACTCGTCGAAATTTATTTATACATAGCACATGCATCTAAAAGAGGGAACACAAGCCAATGAAGATCTATTCTATGATCTTAAAGGGACTAGTACTTAAAATCTGCATAACCAAGTTTATATCCTGTCTTTTTATTACCTTCAAATGGAGTTCTGTCAAGTACAGGAATATGCAGGCACGAGACATGAAAAGCCCTGTATTCAGAAAATACAATAACAACAGTTTAGACTGCAAACACTTGTGTGATAAAAAAATTACACGAGAATCAACATAATCTTAAGTGTAAGTTTGTTGCATCAGAGACATGGTTAATTATGTTTTGATTAGTTATCTTGCTATAGATACTATTGCTTCTGCATTAAGGGTTCAAGTTTATATATTTCCATTTGCACATTCTTAGTCCAATGCCATTCAGAGAAACGAGACTTAACCAAAAAACGGAACATACTTGCCAAGAGCTTTGTGATGTGGAACAAGGCCCATCCCTGTGCCATCCATCCCTGTATAAAATATTAATCCATCAGGCATTTACCGAAATTATCGGAAAAGTTTGAAACTTTGAAACGATGATATGAGAATCAAATATGTGAGATAAAGAACAGCCTAAACAATCAAGCATTTTCGAAAAAGCTTGGAACTTTGAAACAATGATCTGAGAATCAGATACTTGAAATAAAGAACAGTAAAACGAATTACTAAGAACTCAACAAAACAGCCTAAAGATTCAAACTTTCCTCCATGAAACACACAAAGAAGTGAGAAAATGAATACAAAGTTTCAAACTTTGAAAGAATAGTAAAAAGGTTCAATTTTTAGCTCATGAAGCAAACACAAAACCCACATAGATCAAGCAATTTCAACAATCAAAGCTAAAAAAAACCATTGATTTTGATAATACTCAATTACTGATTTTGTTTTACCAGGTAAGAAGAGTAACGTAGGAGCATCTTCAACAGGTCGACCACAATCAACAGGACTAAACCACCGTGGAGGACCACCGTCAGGTTTCAAGATCTCTCTAGCCGCAGCAAAGTAATCTTTAACAGATTTGGAGCCATACCCATCATCCCATAACAACTCAATTTCATCACTCACTATCTTTTTCTGGGATTTTACTTTCCCATTCACTTCATTTGCCCCTTTTTGGTTTTGAACACTAGACACAGAGACCGAACCGTTGTTGTTCACTGGTTCCAAAGATGTTGTCTTCTTGTTTTCACCAGAGATTTGAGCTCTTACCTTGAAATTGCGTCTTTGGTTAGAACTCCATCTCAAATTTGGTAACACCAATAAGCTTGAAGAACATGTTGCCATTGCCTTTGATTCAGGCAGTCCCAGGCAACGGGAGGAGAGAATTCTTAGAAACGATTACCAAAATAAAAATAAATTTAAAAAAATATAAGAAAAGACTGAAACTTTAAAAATATCTGTCAAAAAGTTTTTGAACAGACAAAGCAATTAAAAAAAAAAAAAGATTATCAATATTTCTTCTTTCTTTCGGTTTCGTTTTAGAATTGTTTTTCATAGAAAGTGCTAAAAATAAGTAAATAAATATTTAGTAGAAAAGAATTATTGCAGATGTTTTCAATTTCATCGGATCTCACTTTCAAACCTCCATATTAAGGAAGTGGGGTTACAAGAGGTAGCCAATCAGACACCTATACTACTTGATATTCACATAATGGTAGCACACAAAAAAAAAATATGCTTGTGTGTTTTTAACAAGAAAATTGGTACTGCATTATAAAATGGAAAAAAAAAAATTGTCATAGGGAAGTTTTAAAATTATAATTTATGGAATAGAGAAAAATTTTAGTCATTTGCTAAATGGGTATGTTTTACATGTAAAATTCCCTATGTATCCATAATTATGATTTACATTAGAACTCCAAATTAAGAAAATAAAAAATATTTACTTAACAAATAAAATAATTAATAAGAGTTGTTTAATATTCAATATCTATCTACTCCAAAATAAATTAAGAAATAAGATACTAAATTGATTAAAAATAAGAGAAAACATTTTTAAAAATATTTTATTCAAATAAAAATATTTGGTGTACGATTGACTCATGGTTTCCGAAAACAATATTTAGGTGTATAATGAATGATTCTCGTGAAAAATATCTTGTATATAATGGATGGAGGGTGATTTTTGTGGACGGTTGATAGTTTTCGTGGATGATATATGGTTTACGTGGATGGTGAATATCATTTTAAAGTTACTTAATTTCTATATACCTTAAAAACTAACTACTTTACTAAAATTCCTATGAAAAAATAGATTTAAGCATTCATTACTACTATTCAAATTCATTGTTGGATTGGTCGAACATCAATAGGATCGGTCGATCTTCTCCTTTGCTCATTTTGGTTGATGGGAGAAACATGTCTTTAGTGAATTTTTCATGTGTGATTTTGAATTTTCTGATTTTCTTCAATTAACTTGTCAATGAAAGCTAACATCACCATCGCACACACACACATATATATCATGCATTAGAATCTAATCGATCAATTAACATGTATTGCGATCTCGATGATTATAATTTTGACATATGCCGAATTATAGTGACATGTGTTCGGCTTTATATAGTGAGATTTTATAATTGTCATAATTAATTTTAAAATATTGAAATTATTAAGTAAAACTAAACTACTTCTCGATCTGTAAAGTATTTTTCATATTTTTAAAATCAGTGTAATATATAATTTTTTTAACCCCTCTAAATAACTATATATTATCCATTAATAAAATTTGTTACTTTAATCTAATTTCACTCAATACTTTTTCATTTCTACTTTATTCCATTATATCATTTCATTTATTTCTATAACTAGACTCCAATCCATACTTGACCTTAAGGGATTGAGATTCACACATTCTATGAAGAATTTTCTAATTTTTAAATTTTTTGAGGTAAACCAGAACAAATTTTATGAAGAAATATATTTCATACTAAGTTCAGAGATGTCTAATTTCAGATAAATAATTGAATTGTTTTTCTTTTGGCATTGATTTTTTCTTGGAGTCGTTATCAAGATTACACAGTTAATTAGCTAGTCGCTAACAAGAAACAAAAGCCAACACTCTTACTTTTCACTCTATTGTTTATCTATTACTAGATGATTACCCACGCTACGCGTGGGTTTGTTTTGAAAATTGTTAAGAAAAAATTATGTTGAATGTTCTTATTGCTAATTTATATTGTTTTTGTTTGTTTGTTATCGTGTAGTTAATAAAATTGGATCCATCTTATCTAGTTACAATTTTTATGGTTACATTTATTTTTGACTCGAAATATCAATTTATACACTTTCGTGTATAAATCTGATTATTATATATCTAAGATCCTAATATTTTTTCATTATCATGACTACATACAACAAGAATATAAGATATTTTGATACAGTGATATATAAATATGTTACTTGTGTGGTTTGAATATTGTCTAACTTAATTATAAATAAAAAAATTCATTGGTCTATATACTCTCCTGTTCTAGTACTCCGGCCACATCATAATAGGTTCATGATTAATTACTGGATTGATATAATTTGAACAACATCCTAAGAGTTTCATATGAAAAGAAGAAAAACAAAGCAAAAATTAAAGAGTCATTTATCAGCACTTTTAGATATTCTACCATTGCATGTAGCCATATAAAATAAAGAGTCGTGTTTTGAATTCTTTGGTATGGCTAACATCTCAAAGATCCATTACTTGAAAAAAACTTGCATGTCAATGTTACCAACTTACCAGAATACACAAAAATGAAAAGAGATATATACATATGATAAGTCGTATAGGAACCACAAAACTTAATAATGAGAAAAGACTTAAGATAAAATTATTAAACTAATAAGATGTTAGGGACCAAACAACTAAACTACAACACAAATATATTTTCAGTCATTAGTGACCATTGATAAAAAAAAAAAAATAAGAAGAGTAAAATGAAAATAGTGCTTGATTTATTAACATAATTTTATAATTTTCATATTTTGAAAAAATAAGTTAAGAGTAGGATTTATGGAGGATTTAATGAAATAAAGAACTTTTTCATTTAATTTTGCTAATTTTTTTATTTAAATAATATAAAATGACACATGTCATTTGCTTGTGTGATGATGTGGCACTCATATGTAGAGAGTTGACCAACTTTTATATATATGATTCCGTCTCTCTTTATGATTAATATATTTTTGTTTTTTTCATAACATTAATGATGGAAAAACAAAAGTTAGGTGTGGTGTAATATGTTTTTAGTGGGTTAGGTCACACGAAAGACGTGTTCAAATGGGTTCCGCAAGGTTTTTAACGGTAAAGAAGGGAGAAACAAAGCAAGAAGCATAGATTCTTGGATGTATTCATATTCCTTTGCTTTAAGTCCTTCCGTCTCCATTTCAACAACTATATATACCACTTGTCTTTACATGCTTCTTCTTTTTCTATTTTTGGGTATTAGACAAATAAAACCTGCATGGAAATGAATGTGATATATCTATTGTTGTCTAATACAATTTGTGACATAAACAATAATTTTTATTTCTTAAGAAAGATAAATAAACGCAACTATATATTATATTACCATATAACATATAAAGAAATATTAATTTGGGCAAATTTTAGTTTATGAGTTGTTGGGTCGGATTTGCTTAGATTCGACCACACAAAAGCAAGTGAGATCCTAATTCTTACGGGAAATGGAAGACGCTTTACGATCAGATCGTCGAGGATTAGCACGCATGAAGATATTTGCAAGAATGGACTTTGGGTTGGGTCGGCCATGGTAGTGTTTTTGTGATTACATCGAAGATCTTTATATGGAGGAATAGTGAATCTTGCCAAGTCATAGAAGATATTTTTTGTTATCTTATTTCTCATATTACCATTGTGCATATTTAATTTATCACAATTAGTTAAGTATATTTTTCATTTTTTTATTTGATATCTTTGGATCGACAAGGCTCGATCCATAACCAATCCCTACTACGCGGGGTAACGCGACTTAGTGAAGTCGAACTCCGGTGGGGAAGACGGAGTCAGATGTACTTAACCACTTGACTAAAAAACAAGAAATATATCTGATTAGTCAAATAAAGCAATGAGTATAAGATACCTAATTATATTAGCCTCCAAAGTTTGAGATCAAAAACTAATTAAATCAATAAGTAACTTATACTGATTGCCTTATTGGAGTTATACTTTTGTAGTTTTCGCAGTCCAAATTCTTATTAGGATTGTTAATTCTTTTAGTTTCATTGTTTCAAATATCATGCAAATTTAGATGACAAAAAGAATCAATAAATGGTACTTCAAATTGTGAAAGTACGATTTGATAATCCTCTCTTTTCTTTGTTGTACGTATGACATTAAAAGTAGAGGAATATGATTCTTGAGTGTAGAATCTTGCCTTCTACCATGCTTCAAGTGTAAGCAATATAAAAAAGTGAGAGGTGTGTATATTTTTGTCCAACTTTGAAACTCACTATAGACATCTTTTTAATTCTCTCCCTTGTAAAATGGTAGATCATCTTCTTAGAGCTGACCGTGTAGTTGCTCGGGTAGAGAAGTCGGTCAATTTGGTTATCGGTCATAGACAAACGCAAAGGCAGGCCAGTTCAATGGAGCATGAACGTAATCAAATGGATTATAAAGGCACCTCAAGCAATGAAGGTAAAACGAAGGGGAAGTATACGACTAAGAAGATCCCAAAATGGAAGCATAATGATTCAGGGAACAAGATAGGTCAAAAGGAGAACAATGAACCACCAACTATGATCGTCGCTGGTGGATGGGTCAGGCCAAATCGAGCCATGTGGGCTTCACCTCCAAATTCCTCAAGCTCCAAGCCACACAACAATAATTAATTATTATCTGAGAGAAGCTAGTGGGAACATATCTGTGAACTCAAATTACAGGTTCAAGTTGGGAAGTAGACAAATGTTGAGCAAGAACAAGGACGGTCTTTTCAAACATCCATTGAAACTCAGCCATGGAGGGTGTGGTGGCATATATTTATATGCCTAGATGGGTGAATTCTATAAGTTATATTATATGTAATACGTACTGTATACTGCATGGAAGTTGATATGTCTATATATATAATGTATATTACGAGCGTATGTAATATATAGAATTCAATAAAACCTATCTTTGAATATTTTTTAACAAAAAAAAATAAAATAAATAAACCTATCTTTATTTGCATTTTTGTAATTTCACTTTTACGTCACATAACCATACTTTGGAATGATTTAATCGGATCCTTAGCTCTCATCGTTGAGATGGGTGATCATGCGGTTAGGCGGCTCCTTCAGCTTCCTCCAACTAAAATTCACGATCGGATCTGGATCAAGATCTGATAAGGTCTACTTCTGCTTAATCGAACCTTCTTCGAGTGAATCTCGACTTTACCGGTGTCAGCATGTTTTCGATGGTTCCAAAGCTTCATCAAGCTGGAGTTTGTAAGTAGATGGTTTAATTTCTTAAGTCTTTTAAGCACTAAGCGAAGACGTGTAGTTCCGAATCTTCCAGTGGTTGTGGAGTTCAGTTCTCGGAGAAGAAGTAATTAGGGGTTCATTTTTTAGTTTCGTTTGTTTTAATTGTGGTTTTGTGCCTTAAATTGGCCTTTTGATTTTGTAAGTTTGGTTATGCTTTGGTTTCGGGGAACTTGTTTTTCCGCCATCTAAGACTCCAGAGATATATATATGTGTTCTCCGGCTATGTATCTCAGTTTCATTCGTTTGAAGATTTTAATAAACAGTGACAAAAAAAAAGAATGATTTAATCGGGAATCCATAATTAAACTAGTAGTATGGCGTGAAATATTATCCGAAACTGGATCCAAAAATTCAGGTATTTGGGATATATATGGATCCAAATCTGGATATTATTAAACTACAAATCGAGATAATAAGAGTTTTGAGGATATTGTTCGATCCGATTATGTGTTTTTCACCTAGACTTGCTATAACCTTTTCTCTGCTTTTTGCTTCAACAACTTTTACACCGCATAAAACTAACTTAGAATTCGAGCTCACTGGCTTTTTACTTCTCAAATTTCTATGGCTTAACCAAATCGAAAATTTATTTAGAATTTTCATCTTTATTATTTGTAGGAATTTTGATCTTTAAAATATTCATAAAATCTTTAACTGAAAATTACCCAGATTGACTCAAAACGGGACAATAATAACTAAAATGACTCCCATTAGTGATGGATAACTAGACTAATACAAATTTTGTGTAAAAAGACCAAGTAACCTTAATCAAGATTTCTACAACATTTCTATTCACAAAAAAAAAATTATTTGATTTCCGAATATTAAAAAAAAACAGAAAATTTAAGAAACAAAACAACTAAAACAAACACAAACTCGGTTTAGGTTATCTTATTTCCCCCGAATCAGACTTTTCTCTCATGAGGCCACGTTTTTTTTCACAAAAACTAAGGAGGCCACGTTTTTTTTTACAAAAACCCTAGATGTCGACATTTAATGTTTTAGTGGTAAATATGGTAACTGCTCTAATAAATCTGTCATTACAAGAAAAAAAAATTGTCACCACTGTAAATATTATTATAGCAAAAAAATATGCAAAAAAAAAAAAACATTGTTATCAAAGGGGTTCATAATTACAAATCTGTCGTAACATACAAAATTATAAAAGTCATTCCAACAATTTTTTTTTACTTTAACAAATCTGCCATCAAACGACAGATTTGTGGTAATATAATTTAATCTGTCATAACATAAAACAAGTCTGTCATAACATAAAAGATTATATTTTGAAAAACAAATAAGTCTGCAGTTTATAAATTAATCTGTCACAACTATATAGCAGATTATTCTAAAATTGACTATATAGCAGATTATTCTAAAATTGCTGAAATTTTTTATGAAGGGTATTTTTGTATATATATATATTTTTTACACATGAGACAAGGGTATTTTAGACATGAAAATAACTCATTTAACTCAAATTATTTGTGACTCAATCTAGTAATTAAACTCAAAATTTGGGTTAATCTAGTAACTCTCCCAATCTTTAAACCGAAAAAAAAAAAAAAAACATTTTTGGCAAATACGTTTTATTTTTCCAACCTGCATCTGCATATATCTGCCAAAGCACCAACCCCCACCTGACTTGTCCGTCTTCACTTTCATTGGAATCTCAGAAACTTTTTTTTTTTTGGTGACTATAAAAACTCTCCCACTTGCTTCTTCACTCTCACTGTGTAGTCTGTGACTCTGTGCCCTCACAGCTCTTCGTCTTCTCCGCCTCACTCCGATCTCTCGATTCATTCATTCAATGGCTTCCATTGCTGCTTCTTCTTCTACTTTCCTACAAGCTCGTCCTCGCCAACTGGTCTCTCTCTCTCTCTTTCTTTTCTTTACTGGTTTTGTCCCATTTTGCTATAGATCTGATCTGATTGATCTCGATCTAGTTGCTGTTCTTCTTCAATGGTAGATCTAATTGCAGAATCATTAGCTCAGCTCTATGATTCATCTTTTATAGTTTTCTGGAATTTTAGGTATTTGGCTCTGCAGGAACTTTTACTCTTATCGATCTGATGAATCTGTTTTACTTAGCTCCGTCAAATCACCGAATTGAATTTGTTTTCTTATATCTGAATTTGCATAGACTCTATCTTTTGTAAGAGTATGATGGAACAATGAATCAAGAATTACTTCTTACATAGATTTTAGTTGCTTCTTTGATATTCAAGAAACCGAGAAGCTTGTTCCTTCTCGCAGATTGTTTCGTTATTTTGCATTTCGAGTTTCAAATTTGTACTGATGATGGGAAGTTATTCGAATATGATGACAGGTGATTGCGGCTAATCAAGTTAAATGCTTTACCTATGGAAGAAGAACCAATCTTTCTTTTAATCTTCGCCAGCTCCCTACCCGCTTGAGTGTTTCCTGCGCTGTAAGACCTCTTTGTCTCTTCTCTCTTAGTAGAAGTTTTGTTTTTGCTGGTCCAATTCAACATTCGCAAACAATGTGATTAGGCTTCTATCGTACGCTTGGCTGATTCAATTCTCCATTTTTGATTGTTGGTAAATAGGCAAAACCTGAGACAGTGGACAAGGTGTGTGCAGTTGTCAGAAAGCAACTCTCACTTAAAGAGGCTGACGAAATTTCCGCTGCCACCAAATTTGCTGCACTTGGTGCTGATTCTCTTGATACGGTAACTTAAAAGATTTGTTTCGTCTGCTCATTGGATTCAACTTTTGTAATGGATTGTTCATTGGAGTTATTGATGCTTAGTCAATGCCTCTTGAAACTTGTATCCTGCTTTCAAGCTCATATTTGTGTCACCAGAATATTTCGATTGTGAGGGTCGCTGCGTTTCCTTAACTCTTTAGTGTATATATTGTTACTGATATGCATATGCTCATGACTCTTGTGTTCAGGTGGAGATTGTGATGGGACTAGAGGAAGAGTTTGGGATTGAAATGGCGGAGGAGAAAGCACAGTCTATCGCTACAGTTGAGCAAGCAGCTGAGCTCATTGAGGAGCTCTTGTTGGAAAAGGCCAAGTAGAATATCATCGTTTTATTACATTAGCAAAAACCCAAACCACTATCTTCTTATTGTTTGGTTAGCTAGAGAGCAATTGTGTCTGTTGAGATTTATGCTATATTTTGGGAAAATTATTACAAGGCTTGTATTTCACTTATCTTTCTTCTAAAACATTTGTACTTCCACCTTCAAAAAACTTTTACTTTCTAATTGGTTGAGCAATCGTTTATATCCCGCGGTGCAATGGAAATTGTCAAGATGTTGGTTATAGTTCAACAGAAAGGCTCCAAAACACAAGATGAATCCATAGTATTATATCAATTAATCAAGTTCTGGTGTCTATTCATGTAATATCTACAACTGTCCTGATACTCCCAGAAGCCAAAGGCAAAACACTCAGAATCACATCAACATAGTCCTTCACACAACCGGGAAAACAATGCGGTCTCCTTCAAGCTTAACCCAGTTTTGAGACTTTTAAAACTCAGCTAGCCTTTTGAATGGAACGTTTTTGAACCAAGCATAGCTTCTACTATCAGGCCAAGGAAAAGGCATTTTCGTAGCCAGTGTGCTTTGCGATCAAACACCTGAGTTTCTCGTGGGCTATGTCAGGACATTGTTTGATACGGATGCTTTCTATTTTGTGATTTAGGAAATCTACATATACAATGGGAGAGTTTTCTCTCCATCTAGGATGTCCACATCAGCATTCATATCATCATATTTTATTATTTTTGTGGGCTCCACATATCTTATTTATTAAAACAAAAATCATTAAAACTAAATTAACTCACACACTTTATATTATTAAATTGAGAAATTGTTAAAAATGCCCCTTTTTCAATACCCCTTTTCAAAAATGCCCCCTTTGAGAGTCCATTTTTAAGTTTGCCCTCTTTTAATTTTAAATGACCATTTTACCCTTATTTGAAACAAAATTAGGTCCAGAAAATACAAAATATTTTTTGGCGGGAAAAGTGATCCCGCAATTTTCCCGCCAAAACACTTGTAAAAACCTTTAAAATACCTTGTAAAATTTTCCCGTCCAAAAAATTTTTTTTGCGGGAAAAGTGATTCCGCAATTTTTTTGGCGAAATTTTTTTGGCGGGAAAATTTTTGGCGGGTTAAATTTACAAGGTATTTTAAAGGTTTTACAGAGTATTTACAAGTGTTTTGTAAGGTTTTACAATGTATTTTAAAAGGTTTTACAAGGTACTTATAAGGTTTTATAAGGTATTTATAACTTGTAAAACCTTATAAAAAACTTGTAAAACCTTATAACTTGTAAAACCTTATAAAATAGCTTGTAAAATCTTATAATATCTTATAAATACATTATAAATACGTTGTAAAACCTTTTAAAATACATTGTAAAACCTTATAAATACCCTGTAAAAAACCTTTAAAAAACCTTGTAAATTTTTCCCGCCAAAAATTTAACGCCAAATTTTTTTTTATCACTTTTCCCGCAAAAAAAATTTTTTGGCGGGAAAATTTTTTGGCGGGAAAAAATTTTACGGGAAAATTTTACAAGGTATTTTAAAGGTTTTTACAAGTGTTTTGGCGGGAAAAATTCCGGGATCACTTTTCCCGCCAAAAAATATTTTGTATTTTGTGGACCTAATTTTGTTATATTTCCTTATATATTTGTG
The DNA here is from genome assembly GCA_019202795.1 of Arabidopsis thaliana x Arabidopsis arenosa. Classification (NCBI taxonomy): domain Eukaryota; kingdom Viridiplantae; phylum Streptophyta; class Magnoliopsida; order Brassicales; family Brassicaceae; genus Arabidopsis; species Arabidopsis thaliana x Arabidopsis arenosa. Next base: position 5,424,208 of record CM032919.1, on the reverse strand, counting down.
ATATCTTTTATTAAAAGAAGGGTAATTTAGTCATTTTGTACATAAAAAGGGGTATTTTTAAAAATGGACAGCCAAAGGGGGCATTTTTGAAAAGGGGTATTGAAAAAGGGGCATTTTTGTGAGTCTCCCTATTAAATTTCATTAAAAAACAATAATTCACAAAAGATAAATTAAATATACACATAAAATACGAAACTTTTGAATTGAGATTGGTGATATATAAAATTAGATAATTATATTTTAACATATAATGAGTAAATATTTTTAAATAGTTATAGATAGGAAAATTTTTTATCATATATTTTAATGGTAAAACAATCACTTTTAAGAGTTACAATTATTTAGTAGAATAAAGAAAATAATATTTCAAAAATACCAAATTTCAAAGTTCTTACTATAAAAATGTTAATAAACTAAATAAAAACTATCCTAAACATTACAAATAAAAATAAAATAATCTAATCGAATAATAAAATTGTGTAATAATAATATTTGAGAATATTATTTGGAAATTGAATAGTAATGGTAGATTGAAGAGTTTTTTAATCAGAAATAAGAATGATTTTGTTTTTAAAAAATAAATGTGTTTTAAAATTAGAGTTATTTTTATGATTTTGTAATTTACATATTTTAGAAAAATCAACAAAAAGAATACTATATAGAATCATAATATACGTCAAATTATATATGTGAAAAGAGATATATTTTTCAAACAGTCAAGATAAAGTGAAAATTTTGCGTTAAATCCGATCTTTGTGAATATGAATGAGTTTATATGAGATTTGTTGTCTATAAAACAATTTTACATGCACCAAACAAGGTCAGAAAAATCTTATGACAAAACATTTCTGTAGATTTTCTGATGTTTACTTTAATAAAATTAGATCATACAACTAATAAAAATGAATTTTTTTTTTTTTTGATGAAATGTGAAATTAATTGATGTAAAATAGAGTTATTTAATTGATGTAAAAATGAATTGAGTAGTCAAAGATAGGAAAGAGAAAAGATATATGATCGATTTTAAGAACTAATTCATAAAAGATATCAAGTGAATTATCATTGAAATCAATCTCTTTTTTTTTAGTAACTATAAAGCCTGCGGAAGAGAGCAAAATAATACCTCTTAAATTCGTCCCGAAAGCAAAGAAAAAACCAAGATATGAGGTGTGTGAATTCGTTAATAACTTTAACACTTCTTATACATCAGTACAAAAAAATTGAGTTATTAGGAAGAACTTTGAGACAAAAAAATAGTTATTTATTACGATGTTGTTATCATTTGTATATGTCACAAATTCGTAGTTGGTTTATCACAATGTTGTGACAAAATAAACCATGACCTAATATTATAACAATTAGTGACAAAATTATAACCACAATTGTAAACGTAGCAATTGTGACAATATTATGACTAATATAGTCACAAATTTGGTACAGTTTTTTTACTATTCTACGAGTGACAGTTTGTGACATTGTAGTGACTATTTGTTAGAAACTATAATTGGTATTAGTCATTGACAAAAATTTCGTCTTAAATAGCTATAGAATGGTATAACCTTTTTTTGTTTCTATGAATGGGCCGAACTTGTTATTAGGGTTTAGATTTTAGGGTGCTTTAGTTCAGAGACAAAATTGGGAGAGCAAATTTGGTCAAAGACAATAGTCTAGGACAATAGATAAATTACATTACAATTGGGTCTGAAGTTTGAAAAATTTACACAAAACCAGTCTCAATCTTTGTCATGCGCGTGAAAATAACGTAGTTGACTTTTTGGACGAAAACATTTAACTCTGACATATTTTTAATGCAAGTGGACATTTAATGACAGTAAGACTAATATTGATCGTTGTTTTCTCAAATTGGAGAAGTTTTAGCCCGCTATAAACATATATTACATGTCATTAACATTTGTACACATGTTAACACATATATAAAGCTTTTAAAATAGTTATAGTGTTAAGTTATTCGATCTATATATACATGTAAATATATATATAGAGCGTTATCAACATGGGCATAATGTAAACATGTACATAGACGGTTAAATTTATTTATATGCATATAAACACGTACATAAAGCATTATTAACATTTGTATACACATAAACACATATATAGAGCGTTATTTAGAAACCAAAAATATCATTGGAATCATAAGTTTTGTCGGATTTTTCAAAGATTTCCGTCTGTTTTCGTTGAATTTTCACCGGATTATCACCAAAATTTTCGGCGGATTCCATCAAATTGTCACCGGATCTTCATCAAATTCTACCAAGCATTACTGCATCTTAGGTTTGATTCGTCATCCTAGTAACACTGATTAGATTCCATCATCGCTAGCGGGTTTCCGTCGCTGAACCAACGTCGTCGAACCATCAAATATAATCACAATTTCTTCAGTCTATAGCAAATCTGTTACTAGAAATGAGAACTAACAAGATGCCTGATAAATCTTGAATAAATGAAAAATCAATTACGATAAATTCCAAAATTCAATTATGTTTAATAATTCAAAAAGATAAGAGAGGAAGAAGAGAGCAGAAATCTTTTTTCTTGAAAAATGAAGCACTACTAACATAAATAGACAACCTAAAAGTCGAGAAAAGTAAACGAAAACAATAATATCTTGGCTACCTTAGTTTCTAGAGTTACAAAAACACGCTTTTACATCTCGAAATCAAAAATCATTCGTTTGTCTGAGGTAATAGGTTGACTATAAAATTAGATGGTGGGGCGCGTGAGGTTAAATTGGGCAAAAAAGGTGGCTAAAATTTTCATTGTTAGGGATTTTACTAAAAAACTAATTTCTCACGGATTCCTTGTCTCTCAGCCAATTTGCTTTAGATTTTACTACTAAACGAGGTTAAATATCGGTTTGGATTTATAATAGTGGGTTAGGATTTAGATTTTACAATTAAACGAGTTTAAATTTTGGTTTGGGTTTATAAAAGAAGGTTTAGGGTTTAGATTTTACAATGAAAGGAGGTTCTATGTCGGTTTGGGTTTTATGAGGGATGGTTAGGGATTATATTTTAAAATTAAACGAGGTTATATGTCGATTTAGGTTTATAAAAGAGGATTAGGATTTACATTTTACAATTAAACAAGATTAAATGTCGGTTTGGGAAAAATGGATAAAAAACCCTCACCTTTCTTAAAAACATGTAAAAAACTCTCAACTTTTTTTGTGGGTTTTTAAACCCTCACCTTTTTAAATGGTCAAATAAACCCTAGAATTCATAAACTCAACTTATTTTTTTTTAAAATCGTTATATTAAAACAGTACGAAACAAAAACAATTTAATTTATGATTTTTTTTTCAAATTCGAGTTTACGATTTTTCTTTCTAAAACTAGAGTTTTTGCGCTATGAAAATTCATTCACCATTTAGTTATTCACCGTTTAGTTAAAATTAGGCAAATTATTTTTGTTACAAGTAAAAGTTATGTTATATAAACTACAAAAATTTATAGGATATCACATTTGATTTTTTTTTATTCGAGTGTTCAGGTTTTTGATAAAAATATAGTTAAATAATGATTAATTAAATATAGTTTATATTATATTTTAATATATCGTAATATATATATATATATATATATATATATAAATATTAACTGTTAGTAAATCTTATTTGTTTGTCCAATGAAAATATTTTGATGTGAAAATTCATGTACTTTTCGTAGTATTATAAAATTTGGTTTGTTTCACGTTAGTAAATTGGTGTGATCGAACCTAATAAACCTTTATTAATATAAACTCATATTCGGTTTCGATAGAAGAATTTACATATAATTCGTAACAAAATCTGTTTGGTTTCACGTTGATGAATTTTTGTAACACAACCGAATAAAACTTTACTAATTAAATTTTTTACATTATAACTTAAAAAATTTTCAATTTATAAAAAGATTGTAAACTAGAATTTTAGAAGAAAAACCCTAAATCAAATTGTTTCTATTTATTTATATTTTAATATAACGATTTGTTTGAATTTAAATTAAGTTTATTAATACTAAGGTTTATTTTACCATTTATGAAAAGGTGAGGGTTTAAATACCCACAAAAAAAATTGAAGGTTTTTTCTATGTTTTTAAGAAAAGTAAGGGTTTTTCTACCCATTTTTCCGTCGGTTTGGGTTTATAAAAAAAGTGGTTAGGGTTTAGATTTATAATTAAATGTAGTTTAATGATTGTTTAGATTTAAAAAAAAAAAGTGATTAGGATTTGATTTTACAATTAAATGCATTTTTATTTATTTATTATTACATGGCATATTCTGAATTGTTAGGAAAAAAAGGGGTGAAGAAAGAGGTTCATATCTAGGGCAAGTATTGTTTGGATTTGATTCTATCTCTAACATTGTTATTTGGATTTGTATTTTGTTGTTTCCTTTTCTCATAGGGATTTACTTTTACGTTTTATTATAACTTTATAAGTAAGATGATGTCTCGTTTGTGAAACTCATCCAAGAAATTAAGAGCTTTGAATGATTTTATCTAGGAGTTTATAATATCTACTTTTATAAAAAAAAGGTTTTGGTTTGAATTGGTTTCTATCTCTAACATTGTTGGTAGATGGAAATATCAAGAAGAAAGATATTGAAGAAAGATAGAATCAGCCAATTACCAGATTCTTTGATATGTCACATACTTAGTTATCTTTCCACAAAGGAAGTTGTTAGAACAAGTGCTTTATCCACCACATGGACAAGTCTTTGGCTTTGGGTTCCTAGTTTGGAATTGAACTCCCAAAAATTCCAAGATTTCAATGCCTTTGTGAGTTATGGTGACAAGTATTTCGAATCTGATAAAGTGTTTTGCATAGACAAAGTCAAGCTAACTATTGATGAAAGCCATGGTGGTGTAGATGATACGTCTTATTTCACATCATGGATTGATGCTCTAGTAAAGCGTAGCATCACACATCTAGAGGTTAAGTGTCTTCTAGATCTTGAGTATCATGAGATGCCCCTAACCTTTTATATCTGCAAGACACTCGTATACCTAAAACTCGCTCGGGTGAGCTTTGATGATGTCGAGTTTGTTTCTTTACCTCTTCTGGCGATTGCGGCTAATCAAGTTAAATGCTTTAGCTATGGAAGAAGAAGCAATCTTTCTTTTAATCTTCGCCAGCTTCCTACCCGTTTGACTATTTCTTGCGCTGTAAGACCTCGTCTCTTCTCTCATAGTAGAAGTTTTGTTTTTGCTATTCCAATTTGACTTCTCGAGCCAATTCTACATTTGCAATCAATGTGATTAGGCTTCTATCGTATGCTTGAGTGATTGCTTGATTTATTTCTCCGTTTTTGATTGTTGGTAAACAGGCAAAACCTGAGACAGTAGACAAGGTGTGGGCACTTGTCAGAGAGCAACTCGGACTTTCAGATGTTTGCAAAATTACCCCTGACACCACATTTGTTGCACTTAATGCTGATTCTCTTGATACGGTAACTTACAAGATTCGTTTTTAAAATTCGTCTGCTCATTGGATTCAACTTTTGTAGTGGATTGTTCATTGGACTTATTGATGCTTAATCAATGCCTCTTGAAACTTGTATCCTGCTTTCAAGCTCATATTTGCGTCAACGGAATATTTAGATTGCAAGACTTGTGAGGGTCGCTGCGTGTCCTTAACCTCTTTAGTGTTTTTATTGTTATCGATGTGTATATACTCATTACTCTTGTGTTCAGGTGGAGATTGTGATGAGAATAGAGGAAGAGTTTGGGATTGAAATGACGGATGAGAAAGCAGAGTCAATCACGACAGTTGAGCAAGCAGCTGAGATCATTGAGGAGCTCTTGTTGGAAAAGGCCAAGTAGAATATCATCGTTTTATTACATTAGCAAAAAAACCCAAACCAGTATCTTCTTATTGTTTTGTTAGCTAGAGAGCAATTCTGTCTGTTGAGATTTTATGCTATATTTTGGGAAACTTATTACAAGGCTTGTATTTGAATTTATCTTTCTTCTAAAACATTTTTACCCTTCATAAAACTATCGTACGAAATTTATGTAGTCTCTCTTTTCTAAATAAATATTTTGTTCTTATCTTTGCTTATTTATCTCTGGTAGCGACAGTAAGTTTTCAATAATTCGAACTCGTACATGTTCACATTCAATCTACTTTGACAAAGAAAGTGAATATAACTGCAGACTTTTTTTCGTTTTTGTCCTCTCTACACTAATGTTTGAACTCGATTTATGATAGGATGATGTACTAGTACTACTAACTAGTATGTTATAAGAGATAATGTTATAATTGGTTGCCAAACTGGAGAATAAGAGTTTATGTTAAGGTTTAGCTTTCCTCAACGAACTCAAACCCAGAAAATCAATGCAATCAATTTCAAACTCAGAAAATCAAAGAACTCTCAATAGATTTGATAACAAGTGTTTACAAATCGAAAACACTCAAAAGGATAACGATCGTTTCGCAACAACAAGTTACAAACGAATACTCAGGTAGATCTTATATAGATCACCTCTCAAGCACGCAGACTTACACACAACAAATCACAACAAAAACATGAATATCAATTAAACGAGGACAACGTCGCTTTTATAGACATTCTCCGAATAGTGCCTCCGTCTGGCCATCTGTTTGTGGATGGTAAGTGTTACTGTACTTAAGCTTTGTACCTGCCACGTGAAACAATTCAGTCCAAACTGCTCTTTGTCCGGAACCAGCGATTGAGGTAAACCGTGCAAGCGAACTATCTCTGTATTGAACTTGTGTGTCACATTAGAAGCCGAGAATGGATGTTCCAACCCCAAAAAATGCGCATATTTGCTGAATTTGTCCACTACCACCAATATAGCATTTAATCCACCAGATTTTGGCAATCTTTCGATGAAATCCAAAGACTTTGTTCTATTTTTTTGGGTGTGAAAGAGGGAGACAATGTCTCCCATTTTATTAAAAAAGAAATTACAAACTACAGTTAATTATTGTATAAGTATTTGGTTAAATGGTTCTTTATTAAAAAAAAAAAAGATAATTTTAAATGGTTCTTTATTAAAAATGTTAATAAAATGGATAATGTCCCAAGGAGTCATTGTAGCGGCCCTGAACCGTTCTAGAAATCCAGACGGTCCGGAATCGCCACGGTTTGATACTCGTAGACAGTCCAACCGAGGCTGCTAGAACAAATCCAGCTACTCTAGTCGGTCCATCCGCGAGTATGTCCTCTCGACCACGGCCTAAGGCTTTGCAACCCGTACCGCGATCGTGAGTTGTGTCGGTTCGGACAAAACCTAATATCAAGAAGCACACAAGGCTTTAAGAAAAACTCAACTTTATTAACTTAACAAAATACTCAAATACAATAAACGTTCTTGGTACCAATAGCCTAAGGATAAAAACGAAATAACTATCACTACAATCCAATCTTTACAAAGGCAATAAAATCTACACCGGGTTCCTAGCGTCCATGCTCCCTCTAAAGCTTTTCCCTCTAAGGTTACCTGCAACAAAAATAGTGGCATCATGAGTACTAATTACTCAGTTAGTTCGACGCCTAATCTCGGAAATTAAACACCCCAAAGTCCCCAACAGAAAATAGATCAACAAGCAAGCAAGCAAAACAAGCAACAAGCAAAACCATTGACGGAACAATGGTAAACAATCAATCTAACATGCAACCTAACAAAGGAAGCAATAACAACAAACAACAACAACACAACAAATCCTATGACCATGTGAACGATCCTTCCCATCGAAACAAGTGAACAATCCGCTAGTAGCCACCAAGTCTACAAGCGATGTACCACATGGGCCTTCCACGACGGGCAATCTCCATTGCATCATCATGCAACCACTCGGCCCTTTGGGTGCGACCCAGTCTCTCCGAGTCCAACAAAAACAGGGAAGCGCACTCGAACACCACAAAACTCTACACAAGTGCAAGACATGCACAACAACAACAACACAACAACAACAAGAGATCAGTCAAGAAGAGAGAGTCCGTGTGCCACCACACACGCTTCGGAACTCACAGAACACAATCACGGCTAACGGCTAGATCTCTCGACTATCCTTCTCGGCAACGGCAGAAAACGACTAACGGCACTCCCTCACGGAGATTGGCTCACCCTCCGGAAACTCGCCCTCTTCCTCCTACCGTCAGCTTCTCGGCGATCAGGCAGCACTTCACCGGAAATTTTCAGAGAGCTCTCTCACGAACTCTCTTCGTTTTGTGAATGCTCCTTAAGCCTTGAAACCTTGGTATTTATAGTGGAGGAGGGGTGGCGCATGGTGGACACATGTCACTCATGCGGAGGTGCCTTGTACACAATTCTCAAGGTGCATTCAGCGAATCTAATTCATCGTGGGAAGCGTGAAAGAGGTAACTTGCACACTTAGGTGCCTTGTGCACGGTTCACGGAGCTTCTTGAGCCCAACAATTCGTTGAACCTAGACTAGATCCACCGAATCTAGTCATTCTTGGACTTCACAAAATCTTTTGCTTCTTCACGAAATCCCAAATATGCTCTCCATAACAACCACACGATTTCGTGGTCAAAAATCCGTGATGTGGCTTGTCCACAATCCACAGAATTAGTACTTCGCCCATGTCTAAGTCCCACGTGCACACTGGCTCACGCTTCTGCTCGCGGATGCTCGTGCGGAACCAAACTGATCGACCCGCTCGATCGAAACTTGACCCTTCGATCATAACCATAATTTATTCGATCAAAAAGGTTTCAAATAACCTCCCGACTTATTCCCTTTATGCCAAAACCGGAAATAACTCCGACCCAACATTTCTTACCACGGTCGTCCCTATAATCAAAGACCGGGTCATTACACCCTCCCCTACTATTAGAATTCGTCCCGAATTCTATCGCGATCTGAGGGTTCTGCTTCTTCTTCCGCATTCATATCCATTGGATCTTCTTCTTCTTTAAACATCTCCGGGTAGTTTTTGCGGAAATTTTCCTCATCTTCCCAAGTGACTACAACACGATGTTTCTTACCTCAAAATACTTGCACTTGAGGAATCCTCCTTTTCTTGAGGGTTCGAATACGCCCCGCACCAATACTCAAGACTTTCTTTCCTTTTCTTAAATAAAACCCAACAATCCAGGCCCTTCTCTTATGTAGTGATCCTAGAACCCATGATCAACTACACGGAAACAATTCTTCCTTCGAAGATTCAGCACTCCAATCTTGAAGATCTTCTCCTTCTTGATTGAACTTAGCGTGAGCATGACAAGGCAAGTTCGCGATCCTTCCTCTTGATCCGGTTCCTTTCATTCCTCCACGCCATCTTACACTTGTTCGTCCAATTCACAAGAGTTCTGTTACTTGAGACTTACACAACATAACTATTTAGCTATCTCACATAGATAGACTAAATTCAAACATTTCAAAAATTTCCGCATTTTTGAAAGTTCACCTTAGAATAACCATCCTTGCTCCCAAGATGATCAGAAACTCATCACAAAATCTCTTGATGTACTTCCTTGTACACTCAAGCATTACAATATTTTTCCGCATCACATCATCACAATTTTCTTTTCCTTTTCTTCACCATTGATCCTCCGGACCAATATCTTTCCGGACAATGTACCTTTTCCCGTACATGCTCCGAAAATTCACACAAACTCAACATAACACTATGTAAATATACTTGACTTAGCACCCAGCTCAAGTCCAAGTAACTTACCACAACTAAACGTTAATTTAAAATTAACAACAATAAGAGAGTCATGTCCATTACAACACATGCTCCGAGATTCTCACTAATCTCCACGACTTGCCTCTTCTTAGAACTCACACTACTTCAGCAAAGAGATTATCGCCCCAACGATTCTCGATCTCATGCTTTCTCCACAACTTGCTCTAATATTCCACATGAATATTAACATAGTTTTCCATGACGCTGAACTTAGTAAGTTGATCCTTCCTCGATCAAAACTTCCAAGTCAATCTGCAACTCCAGTCAACAATCTAGAAATATCATCATGATACTTCCAAACACACTCTTGGCCTCTTGCCACAATTCTCTCTGCCAACCAAGGCTTCTCTTACTTGACACTAACACATACATGGGCTACTACCACATGCATAGCTTCAACCCCAAAAGGATCTACTTCACCATTAACAAGGAATTGTTGTCGCCAATAGGAACAGGACCTAAGCCTTCCGTACGCACAGAACAATCACCTTTTAATGTGATAGCAGTTCTAAGAGCAAATTGCAGAATTTCCAGTGCTAAGAACTCGCACATTAACTCTGTTGTTACCGTCAGATACAACACCTTTGCTATCAGTGACACTGCAAACATAAGCTCAATAAAAAACTGATTACTCCGGGGTAGAGATAATCCTTCCAACGGTTAAACACTTCTGGATAGTCTCGAACTATCAGAATTGCGTCAACACTCCACAAAACATCTAAATCTCCTCTAATAACAATGAGCTAGCCCCTTTCTTCCAACTCTTTTTGCATTCACAATGCCAAGACATATGATGCTCTCGCACTAGGTCAAAACCGTAGTAAGCCATCATATTCCCCTCTTCATCTCCAAAGGTAATCCTACCTACTCCACAATCAAACTTGCCTTAAACTTGGATTGCCAATCCATGCCGAGAATCACTTCAAATCCCACAATTTGAAGCACAACTACGTTAGCCGGAACTGTTCTCTTCATAATAATCACGGGTACCTCTACCACGAGATTCTCCACTCCGAAAATCTGAGTTCCACGAGTTAGTATAGAAATACCACACTCCTTTCAGCCTAAGTTCCCTAACTTAGCTTCAACCAGAGGAGTCACAAGACTATGTGATCCTCCCAAAACAAACAGAACATGCGTGGAACTACCACCAACATGTAATGCTCCTCACAAACCAGACTAACAAACAATAACTAACCACACAACAAGCAAGCAATAAATAAACAAAAGCACGCAAAAACACTCAATCAAAATGAGAAGTTAAAACCCATACTTACCTGGAAAGGAACCTTTCGGTCATGAAAGTTTAGGGACTCTAAATCTAAAGGCACACACAACTTACAATCACTCGCTGCTTCTCAGGATCCTCGATCCTTGAACACACCGGGCGAATGCACCGCTGAATGCTACACAAACAGAATCAAGCGAGTACTTACACAAACCTTGGGTCATGCTCTTCCCTTGAACATTTTCAACGACCCAATAATATTGTAGTAAGTCTCTCAACTCTCTCCACGCTTGGTAACGGCCACCCACTCTTCCTTCACTGCGCGATCTGCAACCAACACAAAGGGTAAATCCTAATCCCATCTACCTACCCTACATGGACAAACCGGTTTCCTAATTGCCTTTGCGACTCAATATTTACTCGATAAAACATTTGAAAACTTGTGTCCCATGAGCATCATGAACCATGCTCTGATACCACCTAAAACTGTAGCGACCCTGAACCGTCCTAGAAATCCAGACGGTCCGGAATCGCCACGGTTTGATACTCGTAGACAGTCCAACCGAGGCTGCTAGAACAAATCCAGCTACTCTAGTCGGTCCGTCCGCGAGTATGTCCTCCCGACCACGGCCTAAGGCTTTGCAACCCGTACCCCGATCGTGAGTTGTGTCGGTTCGGACAGAACCTAATATCAAGAAGCACACAAGGCTTTCAGAAAAACTCAACTTTATTAACTTAACCAAAAATCTCAAATACAATAAACGTTCTTGGTACCAATAGCCTAAGGCTAAAAACAAATAACTATCACTACAAATCCAACTTTACAAAGGCAATAAAATCTACACCGGGTTCCTAGCGTCCATGCTCCCTCTAAAGCTTTTCCCACTAAGGTTACCTGCAACAAAATAGTGGCATCATGAGTACTAATTACTCAGTTAGTTCGGCGCCTAATCTCGGAAATTAAACACCCCAAAGTCCCCAACAGAAAATAGATCAACAAGCAAGCAAGCAAGCAAAACCAACAACAAGCAAAACCATTGACGGAACAATGGTAAACAATCAATCTAACATGCAACCTAATCAAAGGAAACAATAACAACAACAACGACACAACAAATCCTATGGCCATGTGAACGATCCTTCCCATCGAAACAAGTGCACAATCCGCTAGTAGCCACCAAGTCTACAAGCGATGTACCACATGGGCCTTCCACGACGGGCAATCCCCGTTGCATCGTCATGCAACCACTCGGCCCTTTGGGTGCGACCCAGTCTCTCCGAATCCAATAAAAACAGGGAAGCGCACTCGAACACCACAAAACTCTACACAAGTGCAACACATGCACAACAACAACAACACAACAACAACAAGAGATCAGTCAAGAAGAGAGAGTCCGTGTGCCACCACACACGCTTCGGAACTCACAGAACACAATCACGGCTAACGGCTAGATTTCTCGGCTATCCTTCTCGGCAACGGCAGAAAACGACTAACGGCACTCCCTCACGGAGATTGGCTCACCCTCCGGAAACTTGCCCTCTTCCTCCTACCGTCAGCTTCTCGGCGATCAGGCAGCACTTCACCGGAAAATTTCAGAGAGCTCTCTCACGAACTCTCTTCGTTTTGTGAATGCTCCTTTAAGCCTTGAAACCTTGGTATTTATAGTGGAGGAGGGGTGGCGCATGGTGGACACATGTCACTCATGCGGAGGTGCCTTGCACACAATTCTCAAGGTGCATTCAACGAATCTAATTCTTCGTGGGAAGCGTGAAAGAGGTAACTTGCACACTTAGGTGCCTTGTGCACGGTTCACGGAGCTTCTTGAGCCCAACAATTCGTTGAACCTAGACTAGATCCACCGAATCTAGTCATTCTTGGACTTCACAAAATCTTTTGCTTCTTCACGAAATCCCAAATATGCTCCCCATAACAACCACACGATTTCGTGGTCAAAAATCCGTGATGTGGCTTGTCCACAATCCACAGAATTAGTACTTCGCCCATGTCTAAGTCCCACGTGCACTGGCTCACGCTTCTGCTCGCGGATGCTTGTGCGGAACCAAACTGATCGACCCGCTCGATCGAAACTTGACCCTTCGATCATAACCATAATTTATTCGATCAAAAAGGTTTCAAATAACCTCTCGAATTATTCCCTTTATGCCTAAACCGGAAATAACTCCGACCCAAAATTTCTTACCACGGTCGTCCCTATAATCAAAGACCGGGTCATTACAGTCATGGCCAACAATAAGATGTTTTTAGTATTTGCGGCCATTAATTGTAATCATTCAAGGAAATTATATTCTTAGCAGCTTAAAAATAAAAACACCAGTTAATTATGCGGTTCCAGCAAATATATATGTATTCAAGAATGTTATATTGTATGAGATAATTCTTGTTCAAATAATACAACTAGTGAAAATTCTCCAAATCCTCAGTTCACCCGTAATTGCTGCATCAATAGCTCGGGTCTTGTTTCCTCCAAGTCCTTATCTCCTCACCAATCATCGTAGCCATCACAAGCATCTCATTCAAAACTGATTTGTGATAAACATCCTTCCAACCCTTATGGATGTTTGATCTAACATGCAGCAGTGGCTTCAGCAGTTGCCTCACATCACGAGCAATTCTTCGTTCATCTCTGAGTGTGGACCATAGCTTTGGATCCCCAGAAGAAATACGCGGGAGGTTCCTCAAAAGTGTATGATACTCTTCTCCATGTCAGTAAATTTCTTTAAGATATCGTCTTCCGGCTTTTACCAAGGGATTGATGAGAAAAATGACGTGAATCCCCTGCAACATTGCATTGATTTGATCCAGCTGAAATATAACAACATGCAACCCAATTATGTTTAGACGAGATGGATAAGAAACGAATAAAAAAAAATTCTTAGATTACTTACCTCACTGAGACATTGATGAGAACAGAAGTCTTTGAGAAAGTGTTTTCTATAAAGAAACTTTTTGTTCTTTATTTGCAGCGATTGCTATAGAAAAACCAATAAGAGAGTTAAGTAAGGTAATAATATAAACCTTTACACACATAATGTAAATTAGATGAAAATTAACATGAACCTTTTTAAAATATTCCACGGAAGCCTCACAATTTGCTAGCCTTATCCGTTGCTCAGCATTAAGAGTAGTATTCTTCCAATCATCTCTCTCATAGTTCTGACTAGCGATCCACCACCCAACTTCAGACTCTAAAGCCGGGAAGAGAAGTGGACGCACCATTCTTTGACATTTTAAGAATGGTGATGGAATGGGAATGATTGAGGTAAACCGTGCAAGTGAACTAACTCTGTATTGAACTTGTGTGCCACATTGGAAGCCGAGAATGGATGTTCCAACCCTAAAAAATGCGCATATTTGCTGAATTTGTCTACTACCACCAATATAGCATTTAATCCACTAGATTTTGGCAATCCTTCGATGAAATCCAAAGACTTTGTTGTATTTTTTTTTGGTGTGAAAGAGCGAGACAATGTCTCCCATTTTATTAAAAAAAAATTACAAACTACAAGCGGAGACTTTGTTGTATTTAGTTAAATGGTTTTTTATTAAAAAAAAAGGATAATTTTAAATGGTTCTTTATTAAAAATGTTAATAAAATGGATAATGTCCCAAAGAGTCATGGCCAACAATAAGATGTTTTTAGTATTTGCGGCCATTAATTGTAATCATTCAAGAAAATTATATTCTTAGCAGCTTAAAATTAAAATAAAAACACCAGTTAATTATGCGGTTTCAGCAAATATATATGTATTCAAGAATGTTATATTGTATGAGATAATTTTGTAGAAATTTTGCACACAAAAAGAAATGACTTTTGTAGAAATTTTTTGACTAGTGTTAATCAAATAACATACTCCACGGACGTTACTGGTGAAGATGTTTCTCAAAACAAAAAAAATCAAGCAAAGTTTTTTCGAATATATGCAATAAAGATTAAATGAATTATTTCAATTTATCTAACTCAAAATACTGACACCCTATAATCTACATAGGAATAATCATTAGTACAATGAGGATGAAGATTATATGTAGAAAGTAGAAACAATTGTGAGCCGCAAGATTCATAATTTTTTTGGTTATAGTAACAAATATATATATAGCGGGACAACGCCAATTAATTTTAAATTTATTATTAAATAAGTATTACATAACTATATATATAATAATTGTGAAGTGAGAAATATTTTTTGGGTTAAAAATATTAGAATCAATATCAATAATTTAACATATAATATACATAAATTTCTGGATTCCATATTAAAGCATATAATATATTTTCTAATCGATATTTTAATTTTATATATAATTAGATTAGGACCCGCCCGTTATGCGAATTTTAGATTTTATAAATAAAATAAAATTTAACAAAAAGATATATTAAAATTAGAAAGGAAATAGAAAAATTTTTATGTAAAGAAAAGAGTTATTTATATATTCAATTTTTGCCTTAATAAACTAATTTGTATTTCTATATTTTAAATTTATTGTAACATTTAATACAATAATTTAAATTATCAATCACCAAAACTTTTGCTAAATATTCATCATTGTTATTATTACCAAATCTCCATAACGTGGTTTTGCAATTTTGACTAAAATACGATGCCATAACTTCTTCATAGAATGTCAAACTGTTATTTTATTTAGATCATTTACAATCTGCTATCTACTTTATTACTAAAGATATGTTTTTATACTCAAATCATATTTTACAATGAAAGTATTGTCTTTACCACCACCACATACAAAATATCTCTCTGAACACATTACGCTAACTATATGTTTCGTTACTTTCACTTTTGTATAATTTCTTTAACCATTAAAATTGTTAACTCGAAAAATATTTTGAATGAAAAATATATCACATGTCAATAATTGATGATGTATTTATAAGAAAAAATAAGATTAAAAAAAAAATCTACTCGATTGCAGTTAGTCTATGACCAACCATTAAAGGAAATTAAAAGAGAATAATTTGATATAATTAAAAGAAAAAGTAGAAAACTATAAGCATAATGATATATGACTCTAATATAATTTAAAGATAAAACTAGAAAATCGAATAAATAATCTTAAAATACTACAATCAAAATAAAAATATTAGATAAACATATATTGATCTCATACATTCCTAATTGAAAAAGAAACATCAAATAGAAAACATAAAAAAAGAATTTTAAATCATCAAATATTTCTAATCATAAAGTGAAACTGAAATAAATAATGTAACATTGAATTAAATCACAACACATGTCACAATTTAAAATTATTAGCACGGTGATATATAATAAATCTTATATAATTCAAAACTAAAAGTAGAAATCAAAATAAATAATTTAAAGATACAAAAACAATGGGAAAAATGCCTTTAAAATCCTCAACTTTAACTGCAATGAAATAAATAGTGAACTTTTGTTTGACTTTCATATTAAATATCGAACTTTCGTTGACGCAGCCGTTTTAGTCATGCCGTTAAATCGTATAACAGAGCAATTAAACTCCGTTTTATCTCTGTTAAAATGTTCGGTTAACACTAAAACGATCTCATTATACACAAATCGAAAATTCCCAAATCAAAAACAAATCCCTAACCCTAGAAATCAAAAGCTTCCTCTGATCATTGGATTCGTTGTAATGACGCGAGAAAAAATGGTTGCAAAACGGAAATCCAAAAGAAAGAAGCCAAAGGTTGTTACACCTTTATCTTGACTCATTTCAATCTATGTTTCATAAATTTGGTTTCATTTTATTTCATTCATTCATTACCATACCCTTCTGTTGTAATTCTCACTTTCACACCAAGGTAAGCTCTCTTACTCTCTTATCACTCTGTCTCCAGCCTTACATCTCTCTAGTTCACTCTCGTTTGTGTCTTGTTCTTTGCTTAACACAAACCGTAAAACATTAGAGAAGCACAAGTGATACACACATACTTATTTGGGCCTAACAAAACAATTAGCCCAATCACTTTTATTACAAAACATACAAAGCCCAACTCTTTCTTCTTGTTGACTTGTGTCTTCTTCCTCTTTGTCGTTGACTTTGCTCCTTACTACACTTTGCGACTTCTTCTTCGTTGTGCTTCTTCTCTTTTCTTCATCTTCTTCTCACTGGTTCATTTTTTCTTTGTTGCAGGATTTAATCAACAACTTAAACATTACATAACAGCACATAAATCATTTGACTCCGATTTAGCTTTGCTTATCTCATTCTCATTCGAGAGAATTAAAAAAAAAAAACACCAGAAAACAAGAAAACAAAAGAAATCGGAGGAAGCTTTTGATTTCTAGGGTTAGGGATTTGTTTTTGATTTGGGAATTTTCGATTTGTGTATAATGAGATCGATTTGGGGGTTTTGTAATTACAGCAGACGACGTTGTTTGATGTGAAGGAAACGATCTCTTTTTAGTGTTAACAGAACATTTTAACAGAGATAAAACGGAGTTTAATTGCTCTGTTATACTATTTAACGTCATGACTAAAACAGCTGCGTCAACGAAAGTTCGATATTTAATCTGAAAGTCAAACAAAAGTTCACTATTTATTTCATTGCAGTTAGAGTCGGGGATTAAATTCGACGGGATGAAAAAATTGGGGATTATAAAGGCATTTTTCCCAAAAAACAATTATAAACATGATGATATACAAAACTTCGATACTTCAATGATGAAATAAGAAATTAAATTAACAATCTAAAAATGCTATAATTATAATTGACGACAAAAAACTGCACAATTAAGTAGAAAATATTACGAAAAGGTATAAAAAAAACATATAATGATTTCACGCATTGAAAAGGTTTCTCTCTCGGCTACGAACATGGAGGCATCTCTTCAGTTTAAGTTTTCCGACATCGGCGTAGCTTTTGCTTGCCGGCATCGGGATATCTCTTTCTCGTTTCTTCTTCGTCTTGTATTCTCCTTCTTTGTTTCTCTCTTTATGAATTTTTCCCCCAATTTCTTTTCCCTATTTTTCATTCTACATAATAGTCAAGGAGGACAAAGGAAGGAGGTGAATTCCGGCGAACTCCCTCCTCCATTTTATGCTCTCAGCATTCTTGACAATGGACCAAAAGTTCATCGCTCTGCAACACTTTCGATATGGAAGTTTGTTTACCTCTGACGATTAAGGCAAACAGTGAGATCGGTGATAAAGCTCATGTTTTTACGGAGTAGAAACTTTCAAAAATCGTTTATTAATTGACCAGTTTTTGTCAGAGTTTATCGCTCTTTGATGAAGCTTGGAGTTTTTAAAGGCATCTCAGTCCAGTCTCTAGCCTATATTAGGCAAGAGGACCGCTTCATATAAATGAGGCAACCAACCAATAGTCTAATTTTACACTATCCTCCTAAATGCCAAAATATATCATTAACACTAAAAATCTTACGAATATTAACCACCAGATTGTTACCTAAACCCAACCTCTTATGAACTCCTTGGGCCAACAATGCATGGCCGGAATGATATTCTTCCATCCGAACAATGAACAAGGACTTCTTCTTTTTTTCCGGTTTTTCGACATCAAGAACAAGATTTTCTTTTCTTGTAAAAGATGTTCATAAGTTTTAAAACTATAGCTACCCACGAATTCAAGAATTGAATTAATCTCTATATATGTTTAGCTTATAGCGTCGAGTAAAACTTTTGCAATGATCAGAAACTAAACTTTATCATCATGTTTAAAATGATCACTTAGTCAATTTTTACAGCTGAACAAACTTCCATTGTTGAAAATACATTTAGATTATGTTTGTTTATATGCATTCAATGTCGAATTTAGATGTTAATAATCCAGAAAATTAAAAAATTTAGATCGATTACATCTAAAGAAACACCTCTGCAGTTTTATATCAAATTATCAACTATTAACTTTTATTTATAGCTAAAAAGAAACGTCCGTATGCAAACACCAACCGCAGCGCTAACACAAACGTCTCTTTTTTCTCCGTCAGAGACTAACACAAGGTTAAACACAAATTCGTAAATGCAAAATGAAGTTAAAACCATAAACCCTACAGACAAATGCAATTGAAAACGCAAATACGACTGCGACTTACTGTTTAACCTCCCGACTCAACGCAGAAAACAAAGTGTTTTAACAAGAATTGTATCACGACAATCAGTAATCTAAAACAAATATCTAGTGTTAAGTCGAACAGATTAATATATTCAAAACTAATAGCAACAAAAGAAGTAGTGTACATATATATAATAAATATATAGTTATAAATACAAAACAGTCTACGCAAATTTGAAAAGAATAAAACATTTTCTCTTCGGGAAGCCACAAAGAATAGAGAGTAAACACTTACATTGTTATATATGAAGTAGTAAACACTTTCTCTTCTCAAGCCACCACTGCTCTCTTTCCTTTGCTGCTTTTGGTATTATCTTTCTTCTTTCTGGAAATGCCAGTGATGGGATGACCCAGAGGACCTGACCATGTCTGGACTTGTGTTGGTGGTTCGTCTTTGGAAAAATTGAAAGAAGAGGATGTGAATGATGGGACCATGTCTCGTGGGATAAATGTCGGGTCTATATGCTGTGAGGCACCCAATGGTACCCCCATTGCTCCACCATCTTGGTGTGGTGGAGGAAACTTCTCGCTCTTGCTCTTTGCATTTGCGTGTGTGATTAATCTCCTTCTCTGCTTTTTAGAGTCAAAAGATAGTATGTAAATAAATGGATCAGTCTTTGTGTGCGTGTGTGTCTAGATATGCCAGAAGCAGAACACTAGTGAAGATTTCACTGTCCTAGAGGCATAAGCATTGGTGGTATAAAACCATTATTCAGCTCACTTCCTAACATAGACAACACCCTAAATGCACAAGTATATACAGCAAAACCTATCTATAACAACAGTACTCGCCTAGAAGCAACCTGATTCGGGTCACAGGAAAAAATGTAGAAAGAAGAGACATTATTGAAAAGAAAACAGTTGGGAGGGACATACATCGACATTTGACTGAAGTTCTGCATTAGCTTCAGGAGCTGGAAGCGCTCGATTTGAACGATCTCTGTGCCTATTCTTCCTTGCACCATCCCCTTGGGCTTTACTAGCAGCTCTTTGTCTGCAAAGGAAAAAATGTTAGTCGATGCATGCTGACAAATGCAGTATAAAATAGCTACAAGTAATGGTGGACGCAACAATACTATCTGAATTTCCAAAATACATGTGTTTCACTCCACTCTATCTGGATGGTAATAACTTCTATCCAGCCAAAGTCGGAGCCTCAACCGGTATATGGTATGGCCGGAAAAACTCTCCATTAAGAAAATTGAGAGGCACAACTAAATATGAAGTGGGACATGTTTTTCTTGTGGTTCATTCCTACCAGGAAATAGTGTATATACTACTCTGCTTTCCAGTATATGAATCTTGATTTGAGTGGAGTACACAAAAATATACATAACAATTCAACCATTTGCATCTTCAGCAAAAGTCATGTTAAGATTCATATATGCTGAACATGAATAATCAATTATATTGGCCTGGCATTCATGCTGAAAGAATTGCAAATGTATTTCTAGTGTCATAAGAAACAGGCTTTATCAGTTGAGGTTTGCGATGATTAAAACACTATAGAGAAAATGTTACTAACCTCCGCGTTTCTTCATCTCGTCGTTTTGCATCCATTTCTTTGCTCGGGGGATACTTTGGTAGATCAGCAGGTTCACAGGCATATGGTTCACTTGTAAAGAACTGGAAAGGAAAAAGTGCAAAGTAAACTGATTCAAACCTGCCCAGCATCATCAGACCAGTTCATGTAAAACAGCAGCAAAATCAAACCGAAGAACTTACTTCACTTTTTAGAGCAGCAGATGCAGTTTGGCGGTCTTCTGGTTCGATTGAAAGAAGGGCGTCAATGAGGGGAAGAGATGATGGTGGGAAGTCTTTAAATGTCTCTCTTATGCTTCTTTTGTATGGTTCACGGGGTTTGTATATGGCTCCATGTGTGAATTTTCCCTTTTTCCAATAATCCTCTGATGGTGAACCACAGAGCTTGTAAATCTTATGGAGCTGCTCTACCTATTTCATGATGATCATAAGCATGCGGAGCCAATGAGTAATATATTCCGCATGCCGAACTCTCCAATAACATATCTAGTTTTTATCGACCAGTAAATAGAAGAAAGATAAAAAGATAATTGATCAAGAAAGTTCAAAGTACAGTGCAGGGTAATAAAAGTTGGCATCTTGGCGATGCACACTGTGCCAGTTTTCAACAAAACTACCCAGGAACCACTCTAGTTACATACAGAGATCAGTATTAGTTTTGAATCTATTATGTTCATGTAAAATCACTATCTATCTGTGTATGTCTGTGTGTGTGCATGCATAAAAGCACATTTTTAATATTTTAAAGAAAGAGATACTAGGGAAATAGAAAACAGAACTTGCATATTGAAGGAAATATCAAGATGATGAATTGATCAGATACCTCAGTCCGACCAGGCATAATAGGTCTTCCCGCCAATAGTTCAGCTAAAATACAGCCAGCACTCCAAAGATCAATACCTACACCATAGTCAGTAGCCCCAAGTAGAAGCTCTGGAGCTCGATACCATAGTGTAACCACTCGACTTGTCATTGGCCGCTTGTGATTAGGATCAAAAATTGTTGCCAGTCCAAAATCAGCAATTTTTAGGACCCCACCATCATCAATAAGAAGATTTGATCCTTTGATGTCACGATGAAGTACACCACGGCTATGACAATGCTCCAGACCAGATATCAATTGACGCATCAAACATTTAACCTGCAATATGAAAGAGTAATCTGATCTTAAAAACGACTAAATGGTATTTATAGGTACTAAAAACAGCCTATAAATTTAGAATGCGAGATACTTGAACGCCTAACCTCTGGTTCTGAAAACTTAACAACAGGACTTGAAGCAAGACCAGCTAAATCATGATCCATGTATTGAAATACAAGGTATAAGCTACAAGACATCCTTGACGTAACCAAACCTTCCAACTTCACAACATTAGGATGATCAAGTCTCCGCAACACAAGAATCTCTCTCGCCATAAACTTCACACTTTCTGGTTCCAAATTGTCAAACCGAACCTTTTTCAACGCAACGATTTTACCAGTCAACATATCCTTAGCTTTGTACACATTACTATATGTTCCTTGTCCAATCTACCACGTCAAAAAAAACATCCCCAAATGAGAAATTTCAAAAACACCAAAACAAAAACACAAAAAGGTAGAGTCTTTTCATCATCACCTTATCGATTTTCTCAAAAGTATCGGCTTTTCTTGGAACCCAACCATTTAAAGCTTCACCACAAGCATCAGAAAGCCAAGAAGGCCAACCAGCAGCAACCTGTTCACCACGCCAATGCTTCGACGGATTACTCAACCGTGGATTAGGCTTCGACCTTCTTCGATCTCCTTTCGATTTCCTTTCTTTATCACCATTTTCCTCCTCATTCTTCTTCTCTACTTCCACAATAACTCCATTACTCTTAGTAGTCACTTGCACACTACTCTCTCCAGCTACTACTCCACTAGCTTTAGAGCTCTTAGCTTGTTTAGGTTCAGCTGTTGTCGCCTCTCGGCCAAATACACAACCCATAACTTAATCTCAATCTAAGCTTCATTTCTCACCATTATTCATCCCAAAAACCTGCAAGAAACAATCAAAGCTGTATAAGATACTAGGAAGAAGAAGCTCAAAAGTTAGAAAATGAAGTCGATCTGAGATTACTTGCTTCGAATCGAAGAAAACAAAACCCTAATCAATGATCTTGAACTCCATTGAAGCTCTCGGAAAAACAAAAAGTAGGTAGAAGTTGAAATCAGAAAAAAACCTAGTTTCTAGAATCTGATTGAAGAGCTTTGGAGCTTGAAACTATGGTGAGAGAAAGAGAGAGGACGAAGCGAAGCGGGTGAGAGAGAAGAGAAGAGAAGTAGGCGAGCGTTATTTTTTTTTTTTTTTTTGGTCTTACTGATTTGGTTGAGAGTCAATTTAATTTCCTTATGTTTATTTTTTATTTTAATTAGTTAATGAAGATGACCAAGAAAGAAGAAGAACGCAGATCTCTTCAGGGTCAAACCCAGATAATTTAATTAATTTAATAAAAATGGTGTAGAATTGTTTTTTTTTTAACAATTAAATTAGTAACAGTAAAAGTATTATTTAAAATAGTTTATTTTTTCCATTATTAGTAAGTGTTTGAACACGGTCTCGGATTATTAGTTGATTTTTCTGAAGTACTAAGAGATTTTATGTCTAGGGTTGTACATCCTCAGCCATATACAAGTTATACTAATTGGGCATGATAATGAAGAATGTATAAACATCTCAAGTCATTCATAAATGAAGAATTCGCAGCTTACTTTCAGAATGAAAGTTTACCAGAAGAAAAAGTGACTTGATCATTTACCTAATCACAATATTTGCAAAATGCCTCATGCTTCTATACACTTGGGTCTTGTTGATCTTTCAGAAGTTTGTGGAATATGTTCTAGAGAAGCACAAGAAGCAATAGTGAGTTCTTTCACCAGGTTATTTCAACTTTTTTTTTGGCACTGTGCACGTTACTAACCTGATTTCTTTTGTAGCTTCTTCCGTACACACATGTGTTTTGCAGGGATTGTTTGATGCATATGTACCCCTTATGTGTACCTTCAACAAGAGCGTGTTGCAGCTGCCCAACATGCAGAGAATCATTCAAAAGAAATCTTGTTCTAAACGCCAGTTTAACGGGAAAAAAGAAAACAGGACAAGGCGAAAGGCACATATAGCATTCTAAAAACCTCATGTACGAAAATAGAACCTCTGATATCAATTTTCTACTTGAAGTCTTTTTTTGTCTTTTACTCTGCTCAAATTGTTATCTAATTATCATCTTTGTATACATCTTGACAGAGAGAAGAAATAACATGTATGTTTGGGACATATGCATCTGCAAAAGTTGTGATTTTGTAAAATCATCTTTATATGTTCTTTAACACGTCCATTTTGTAATAGATTTCATGTGTTCAACAAAGCAAGGTATTACAAAAGCTATAGAAGCAGTGACTGTAATGTTAATATATTTTTTAATTATAGTGATATAAAAATGATTCTTGATCTACTATTATGTGCTAATTTGTTTTGTAAAGAATGATTTTTCATTGACTATTATTGTTTTGAATGATTTCTTTATAGACTACTAATAATAAACTCGGGTTTACATCCACTACTATCAATTGGAATGTTTTTATTTTTGTTGAAATGTTGTGTTTATTAATAGTGAAACATGTATTTTATATTAAAGAATAATTGATTTGTTATTTACTCAAAAGTAATTTAGGGACTTTTAAAATAAACAAAACAAAAGAAAGAGAAAAAGCAGTTGCACTTTTACCACCTTTAAAAGCATGATTGGATAAAATTAAACTGTAAATACTTTTTCATGAAATAAAAGTCCTCACAGCCCATTACCAATCACCCCTATAAATTGATTTTTACTTTTTCTTTAATCTAAGTTTGTATATATAGACTTTTCAAATCTATGTTTGATTCACATTTCAGAGCTTATAGACTAGACGTTGGTTCATATGTTTAAATTTTAGAGATATGGAAGTGAAGGTCTTTTATAATGTCTTATAGCAAGATCTTCTATAGGGTTGCAAGGTTTGCTAACTTTGTTTACCGAGGTTTGACCGTGTAATTTGATTGTGAGCAAAGAAGGTGCAAAACTAAACTTCTCATTTATTAAGATATGCTAAATTCGAGTATTATGATTTTCAAAATCAAATTTAGTAACATATTTTTAATGTGTGATTGTCTTTTGTAAATCTTTGTAAATATGACATTTTACATGATTAATATTAGGAAATTATTGAGGAGTAAATTTATTTTTATCAGCATTTTTAAGGTAAATATAGAAACTAACCAAAAACAATCGATGAGGTAGTATTTTAAATATATATTTTTAATTAACAGAAAAAATAAATAAATTCATTGTGGCATTTTCTAATTATTAGAAAATTAAATTATTTCATTAGACTAGATATAGTTGATATGTTAAAAAAATATTCAACAGTTGTAAAGAATGTAATGGATATTTAAATAAATGTTGTAAAAGTGGTGGCAAAATTCGGAGTTGAAGTTTATCAATTTTGTTAGGCCTCTAGCTCCATTCGCCACAAAAGATATGGACTGAAAAAAAAATGTTAATCTAAATAAAGTGTAAGTACAATATGAGAAAATCTGTAGGAATCATTCAAAATGAATACTTTTTTTACTCACTCTTCCACTCGTAAAAACACAAAGCCGGCCCTAATAATGTTGGGCCACAAGCCTTACAAAACACTCAGTTGTATGAAAATATCTCTATTTTACATAGTTTTTCTCCAATGCTCATATATCTACATCCATCTCTCTCTGTTCTTGATATAAGATCAAGGAGCTAATAGGATCTAAGTAGATGACCACACGGTACTCTCTACGCAAATGTCGAAACCGGAGTTGGCGGAGCCGGTACAAAAGACCACACGGTTCTCTCTGCTTCGGCTAAGGGATGGAATGGATCGAGGAACGCCACACAATTGATGAGTGAGACTTTTATAAGTCGAAGAACTCACGAATCAAGGTGAACCCGCACAAGATTGGTGAACTCGTAAACACTTTAAAGAAAATTATCTCTTTATTGATAATAGGCAAAAACGTGAGCTACAATGGCTGCAATGGACCTTATTAATATGTCAACAGCCTTGACCTTTTAGGAACTTGAAAAAGACAAGAAAATGCAACACATAATTGAGAAATAAATGACAAAATGAACCAAAATTTCGAATCAACGTGCAAAAGAAAAAGAAACTTGACATTTAATTGAAAAGATTTAAACGCATACCTTAGCTTGGGGAGAAAGCTCTCGGCCTTGGAACGTCTTCTACATACGTTTCCTTAAGTGGCGTCGTTTGGAGTGATGACAAAGAGAACTTGGGCTTGGCTTGTCATGAAAAGAGGCCTTTCACTTGTTGGTTCACAAAAGCTTGGGCCAATACTTAAGTCTAGACTCTTGATAACATGGGATTTTCGCCCATATTTGCTATTATTTTCTTATGTTTTAGGGAGCATTTGGAGTGATTTCAGAGCCAAGAAGGTGTTATTCAAGTATTTATGGAGCCAAGAGGTTTTAAGAGTTTTTGAGCTTTAAAGACCAAAAGGCGATCAAAACCCGTTTTAAGACAGTTTCTGTATGTCAGAAGTATGGCGTCCGTTCGAGGTCTTCCCGGTTTCAAAATCAAGAGATCTTGGTGGCTGTGGAAAGCTAAAAAAGTCAGGAGTCGCCTCAAAGTAGAATCAGAGCTTTTCATCGATCCATGCGGAAGTTATGACCAGAAGAGTGAAGATATGTCCAGACCGGGCAGAAGCTATGCAACCGTTCCGGAGCTTCTAGACCGCACCGGTCACAAGGACCGAGCCCGGGCTGCCTCCTACTCTCCACCCCGGTCACTAAGGCTTCTCCCTTGTCCAGAAACGCGAGTTGCACTTAACCTAATCCACGGGAAAAGACGTTTTTACCCCTAAACCTAATCTTTGGTCTCCAAACCCTATAAATACATGTTGGAAGCCCTAACCCTAGGTGTGCCTTAATAGAGAGCTGCCGTACCCTAAGAGTGTCTTCAAAGTGCCTCTAAAGTCTCCGCCAAGCTCGTCCCTGCCCCTGCAGCCGTCGACCTTGAAGCATTGAAGTTCCTCCAAATCTCTCTCTTTTCTCTTGTTTACTCTAAGATTTTTTAAGGTGAAGTCTTACCTCTTGTATTCTACATTCAAAGAAGTAATCTCTAAACCCTATTCAGTTCTTATTCATCTCTTTCTTATGAGTTTATCAAACTTTACTTTGATGATCTCTTTAACCATGCTAGAGTAGTTTTCTAGTTGAGTTTAAAGGGTTAATCAAAGGGGGGGGGGGGGGGGGGGGGGGGAATATGACCGATCGTTTAGGTGGCGATTCTTAGGGTTTTGTTTGATCGTTTACACTGTATTCTTTCTATGTAAGTTATTTCTTAATGCATGTAGTTAGATTCATGTCCTAACTCGTGATCCCAAGTGTTTAAATTGCTCACAAGGTTGTTTAATACGCTAGACCTAGCTTACGAATGTGTATCATGTTATAACAAGCACACACCACTTAGTTATAGGGCTTTATGGACTAGAATCGAACTTGATCTTATTGCTTTGATATATGCGTCGTTGCCTGCGTAGGTTGACTAATGGAGTATAAGGATTTTAGCCGACTTATCCTATAACCTAGTATAAGCCGAATCTTAGTGTTTCGTATGTCCGAGACTTGGAAGTAAACAAACCTAATTCTAGTATTACTTAGATAGCGATCATTGAACCCCCTGCGATACCCTTGATGCCCAACGTTTGTCTCTTATAGTTTTCTTGTGTTTATTTACTTGCTTTCTTTACTTGTTTTCTTATTTACTTTTACTTGCAAACCGTGACACCACAACCAACCCCTCTTTTATTGTTTTGTCCTAGCTTTACTCGTTCTAACCACTTGTCCGAACTACTTCTCTCTCTGTGGGATTCAATCCTTTAAATAATACAACCGATTACCTGTGCACTTGTAGTAGTCGTGTGGTCTTTTAAGGTAAAAGATTGAAGCGATAAAAATCACACGCATCAACTCTTAACCTTAGTTTGTTGCTCCTTGGGCTCTATTTTATTGCTGCAAAGAGTGAGATTATCGAATTGTGTGATGGTGTTCTCCATTTTTTATAGCTTTGCAAACTCTCCACGCTTTGTAAAATTCTTCCTGCATTGTCTTTGTACCAGACCTTGTTCTAGGTGGTTGATACAAAGTCGAACCCAGGCAATTTGGTATGGTTTGAACTCATGTCATCATCAGTTCTCTCATACCTCTTTCGTCATCTCTCATTTTCTCTCGTATTTATATCTATCATCTCTACACCTCTATATCTTTGTATATCTATCTCTTTCTTTCTCTCTTTCACTCCCTCGCAATCTCTTTAGAGCAAATTGTAAATAATATACTGTCCATTTTGTTAATTATTTTAAACAAAACAATCTGTTGTACAAATTTACCCAATAAAAATTAGCATCAATTGTTCAAATGATAGAAAGTTTACATCATTTAATAAATTATGCAACTCAAATTACGAATATTGATGCAATTTCAATTTTATTTTAAAGCTTGACATCGACAAAACAATTTGAGAGGAGATAGATTACTTCATCATTTTAGAATAAGTTTATAAAAGGCTTAGATGAATAAAAATCTCATCTCACTAAGTAACTATTTAAGCATATTTATTTTAATTAAATAATAAATAGTAGTTACTTTGTTTACATATTATCATTTAATAATATTTTAATTTTAATTAATTAAATTTACTTATGAAAATTAACTAATTGTAGTATCAATTGTTTACAAGTTATGTAATGCCAATTAATATCAGTTATAACCAAATAATACAACTATGTAGCATCAACTGATGCAAAATTAACATCAGTTGTAGTAACTGATGCAAAATTAACATCACTTTTGCCGACCGATGTATATTAAAATCGATTACAATAATCAATGCAAATATTTATTTCAAGTGATGCAAAATATTTGCATCACCACTTTTAGAGTCATTTATATAAGTGATATAAAACTACATTACATCAATTATAACTGATGCAAATATACAAAATAAGTGATACAAGACATCCTTTTTGTGGTGTTTGTCGTATCACTAAATCAGTCAAACTTTTTGGAGTACTGCACCAATCATGTGACAATGGTGTGGTTTATACACCGAGAGCAGATATGAGGACCAATGAACAGTGGCGGTCGGAGCGTTACTATAAATCATAATTCATGGAGCTTAAAATTTTATTTGACAGTTTATATCAAAATAAATTTGGCTAACTACCCCAAAAATAAATTTGGCTAGAAGCTTTTTAGGATATTTGGTTAAGTAGTATCCCAACACATTATTTGACACTTGATATAAAGTTTTTTGAAATTATTATTAAATCAAAGGAGTGAATGATGTGCTTTTATGTTTCACTTATAAAATGAACAATATAAACATTAAAATTATATCAATACTTCTATGAAACTTTTTATAAATTTTAATGTTTCTTAGAAAATAATATATAAATCCTAGGTATTTTTAGATTTATTTATTTGATCTACCTACTTTTGTAATAGAATTATCAAAAATAATAATATGCAAATGATACGAATTGGATATTCTATGAGTTAATCCATAAAAATAATCTTTTATATTTAAACCGTAATTATAATGTTGATTATAAGAACTAAATAAAACATTCTTAACACACACATGCACACCACAAACACACACACACACAAAATTTAACACCATTTTGATTAACAGATTTAATCTTGTCTTTCATATTTTTAATTAAAATATAACTCATGCATGCCTCCTATTATTTTTTAGGCGCTAATCTAACGATGTCTATTAAAATTAAACATGTAAGGAATGTTGATTACGTCGAAGAGAATTTCGTTTTCTTTCTTCACTGGAGATATTTGTTGATTGTCGCCGTTGAATCCCATTTCGCAAATGCTTGGTGCTTCTTTTGCTTTCTTCAAACGAAACGAAAGTTTTAACAAATCGTGCACTTTGATGTACTTCAAAGCTGAGGTTAACGCGTCATAGCCTTCAGAGTAAAGCTTAAGGCAATTTTGCA
Organism: Arabidopsis thaliana x Arabidopsis arenosa; assembly: GCA_019202795.1. Taxonomy (NCBI): domain Eukaryota; kingdom Viridiplantae; phylum Streptophyta; class Magnoliopsida; order Brassicales; family Brassicaceae; genus Arabidopsis; species Arabidopsis thaliana x Arabidopsis arenosa. Next base: position 5,394,588 of record CM032919.1, on the reverse strand, counting down.
ACAACTTCTTACTCAGCCTTGTCTTATATTTCCTCTCGTTTAGAATCTTCTCCACAATTCTTTTCACATTTGTTAGGTTTGATAAAGCGTTATTCGTTCCTATCAATGTTAAATCATCGACATTTCTTGCTTTCTGACTTTCCATATTCTCTTCGAGAGACGCAATGCAAAACTTATAGAAATATGGTTCTCCGTACTGTGAACTTTGATTGCAATATTTCTGAACCAGAGAATTTTCCACTCTGTTGGCCGTCAAACCATTGAAAAGAAGAACAAACACAACGAGGTAAATCAAGAACTTCATTGTGTTTTTCTTCTTCTTAGGTAGCAAAACATAAGAGGTAATAGATTGAATAGTTATAGTAACTTGTGATCCTGTTTATAAGCAAACAAAAGTCTTGTAACATGAGAATGTTATTCAAACACATGCTTTTTTTAGATGACTCATGTCATGCGTTACCACTCCGCTTACTTCGTTGCCTTCTTTTGTGGTCAATTTTTCTCTAGACATTTCGATGATATCTCTAATATTGTTTGAAACGATTTTTCATAGCCCTTCCTCTGAATTTTGGAGCCTTAGGACAATAAAACTCCTAGCTTATAATAATGAAACAAAAATATCATTTGCACTCAAATCTTTCATTATATTATTTAACAAATACTTTCCAAAACAAAGAATCATTTAACTCCATCTGCATTTATCTAATTATATGCCGTTCTGAATTACTTGAAACAAAAAAAGTTTTACTTCATAAAATCTGCAGTATGAAGTTGAAAAATTACCGTAGAAAATAAGAATTCTACTTCATACTCAAGTATTGTATATATAAATTCAAATATTTATAAAATGTCAGATGTTTTTTCCAATGAAAAGATTATGACAAGTGTCTTCGGAATTATTGTGACTGATAGAAGTTTTGGAGAGAAACTTTCGAGTATTTGACAACTAAACTAATAATTATGCAGATACATAAGATGCATTACATCATTTTGGTTGTGGAATCAAACATTGGGAAAGTTATCAAGTTTCTTCATGAAACTAGAATGTGAACAAGTACGAGGTCGTATTATTTAAAACTTATGTTTGCATACCAGAAAGTAAAAGTTTTTGAAGGTGGAAATACAAATGTTTTAGAAGAAAGATAAGTCAAATACAAGCCTTGTAATAATTTTCCCAAAATATGACATAAATCTCAACAGACAATTGCTCTCTAGCTAACCAAACAATAAGAAGATAATGGTTTGGGTTTTGGTTTTGTAGTTTTTGCTAATGTAATAAAGGATTTTCTACTTGGCCTTTTCCAACAAGAGCTCCTCAATGAGCTCAGCTGCTTGCTCAACTGTCGCGATTGACTGTGCTTTCTCCTCCGCCATTTCAATCCCAAACTCTTCCTCTAGTCCCATCACAATCTCCACCTGAACACAAGAGTCATGAGTATGTACACATCGATAACAATATAAACACTAAAGAGGTGTGTATAAGGAAACGCAGCGACCCTTCACAAGACTTACAATCGGTGAGACAATATGAGCTTGAAAGCAGAATACAATTTTCAAGAGACATTGATTAAGCATAAATAACAAAAGTTGAATCCAATGAGCAAACGGATATTAGACATGAGAAGGTTGTTAAGTTACCGTGTCAAGAGAATCAGCACCAAGTGCAAGAAATTTGGTGGCAGCGGTAACTTCGTCTTCCTCTTTAAGTGAGAGTTGCTTTCTGACAACTGCACACACCTTCTCCACTGTCTCAGGTTTTGCCTATTTACCAACAATCAAAAACCAAGAAAGAAATCAATCAAGCGTACGATACAAGCATAATCACATTGATTGCAAATGCTGAATTGGCTCGAGCATTCAAATTGGAATAGCAAAAACAAAACTTCTACTATGAGAGAAGAGACAAAGTCTTACAGCGCAGGAAACACTCAAACGGGTAGGAAGCTGGCGGAGATTAAAAGAAAGATGGCTTCTTCTTCCATAGCTAAAGCATTTAACTTGATTAGCCGCAATCACCTGCCATCATATTCAAATAACTTCCTATCATCAGTACAAAGTTGAAACTCAGAAACCAAAACAGCAAAACAATCTGCGAGAAGGTAGGAACAAGCTTCTCGGTTTCTTGAATACCAAAGAAGCAACTAAAATCAATGAAAGAAGTAATTCTTGATTCATTGTTCATGCATGCTCTTACAAAAGTTAGAGTCTATGCAAATTCAAATACAAGAACAAAAATTCAATTTGACGAGAACAAACAATTATTCCGGTGATTAGAAAGAGCTACGTCAAACAGATTCATTGGATCGATAAGATTAATTATTCCTGCAGAGCCAAATACCTAAAATTCCAGAAAACTATAAAACTAACTTCCCTCAATGCAAACAAAAGATGAATCATAGAGCGATTTCAACAAATCGATCTAGAGCTGAGCTAATGATTCTGCAATTAGATCTACCATTGAAGAAGAACAGCAACTAGATCCAGATCAATCCTATCAGATCTATGAGATTCGAGTAAAAAAGAGAAAAGATGAGATTCGAGTAAAGAAGAGGAAGAGAGAGAGACCAGTTGGCGAGGACGAGCTAGCAGAGAAGTAGAAGAAGAAGCAGCAATGGAAGCCATTGAAGATTAGTGAATCGTAGAGAGATCGGAGTGAGATTCGAGGAGGCGGAGAAGACGAAGAGATGTGAGACACAGTGAAGAAACCAAGTGGGAGAGTTTATTTTATTTTATAGTATTAACCAAAAAAAAAACTTTCTGAGATTCCAATGAAAACGCAGACAGACAAGTCAGGTGAGGTTGGTGATTTGGCAGATGCAGTTAAAGAAAATCAATTTTGGAAAAAAATCCAAAATATATCTTAATATTGTTTTTTTTTTTCTTACAAACAAAATATAACATTTAAAAAAGTTTATTGGAATTATAATAAAACAACCTTTCTAAACTAATAATTAGAAAGAAAAAAATTATGTTTATTTGAATAGATTAATGTATCATTTTTGTTTCATGGAGAATTAGAATTAGAATATTATTTTGGTTTTTCTAACCGATGTTTTATTAAACGGATTGCAAGAATTTAGGTTTCCGACTTTTGTTGGTAATTCTTTTTTCGATTTTTTGTATGAACATCTTCAATATCTTGAGGTCTGAAGGATTCATCTTCTTGGTAATCTCTTCGCCCGACTTTGGATATTCTTTCGTTGAAAAATTCAAAAAAATTAGATTTTTTAGAAGTATTGTTTTATTTTTATTACATGTAATAATTTTTGTGTGGATAGGTTTTCAAAAAATCCTTGTATAAGCTCGTGACTCTTAAACTGTCTTTCTATGGAAAAAATCTTTCTCAAAGCTTAATGGATTTAGTTGCTTTTGTGCTCCACAAAAAAATAATGCATATATTTCTCTTAACTTCTGTGCATTATATTTTTCAAGAATTTTTTCTTATTGAAAAAAAATTCAAGTCATGTCATACGTTACAAGGTTGATATAGTTCGTGGGAAGAGACATGAACCAAAAAAAGATGAAAAGAGAACTATATATTTAAAAGAGGCATGAAATAAGAAATAGAGAATATTTACTTATTCTAATAATGGATTGATCATTCTATTCGGTCAAATGGCTATTAACTTAGGGAATGTTATTTGATTGTGATTAATGTAGAATTGTGATGATTAGAATGATCGTACATTTTAACAAATTTTTAGAGAGTTTATAAAAGATTTAACAAATTCACAGAGACTTTTTTGTAGAATATCACCTTATCATCTATAATTTTGAAAATCATTAAAAATCGTTTGAAATGAACAAAAAAAATTTAAAGTCGATCAACCAATAACACTAAACTTTAATATAATCTGAAAGTTAGTTGACGTATTTCCTATTCCAATAACCGCATGATTTTGAATGAATTTCTAAAATCATCAATTCAATAACATGCTGTTATGGTATCTATTTGTCATTTTTTTTTAATTTGTGTGCATTATGTCTAAACATCACTTAAAAATAAAATAATGAAGGTAGTATGTTTTATGATTTCACAGTATTCTTTTCCAACTATACATTAATTAAAAACTCTTTTACCAATCAGGAGGAAAAGAATTTACTATTAATTTTATTTATTTATTTATGTTATTAGAAGAAAACACATAACATCCTATTATAATAAATCACAAGTCATTTCACTAAAAACTGCAACCCTCTCCATCTGACACATGTCATAAGTCTCAAATTCTCATCTTTTACTTTTCAACACCAACTAGATCATGACCCGTGCTATACAGCACGGGATTTAATATTTTTCATGAATTAAATTGTATATTTTGTTCGAAGAAATAAGGAATAATTTAGTATTATAGTATAATATAAAAGGGAATATATCATAATATTTTATATTTATTACTATTTGGATATAATGTTATATATTTTATTTGACTAAAGAAGGAGAGAATATTGTATTTTAGAATTTAATATATTTAGCAGCATTAGATTTGTATTTTTTTATATGAGATTAATAATTTCTTTTGTTCAATTAGGAATTGATAATTTTATTGTGTGATTGTGAACAAACAAAAAAATAGTTGTATTGGGTCTAAGTTTTTAATGGATTATATTGGGTTTGTGGGGCCTAGTTTCATGGTTTAAAAAAAAGGAAAAAAAAACGGTTTAACATACCTTTGGAATTTGCTGATCTGTTCCTATTTGATGTCTGTTTGAATTTTGTTACCCTGTAATTAACATAAGATGACTTTAAACTTACGGCACATATATTACAAAGAGAATTGTATAAAATTTCAATGGTACTTACAGGCTCATCTTTCAAAATCATTTCCAAAGATATGCCAGAACCTTTTGTAAAATGAATCCACGAATGAAATATACTAACTTGAATACAGCAAAAAGTCTTGACATGCTTCAAATTGTTAATAGGAGATTAGGAGTGTAGGGACTAACCATAGCCATTTCTACTGTATTTTTAATTGTAGGATATGAGAATGGTGATGAGATGATTTCTGTGAGAAAGGTACGTCAAGCCTAAATGGATATTTATAGTTGTAGATTGTTTGTGATAATTAGGAGATTCAGAAATATATTAATTAACATAAAATAGTTAGATAATATTTTAGAAAGGTATATTCTAGATTATTTGGAATATAGGATCAAAATTATATAACAGAGAGATTTGACAATCTTTAGAAAAGATTTTAAGGAAACTGAATAGCTGATTATATTGATGCGTGATTAAACTAAACAAAAAACGTAAAACTAAACAAAAAACGATCTAGAATATAACAACTATTATAACTTATTTTTTTTATAAAGGGTTTTAAGGAAACTGAATATATTCTCAAAGATTTTAGGAAAACTGAATATATTCTCAAAGATTACGAATTGCTTGAATACGAATTTATATCTAAACAAAATATAACAACCTAATATCTTTAAGATCTTTAAACCCGTTTTTCGTTATTTGACCCGTTTTTTAATTAATTTGTTAATGTTAGTGACATGAAATTAAAATGATTATGATTAGAGATATCTAATGGCATATATTATAATTTCTTACAAAATTAACGTTACGACTTATAGGATGTACTTCCCAAATAATAGTATAGGATTTGCCTTATTAGTTTGAATTGATTTTATTATTTACGAAATCTCCCTAATTAATTAATTACAAAATTATGTGATTATATTGTATAGATAGTATAATTAAACCCGTCTGATGACCCAATGACCCGCGTAATTAAAAAATGAATATACTACCTAAACAATATAATCAACTGAAGTCAGAAACAAAGATTTAGGAAACTGAAAATATTGTATTGTTTAGCTTAATCAAAAACAATGAAATTGATGATAACAGATGTTTAGGAAACTGAAAATATTGTCAAAGATAATAATAGATGTTTAGGAAAATGAAAATATTGTCAAAGATTACGAATTGTAGTTGAAAATAAATTTTGTTTAGTTATAAGAACGTAGACACATTTTCAATTTTTAGTAACATTTTTTAAAAATGAAGAATTATATAACATTTTCAATTTATATAACATTTTCGAACTATATGAGTATTATAATTCAAAATAGCATTTTTTATTTTTTATAAATTGGATTGATATAAAATGTTTTCAATGATATATCATTTTCATTAACATTTTCAATGACATTTTTTATAAGATGTTCGAATAATGGATTACTATATAACAAATTGAATAACATTTTTAATTTTCAATAACATTTTCGAATAATATATTAGTATATTAGTATATAACATTTTTATATATTATATAAACAAAATCTTTTATGTATTATATAACATTTTTATGTATTATATAATCTCGAATATTGATTGGTATATAATATTCTCGAATTATATTAATTATGTATTATATAAACAAAATCTTTTAATATCTTTAAACCTGTTGACCCGTTGACCCGTTAATATATATTAGTGACATGGAATAAATTTTATGATTAGAATTATATAATGGCATATATTGTAATTTCTTACAAAATTTAAGTTATGATCCTTAGGATGTACTTCCCAAATATTAGTATAGGATAATTAATTTTAGATCTAATTTCCTTATCATATTTGGTTAATTTTATTATAGGAATTAAATGTTGTTAAATCTTAATTTGGTTGAAAACATGACTTGGTAATAAATAAGGAGAGAATATTGTATTTTTGAATTTAATATATTTAGCTGCATTAGATTTGTATTTTTTTAATGAGATTAACAATTTATTTAGTTTAAGTAGGTATTGATAATTAGAGAATAAACATAAAATTGTTGTATTGGGTTTAAGTTTTTTAGTGGGCTATATTTGGGTTTGTTTGGCCCAGTTTTATGGTTTTTTTTAAAAAAAATTATATTTTGTGCTAATCTTTAACATAAACCCTAATGTTGTATCCCTATATATATGTTGTATCTTGTACAATTGATCAATAACAGAAAGAACAATCCCCAAAACCCTATTATTTACAACACGAAACTAAATATCTTGAAATGAAAAAATGGTTATATTTATTAACAAAATCTCGATTAATATATGAGAGGTTTTTGGATTCAACAATTTTTTTTTATGACTTGGAAGTTGAAAAAGAAGAATTTTTTAAAAAAAAACAGAATATCTATTTTCATACCATTCAATAAGGGGTGAAAAAGTTAAATAAGGGGTTACTGATATTCTATTTTTTTTGTATAAATAAATTTAAATAAGTTAAACTGAATATCTATCTATTTTAAAAATACTCTGAAAAAATAGATTTCAACTTTGTCATTTAGAAAAAAGACAATTAAAATATAAGGGGTGAAAATTTTAAATAAATAATTGACTAAAAATTAGTTGTTGGCATTTAGGAAAAAAATCAGAAAAGGTACCAAAAACATTTTCTCTTGACTTAGGCCAACCGCCGCCGTTTCACCATGGAGTCTCCGGCAATGTCCAATGACCCGTAATAGTTATGGTTCCTACAATTATGTAGAAAGAATTGGTAAATAAACAATAATTAAATGAAACATTTAATTAAGAGGGTTAGAACAATACTATTACGTACGTGTATACAATACATCACACATAGACCATATTGCATTTGTTTTACTGTAAAAGAAACGCATTGAATCATTCACAATTACGTTTCATAGATTTTTGGTATCAAATTCTCTCATAAAAAATACATGCCTTTGGTTTTACCTTTAAACGGATCATAAAACAGTTTTCAATCGTTCTCCAAACAGCTTCCCATGTTCCTCTGTGTTATATATCAGCCCTTGCGTCTTCATGAACCGCCACAATCTCCCTCTTAGATGTTTTACGCTTCACATCAATGTCATAAGTGTAGATAAGTGGAGTTTTTATCTGCAGTGACAAAAGAAAAAATAATATTATTAACTTTATTTTGGCACACAAAACCTTAAATCAAACCGAGTTAGCTTGAAATAACTTCATTTATAGAGAGATAGCTTGTACATAATTTAGGTTTAGCCGACTAATCTAGATATATTTAACTACTAAGATCTTAACAAATATGGTGATTTTGTTATTAAATTTAAAAAACTATCCTTATATATAACTAAATTTATGATTGAAAAAGAATAATCTTTGATTCCCATAATATACGGAATTATAAGTTGCAAGATTCATTACGATTTGAATTTTTAAAAATCAAAATTATGTTCAAAAATAAATTTTTGTTTCCTTAACTACAAAATCTTTACGTGGTTAACAATTTTTGAAAGATTTTAGATTTAATAGTTAATGATAACTATATTTTAGGAAAATTCGAATATTTTGTTGACTTTTTAATTGGTGTTTGTTGTAGTTGCTTAATACAGGGGATTTGAATTTGCGTTTTGAATCTATTCGAATAAATATACAATTGTTATGGCAAGTACTAAGATTTAGGATGCTATATTTATTTCTGATTTAGTAAATTAAAAATATCATTTCTATATGTATTTATCTTTGCCAATCTGCGAAGTACACGTAAACAAAATTTTTGAGACAATCCCGATTCAGAGATTTTAGAAATATCTATTAATATATTATCAAATTTAATTAGTTTACATATATACAATTTCGTTTTTTTCTTCCATATATACTAATCATAATTAATTAGTATAGTTTAGTTAAGAAAATATTTTAAAATCTAAACTAAATTTCGTTGTATGATTAAAAATTATTTGTATCTAAACAAAATCCATGTTTGTTATATTCGTGATTGGCTTCCTATATATTAGGTAATCTTTTAATATTTTTAAACCCGTATGACCCATTGACCCGTTTTCTAATGAATTGGTTAATATTAGTGACATGAAATTAAAATTTATATAACATTTTCAATAACATTTTCGAACTATATGATTACTATAATTCAAAATAACATTTTCTTTATAAATTCGATTTATATAAAAAAATTTCAATGATATATCATTTTCAATAACATTTTCGAATAATGGATTAGTATATAACATTTTCAATAACATTTTTGAATAATTTATTAATAACTTAGAACGTTAATATATGATTACTATAATTCAAAATAACATTTTTCTATAAATTTGAATTATATAACATTTTTTTTGTATAAATTCGGATTATATATAAACAAAATCTCTTTAATATCTTTAAACCCATTTGACCCGTTGACCCGTTGACCCGTTAATATATATTAATGACATGGAATAAAATGATTATAATTAGAATTTTCTAATGGCATATATTGTAATTTCTTACAAAATCAACGTTATGATCCTTAGGATGTACTTCCCAAATATTAGTATAGGATTTAATTCCTCGCAGAGAAAATATGCCAAAAAAAAAAATCGTTCGACTTCTTAATCAACTGCTTCCATCCCACGATTTCCAAATTCTCTCCTCCATCCCACGATTAGACAAAGCATCCACATCTCTTCCATTTTCGATTCCTTTTTCCTGTACCTTATCTCCATTTTTTTTTTCTTTGAAAGTTCTGTTTATATTCATTTTCTATTTTACGAGACTGGTTTCGTTATCTTCTATACATGAATCATTAGATCATGGCTTCTTCAAAATTTTGGTGTTGCTTCGGCTTTCATTACTGAGGTACAACATTTCGTTTCAGTTGTCGTTACATGTCTCTGAATTTAGGGTTTATCATCGATTGTTAGAAGCTGGTTTGGTTCGAGATTGATTGTCTTTGTTTGATTTACATGGAGAATCTTTGAAACAATCATGTATGCAAATCTCAGATCTCTTCGTCTTTGCAGTTTACAGTTTATGTTTTCAGATTTCCCAATTCTCGCTCAGTTGGTTCATCGTCATATATGCTCATCACTATAGATTTTACATGTGGATTCCAGGTTCATCTGCACCAAAAACTTCAACAACGATTTACATCAAATCTACGTGAAGGTATTCACAATTTCGTTCATTAATCCTAAGATCTTTTAATGTTTAATATAGTCTACTGAATTGCTTTATTGATTTAAATTTTACTGTTCGTATTTTTTAGGATTAAATTACTTTGAAGGTGATCATTTTGCGCATCTGCTTAAGTTAATTCAGAGGTGAACAATCTTCAATTTATTCAATTTTTGTATCAATTAATTATTAAACTTGCTCTTTTTTTTTTAGGATTCAAAAACAGAGGAAATATTAAGTAGAGTCATTTGCTCGAATAGGAATTCATTACCTGACAAGATATGGGTCACGGTTTACTCTCTCTCCCTCTCTCATATGCGCTTTTAAGGTTGACCAGATCATGTTAATACACACAAAATTTTACTTCGGGGTGAACGATCGAGAGAATGGAACACAACATCGATCATATGCAAACCACTTGAGAACCTCTTGTCTCACAATTAAAGGACTTCATTGAAAACAAGCATCAAGGTTAGTGTCTTTTCCGATTTAGATCTTTGAGCATAAGCAAACTAATTTTTACGCACAGACCTTCCGTTTATGATTCTTAGTAAGCATAAATATGCCTACTCTAGAACTAGACATGTAGTTATAATGAAGAATATGAAAACAGGTAATCAAAAGCATAAATGTATATTACATGGTATGGGACATATAAGATATAAAAAGGCCTTTGAATCATATATTTACTTACTGTTTCTCTGCACTTTTACAGCATTCCAACCTAAATTCACTTTGGGATTGGAAAATTGTCTCCGTAACAAATTGTATACAAGAGTCTTTCATGAGAACTTGATATTATGAATGCTTATATCTGTAGCTTGAAAAGACTATGTTTTGAAAAGCATTGGAAAAGGCAAATGAAAGAACTTCTGCTTCCTCAATGAGACGCTAAAGTTCTTAAATCAAGGAATAAAGCACTACAAAAAGTTTAGGGAAATGGTGGAAAAAACTGCACATGACTTCATGATTTCGTGAAGTTACTAGAGAAGAAGTAAAAGTCTAACGAGAGGTTAAAGTGTTTAACTCTGCAAAAGGGAGAGCATTTCGTGCATGAGGAGCCAGCCTGCACAAGGGAGAGTTACCACATGCATGAAGAGGCAGCCGAATTATATTTCAGTTCTGGATAATTTGATATGTTGTAACCAAATTTTATGTTTTGTTTTTCTCACAACTTTATATGTTTCATGCCTATGGGAATGGAAACGATATTAATGATGACAAAATGATTAGTTTTGTCTCAAGTTATGCTCAAATAACAAGTGATAGTATTTGATAATAAGATTTGTCATTTAAGTTTATAAACACTTTCAATTTTAATTGAAAACACCCTAAAGAGTAAAGTTATTTCCTCCCGTGCAGAGCACGGGCTATAACACTAGTGTTTAATATGTTACTACATTTGATGTTATTAAGTTTTCTGTTTTCATGTGTGTCATTAAAATGTGCACCATAGTGGAATGCTTTTTTATCGTTCGAGTTATCATTGATTCATTTATATATATATATAAAACAACACCAATTCATTTTCTTAGAGGATCATATATATACTTAACTCATTAATTGTTGAAACACATATATCTATACAGTTTATCTTTTCAAATTGAATGAAATAACCATAAGATATTTGTTGCAAAGTTAGTTATAATTATTTAGAACCAATCTATAATCTCCTTAATCTTGACATAACTAGAAACGATTGTCATATATACTCATACATCTAAACCCTTCCAAAGAACCACCAATTGGAACTTCAGTGAACTCCTCTTGCCTCTCGTCATACACCATAAACTTGTCTTCTCCTTTTCCATTACCTTTCACCACTATGAAGAGTTCTTCGTTTCTTGCTATACACGCAAAACCAACATCAAATTTTTTGAATCTTTTAACATTAAAAATGTTGAATGCTTTAACATTTTCATTCACGGTCCACGGGTCGAGATTCCAATGCATGATCTCCTTGCCTTTTCTTTGCGGGCGCCATAGACAAATGTCATTATTTAGACATGGATAATGATCGATAACACATAGCTCTCCCCTTAAAACCCCTAACCATGAACTGAATTTCGACTCCGCGTACATCGGAGATAATAGTTCTTGGTACTCTTCCTTCACGAAATCAAAACATAGGATGGTGTTTTTCCTACGGGGGTTTTTGGTGTGAGACCTGTCTGCTATCCAATACATACAATGATCCACAACCGTACCGGTCTGGTTTTTGAATTTGCAATGAAGAGAAGTTTCTCGTACACTTTCTCTCCAACAACTTTCTTTGAACGCATAGATATATGTTTTGAAACCGATTATCGTCACGATCTTGTAATCATCAGAAATCCGGTCATATCCAAATCCCAAAAGATTTGTGGTTTGGCCCCGTATAACCATTGGTATTCTCTTGAATTCATCCGAACCTGGTTTCCAAATTGCTAGGTCATTGTTGTCTTTAAGGGTCAGACACATCATTCCACGACAATGAAGAATACATGCCGGTTCGGTTTTGGCCGGTAATGTAAAGGGCAAGTCAAGCTTTGACAAGGTGGTTTCATTGAGGTCGAGAAGGTATAAACCATCTTTGTGCAATGAAATGAGATGTGATGATTGTTGATTCGACATGGGAAAATTGATCAAAACAGATATATATTTTGGTGAAAATCGAGAATAAAAGGATAGATATTCTTATGACTATGAACAACAAGTCATTTTATAGATTGCTATTGTATTAGTATCGAGGGCGTGCTTATATAGTTAACTAATGCTTTAGTTATTGCTTCTTAGTTGTTTTAAGATTCTGAAATCTGTATACATAAAATAAATTTTCTTACACTGCCACATAAGCAAATTCAATCTTTAAACTCAACCTCACGAGAGACATTCTTCATTAAATCTAACATTATTATCTTATTATTTAATCAAATTTTATTTTTTACATTGGTCTAACTTGGATCTGCAAATAATTTTATTATTTTATAGAAATTATTCATTTACCGAGTATTATCTTATAGAAATTATTCATATACCGAGTATTAATCTATACTAGTACTTTTGCAGTCACTTTTGAGTCGGGTGGGTAAAATTGTTCTCGGATACTTTGGATACCCGACCCGTTCACAAATTTTGGTCATAAAAAGTTTGTTGGGTCGGGTTATATTTAACCCAACTCATACACCGGATATTCCATATTTAATAATTTAGATATTTCGAAGATTTGATTAAGATTTAGAATTATTATTCTCCTATCATCTTTGTTTGATTTGTTTTTAACTGTTTTGAATCATCATATAATACATAAAGTAAAAAAAAAATCAATATTTTTTTCTGCATATACTGTGATTCGAAATTTTAAAAACGGACATATATTATCCAATTGACGAAAATGTGTGTTTAACGTTCTACATCGATTAAAATATTTAGACATTGATTCAGAATCATATCATAAATAACATCAACATTAATAAAATAAATGAGTTTTTTGGCCGGACGGGTTTGGCGGGACAGATTTGGCGGGACGGGTTTTTGAATCAACAATAATAAAAAATTAAAATATCATTAATCCGCCGCTTCAATACGGATTAAATCATTAATTTTATTTTAATACCACTAATATTAGACATATTAAATGAGTCTCATTTAGAAAAGATTGTATAAAACCAAAAATTATCCCGTGGTATAATGTTACTTAATAACAATTGTAAACTATAAAATATAAATATCTTAGAAAATGATACAATTTGCAAACTTTTATATATAATAAATAATCGTTAAATTTTAAAAATTACTACTTTTAGAAAACAAATCACGGGACAGGTTAAGAAGTTACAGGACGGGTTATATTTCGGAACGAAGTTATATGGTGGACGAGTTTGAATCAATATTTATAAAATTTTAAAATATCATTAACATGCCGCTTTAATACAGATTAAATCTTCAGTTTAATAAATATAAATGACTTAGAGAATGATATGATTTGTAAACTTTTATATATATAATAAACAATCATTAAATTTTAAAATAAAAACAAATCACGGGACGGGTTAAGAAATTTCGGAATGGGTCTATATGGCGGACGAATTTGAATCAATATTTATAAATATCATTAACATGCCGTTTTAATACGGGTTAAATGCTCAGTTTATTAACAATTATCTTGTAGACTCGTGGTATACCGTTACTTAATAACAATTGTAAACTATAATATAAATATATATTTTATAAGGAGATACAATTTACAAAATATTTTTATACTAACTTTAAAAATAAATCATCCCGCGATGTACCGCGGGTTAAAATCTAGTTTATAAAGGTATTATTGTAATTGATTTATTATTTTTGTCCGTCATTCTATATAACTATTTACTTGATTTGCTTCATTGGTTTGATAATTGAAATTATGTATAATATAGTAATTTTAACTAAAATTTGGAAATTGAATTATAAAAATATTTTGTCTGTATATTAAAAAAAAAAGAACTCCATAATACATTTTTAATGATTTTTGTCTTGTCAAAATTCTCAATTCTTTAATACTTGACAAATTTGATTCGTGACCATAGCGATGGGTGAATTTGGAGGTATGGTTCGAATTTGTTTATAAAAGCTCTTGTTGAAAGTTTGATATTTTTGCTTTTATTTTATTGAAATAAAATCACAAGAGTCTTGTGACAAGACACTAAAAGCATCTCCATCAGTAGACATGATGGGAGTTTCTCAAAAAAAAAAAAAAAAAACTATTTAATTAAATATTTTATTTTTTTATTTTTTTTTAATAATTCAACCAGTAAATTTGTGACATGTGTGCAGAAACTGTGTCTCAGAGTTTCTGGGCAGAAAAACTGTGTCTCTCTCTTTTCATTTATTACTTTTTTTATTAATAAATTTTGGTCAGACACTTTGGGATGGAGGTGCTCTAAAATCTTAACAGTTGCGCAGGGGCGGATCTACCTTCATTAAGATGGGGGCAGTTGCCACCCTCAATTTTTGGAAATCTTTGAAGAGTTTTAAAGAAATAATTTAAATGCCCCCCATAAAAAATCTCTCCTGCCCCCCTTAAAATTATGTTTCCCAATTTGCCAAATTCACGTTACCTTAAAAAAAGGTAAATGAATACTACATTTTTTTTAAATCCTTTAATTTAGCTAATTTTGTTACAAATTTAAATAACAACCTAATCTTAAAGGCATAGACCATAATATTTATTTTCCTCTGTATCAACTTAAAAATTAATGATTTAAAATTTGTTGTCTCTTCCCATAATTGGTGGTTCATAGTTATGCTAATTGGTTTGTCTATTAGTATATTTTTATGTCTGGTTTTCCAAATATTTAAGTTTTCTATAAAATAATAAATGAAACATTAGTAAAACTCTAGTTTATATAAATTTTAAATCAAACTGTATATATATGTTAATTTAAAATCTCTAACTTTTAGATATTACTCTTTCATTCATTTATACTCAAATGATTTTTAATAGAAAAATTGTATTCATTATACTTTTTCTTATATAGTATAATGAATTATATATATCATAAATGACACCGCAAAATCTATATTCAATATTTTTATTTTATTATATATATATATATATATATATATATATTTATTTATATAAAATAAAAATATAGATCGCCCCCTCTAAAATTTTTCTCTAGATCCGCCACTGCAGTTGCGGTGTTGTGGTTTCTTAAGAATTAAATTTAGGTTATAAAATCTCAAATCAACATTAGTTTCATGAACGTTGTAGATTGCTTGAAGAAGAGAACATGAAACTCAAAGATTGTTTCATAAGAAAAAGTATTAGATCTAAAGAATATGATTTAACTCTTACACTACACAAAACTAGTTTAGTTTTGCTCTGCAATGCTTTGAATAATGTCTTATGATTATGGTTTTGAGTATATGAACAAGTGAGGTTACAATTACAGGAATTGCTTACAAAAATATCAAGATTAGAGAACAAAGTACGGGAACTTAGTATGAGAGGATCAGTGTAAAGAAAGATAATCCAAAAACTAGACTCTGCAATCTTCACAGATAGAAGATTGCCTTTCAACATAATTTAAAAGGGTTTCTGGAACTTCCCATGAACCCAAACTCGGTACATGTCCTTACCCTTTCTCCGGTTTACTGCTTTGACACAACAATATTCAAGCTCAACCTGTATACGAGAATCAGAACACTAAAAGTTTGCTATTCATTCAATCACAACAAAGAATAGGAACAAGAAGGTTTACCTCAATGAATCCAGCATCTGTAAATAGTTTCCTAGCAGTGTCGAGACAAAAGAAATAGGAAAGGGTTCCATCAGACCGCACATATTCCCTAAATCCTACACGTTTCTCTGGCTCAAACCGTAGCATAGTCATGTCATATAAGCCTGAATCATAGCCAAAAGTGTTTAGCCTATTAGTTTCTCTTTATTTGTAACACATGTGATAAAACTCTAAATGGTGGTGACCTATCGTGCTGATTCAACAATTACCATAATCTCTGAACAAGAGCAGACCACCAGGTTTCAGAACAGCAAAGCATTCCTTGATAGCTCTCGGCATCCTGTCTTTAGACACTGCCGACAATGTAAATATCTGGCATAGTAAAAAGTTGGAAAAACAGCTGAGTTTCGATGAGCAATGTTCACATAGCAGAGCATATAATACATTTGTAAAGTGACTAATAGCGAAGAATCAGATTATAGAACATGAAAGACATATTTTCGCCATAAACTTAGTTTAACATAGATGATATGACCCACTAATCTAGTTCCACTGCAGAAATATAACACAACTGTTTGGTCTTAAGTACATGAGCGATGTTCACATACCAGAGTGACAAAATCCACCCCGCCGATGCAATGTTCATTCAATGAACATTTATAGTTCACCCGCATGCTTTCACTCCCTCCTATTAATGGAGATATATAAGACATACAAGATTAGCAAGACGTGTATGAGAGATCAATGTCTATCTTATGTCGGATGAACGGGGATGAATAAATGGAGAAGGACCAAAAACCTGAATCGTTAACCAGAAACTTGTCTCGACAATGATCACATGCCACCCAATCAGGAAACGCAGACGTCGAAAAGTCACAACAGAAAGAACGGAAGTTATCAACGTTATCAATAGCGCGATCAATGTTCTCTTTAGTCCTAACAAGAGCCTCACTGCTACAATCACAAGCATATACAGTAATGTTCTTGCTTCCACTACACAAAAGCAAAGATAAAAACAGATACAATGTACATAAGAGTAACATAAAGATTAGCAGTAAAAAGCCGAAATCGGAAGAATTTTACCGTAAATCTTCAAATGAAGATCGAAAGAACTATACCGTAAAATCGGAAGCACTGTACTGCCATTACCACAACCAATTTCCAAAAGTTTTGAGTTCTCTCCACAAGAAACTAACTCGGGGAATTCCTTCAACAAATACCTTCTTTCCTACACGAAAACCGGCGACGGCGAATCAAGACGAATAAAATCATTTTTACACAAAACCTAAGATCAATCTTCCTATATGATAAAACATTACCAATCTCTCTACATTGTCAAAAATTCAGAAGCAAGTTTCTCTACTACTAACTCAAGGTTTCTTCGATTGTAACTGATAAGAGTTGATTTCAAAACCTAGAGTAGTGATGTGTGTGTGAACCTTGAAGAATTTGCCGGAGGAGTGACGGGAGTGAAAATCTTGCCATGGCTGCGAATTTGGTGAGTATTTGGAGAAATCTTGGTGGTGGTGGAGATGGTGGGAGAGAGAAGGATCGTTCTCGACGATGTTCTTAAGAAATTCCCATTCGAAATCTTTGGAATGATACTCTCCTGCTTCGTCTCTTTTCTCCATTGTTGTTGATTCAAGGTTTCAATGTCTGCTTCTCTTTTCAGATATACGGACCGGACAAAACCACGCGAAACCGGTAAACACGGTTTGATTGAAAGTCAAACGTTTTACACTTTTATTAGGGTTTGGGTGTTTCGGTTTGGTTTGAATAGTTTGGTTTTTCAGATTTCCGGTTCATGAATAAACAATACATAGTTGATAGTTTGATATGGTTTTGGTTTTCTTCGGATTCGGATTTTAGTCATTTGTAATTTTAGTTTTCGAACCAAATTTGATTTTATATCTAATGAATAATATTATAATAATATGTAAACTAAACATATCCTATTATAATAAATCACAAGTCACTTTTCTAAAAACTGCAACTCTCTCCATCTGACATGTTTCTTAAGTCTCAAATTCACTCACTTTACTTTTCTAAACCAATTTACGACAAAAAAAAATGAGGAAAAAAAGAAAAAAAGAGAAAAAAGAAATCACTTAAACTGCTTTATTCACCTCCCACGATCCCCATATGGCCATATTCTCTACCAACTGTTTTATTTAATTATTTATATCCTGTTAAATTTATTTCGGGTGAAATATACTTTCAGATAGTTTATTTTAAAAGATCATAGGTCTATCATTTAAATAACAAAAAATCATAAACAGATAGTTTATTTTAAAAGATCATACGTCTATCATTTAAATAACATCCTATTATAATAAATCACAAGTCACTTTTCTAAAAACTGCAACTCTCTCCATCTGACATGTGTCTTAAGTCTCAAATTCACTCACTTTACTTTTCTAAACCAATTTACGACAAAAAAAAATGAGGAAAAAAAGAAAAAAAGAGAAAAAAGAAATCACTTAAACTGCTTTATTCACCTCCCACGATCCCCATATGGCCATATTCTCTACCAACTGTTTTATTTAATTATTTATATCCTGTTAAATTTATTTCGGGTGAAATATACTTTCAGATAGTTTATTTTAAAAGATCATAGGTCTATCATTTAAATAACAAAAAATCATAAACAGATAGTTTATTTTAAAAGATCATACGTCTATCATTTAAATAACATCCTATTATAATAAATCACAAGTCACTTTTCTAAAAACTGCAACTCTCTCCATCTGACATGTGTCTTAAGTCTCAAATTCACTCACTTTACTTTTCTAAACCAATTTACGACAAAAAAAAATGAGGAAAAAAAGAAAAAAAGAGAAAAAAGAAATCACTTAAACTGCTTTATTCACCTCCCACGATCCCCATATGGCCATATTCTCTACCAACTGTTTTATTTAATTATTTATATCCTGTTAAATTTATTTCGGGTGAAATATACTTTCAGATAGTTTATTTTAAAAGATCATAGGTCTATCATTTAAATAACAAAAAATCATAAACAGATAGTTTATTTTAAAAGATCATACGTCTATCATTTAAATAACAAAAAATCATAAATCAAATAATTTTTTAATTATCTCAAAATTAAATAAAAATGAAAAACTAATCTCTAAATAAGATAAGATTTTCTTCACGTAAACATCTTCACCGTGCAAAGCACGGGGCACAACACTAGTAATATATAATTAGATGATTTTGTATGGTTTTAGTATCCGTTCGAATTCAGATTTTAGTCAAATATTTGTCAGTTAGGTTTTGGATCATATTCAAATTTTTGGATATATAGAAATAAAGAATCCATTTAAATCATATATAGAAATAAAGAATCCATTTAAATCATACCAAGAAAAAAAATTTGATTTGAATTGGCATTTGAGTCGAATTTGTATTTTTGCACGGGTTGGTTTATTAATGTTAAACATGCCCAGAATTAAATTAAATTTGCTAATATAGCAAAAAAAAATATGGTATAAATGTGAGTTCTTGCCGTTCCCGTCTTGCCGTTCGGATTTCTTCAGAAATCTTGCTTTGTGTGGTAGTCGTCATCCGCTATAGGTGGAATCGTTCTCCGTTAGTTGGGATTTTCATCCTTTTCGGTAACATTCAGTGCCGGCCCAGTTAAATATGAGGTCCAATACAATTTTTTTTTTTATGAGTTTTATCGATAAAGTTAAAACTTGAGACCAAATCTTAAAAATTCAGAAAAATAAAGCCTGTTTTTACAATAACAAATAGATAAAATTTAAAATTTAAGGCAAAATCTGAACATTTCGAAAAACTGAGGTCTAATTTTGTAATAACAAATTATTTTGAGGCCTAATATTGTTACTAAAAATCTTAAAAAATTTGGAGGCCCAATACCCATGTGTCTTGAGTATGTGTGGCGGGCCCGGTCTGGTGACATTAGTTGAAGGCTCTCCTCTCTTTAGGTTTTGCGGTTGAAATTGTGGTGTGGTTAGATTCCGATTTTTCTTTATTTGTTGTCCCGTGTTTCAGTTTCTGTCAATGTTACCTTTGTTTGTTTTGGCTTGATTTGCATTTTGGTGTTAGTTAAAAAGTTTCTCATGTCTTTGGGCATAGTTTTCGGGGTTGTGTTGTTAACCACCGGCTTAGTTTTCGAGAATATGTTTGTTTTCCGCCGGCTTAGTTTACGGGATTATGTTAGTCGCCGACTTTGTATTTTGGTTTTTCGGATTGTCAAGATGACAAAAAAAAAAATTGTCCCAAAATATGGAGATGCGGGGGATCGAACCCCGTGCCTCTCGCATGCAAAGCGAGCGCTCTACCATTTGAGCTACATCCCCAATTGTTGATTCACAATGTTTCATTCTTCCTAAATTCAAAAAACCAAACCAATATGATGAACTCTTCTTCTTATCTCCAAGCGAGCCGCGTGATGGTACTCGGAGCGAAATCTCCGGTGGACCGCCGCCGGAGATCACTGGAGAGAGTGAATAAAGAACTCTCAAGAGGCAATTACGAAACTGCTCTCTCTCTCGTCAAGCAACTCAAGAGCAAACATGGCTGCTTATCTGCTTTTGGCTCTGCTAAATTGGTCGGTCTCTCTTATCTCTTTCTCATGCTTATTTTCATGAATTCATGTCTTGTTCCTTATTTTCTTTGTTTGATTAGCTTCCGAAGAAATTAGATATGAGTAGCAAAAGTGATCTTTGGTCGTTGATTGATTCGGTCTCTAGAAACATTGAATCTGTTTATGTCCAAGAGGTACTTTCAATTTTGGACTCATGTAGTTTCAATACACCTTCAAAGCAAAAACTGTGTTTTTTTTTTTTACTAATTTGTAGGATTCAGTGAGAATTTCCAAAGAGGAGGAAACTAAAACTTCACCTGAAGAAGATTGGTTTGCTGTTGTTCAGGTGAGAATTCTTGTACTTGTTAACTAAAAACTTAACATTGTTGCAAAGTGATGATTGAAGATATTTTATCACAAATGTTGTTCGGTAATGAGAACATATCAATCAAATAGGACTTTTTGTGGTGTATCTTTATGGCAAACGTAACTTGTTTGCAACGTATGCAGCATGAATCTGGGCATTTTCTTGTTGGTTACTTGCTTGGAGTTCTTCCAAGATACTATGAAATACCAACCTTGGAAGCTATAAGGCAGAATGTGTCGAGTGTGACCGGGAGAGTAGAATTTGTGGGCTTTGAATTCCTCAAACAAGTAAGTAGTTTGCTCAGCAAATGGTCAGCTTTGTCTATGTTTCCAACCATTAGACTTTATGTTATCACCGCAGGTCGGTGCTGCAAACCAGCTTATGAAAGATGATAGGGATAGCCGGATGAATCTATCGGTATGTTTTATACTTGTGTATTAGCATCTCTATTGTGTATCATCTTAACTTATACTTTTTTTTTTTGTACAATGTAGGATACTCAAGGCAATCTCTTCCAAGGTAAGATTTTCTCAAACTTACCTGTAGTGGATCATTGTTTCACTCGAGCTGTTTCGGTAGTGAGTGGTTGGATCTGTGAATTGCAGACACTGAACAACTTCTCATGTGTGATACTTGGAGGAATGGTAACCGAACATATACTATTCGGATACTCGGAAGGTTTCTACTCAGATGTTGTCAAGGTTTATGCAATCTCAATCCTTTTCTAGTTTTAAATGCAGTGTGAAACTATAATCTTATAATGGTTTTTGAAATTTAATGTTGCTGCAGTTGAATGATGTTCTGCGTTGGCTCGGGTTCACAGAAACAGAAAAAGAGGCTCATATAAGATGGGCTGTTTCCAACACTGTCTCCTTATTACATTCTCACAGTGAAGCTAGAGTTTCACTTGCAGAAGCCATGGCTAAAGCTAAACCTATTGGTGCTTGTATTGCAGCAATTGAATCTGCTATTTCCAGACATCAAATTTGACTCTTTCTGTTCTTACTGATTTACTAAATATGATCCAAACCAAATTCATTTCTGGATTTGCAAACACAGATTTTGAGTATCATAAAATCCCATAACTAAATTGTGGAACAGAGAGCCATGTCTATGTTACAAGCTAAAAATCCAACAAAGAGAGAGTAACACTATAAAGAATCAAAACTCTTGAGAAGCAGATCCGATATCGCCTTTGTTCTTTCCAACCTTTGATGGGAGAAGTGTCTGATGAATGTTAGGC
Organism: Arabidopsis thaliana x Arabidopsis arenosa; assembly: GCA_019202795.1. Taxonomy (NCBI): domain Eukaryota; kingdom Viridiplantae; phylum Streptophyta; class Magnoliopsida; order Brassicales; family Brassicaceae; genus Arabidopsis; species Arabidopsis thaliana x Arabidopsis arenosa. The sequence goes on along the minus strand of CM032919.1, from coordinate 5,372,314 downwards.
AAAACACCTCCATTAGCAATTGTTACACTTCCAAGAAGTTTACTAAGCTCTTCATCGTTCCTTACTGCAAGCTGAATGTGTCGTGGTACGATACGTGTCTTCTTGTTATCTCTTGCTGCATTTCCAGCTAGCTCCAATACCTATCATCATATCAACATCATATAAAGATCAGACTCTAGCAGACACCTTAACATCGAATCGCTTAGGCCGATTATCGGTATCAAGTTGATCATAATCATTCAACAAAAATCGAGAAATCAGAAGATTATCAAACTTCTCAATTCCCATAGAGAGCAAGCAATTGACTAACAACGAAACTCGATTGCAGAAATTCAAATCAAAATCAACAAAAACAGAGAGCAAGTTAACTTATTGTATGTACCTAATCGCAATGATTCTCATCATAGAGACTAGAGTCTAAACACGATTTTGCAATTGAAATCAATATCGAGGAACTGAAATCGAGAAACAAGAAGATTGTTTGTTACCTCAGCGGCGAGGTACTCGAGAACGGCGGAGAGATAAACCGGAGCACCGGCACCAACACGTTCAGCGTATTTTCCGGCTTTAAGGAATCTAGCGATTCTTCCAACGGGAAACTGAAGACCAGCTTTAGACGATCGAGAAACGGACTTTGTAGCCTTTGGCTTTCCTCTGCCGCCTTTGGTTGTTCCACTGCCGGCGCCGGAACTCATCTTTTCTTTATCGATAAATTGAAGAGGCGATTGAAAAATGAGTAGAGAAGGCTGAGTTTTGTGATTTAGGGCTTTGGTGGTGATTTCTTGTATATATAGTGTTGTGATAATGGATTTTGATTGGTTAATCATGAATCACGCGGATTGCCAGCGTGGCACCATTGATATAGTTCTCGCGGGTCTTTTTTTTTTTCCGCCACTTTCCAACAAGTCGGTGATATCTTTTTTTTTTTTTTTTTTTTTTTAAATACAAAAAAGCAAGGAAAAACCGACGATGATGACCGAAGTCGGTGAAATCTTCTATATGACCTTTCTATAGAATTGACAAAATAAATAAAAAATTACTATCCTTTTGTTCAAATTATAAAATGTTTGAGATAAAAGCGCTGAGATTAAGAAACTATTTTAAAAAGTAAAGTATCATTTAATAATTAGTTGAAAATAAAATTTAACCAATAACCAAAAAGATTGTCGAATTTGAAAAGTCAAAAATATCAAATAATATTAAAATATGCATAAAATTTTGTGAAATCTTATTATATAAAGTATGGTTTTCAAAGTTAATAACTCATAGGACCGTGCCACGTGTCAAGTTTATTAATGAGATATCGACACGTATCAAATCTAATTTTGTTAATATATTAAAAACGAAAATAGAAAATTTCCTAATCCTATCGAAAAAAGGAAACATAAAAAAGAAACATTATTAGTTTATAATAAGAATATAACTTGGTTTTTGAAATAGGGACCCTTTCAAATATGTTTTTCGTATATTTTTTCGATTTTATTTTGTTAAGATAACTGTAAAATATAGATGTAACAAAATACATAAAATGTTGAGATGCATAGATAAATATTGTGATGGAACAACTCAGTAGTATCAAAGATGATTGAGAATTAAGTATAGTCATGTTCGAGTAAGACATGTAGAACAAGTTATTGATATCTAAAGTTTAACTCACATTATAGTAATAATTTAGTTTTTAAAAAATATTTTACATGACTTAAGGATGTTTAGATAGAGTAGATAAATTGAGATGAGAGTTAGAACATTAATATAGAAAAAAGTGTGGATTTCTATTTGAAACTAAAATATCATTAAAAAAAACTAAAACAATTAGATGGAGTATGTAAAATTAAATTTTTTAGCTCTTATCTATTAAGATGGAGTGTGTAGAAATTAATAGTTAAATTATATCTGAAAAATAGAATGTGTCAGGTTGAAATTTGGTTAAAAGAAATTAGATTATTAAAAAATGTATATTACTATTTAAAATTCAAAATTTATCAAAAAATTATATTTATTTCTTACACCCGTCTATTTAGGCGGGCCTTATCTAGTATCTTATAAAGTGAAACGAAAAAAATATTTTTAAACATCCTATATTATGGGACAGAGAAAGTATTTTTTTTTTATTATTGCTTACAGTTGTAACTTGTAAGTAAAATTTACAGTATCTTATATCGTCTGCTACAACTTGTAAATTTTTTTAAAAAATTGTACGAAAAAAGATATTTATAAGAATTTAAAAAATGTTTTTTTTCACATCGAATTTTTTTAAAAAAGTGTACAATTAATGAGGTTTAGAGTGAAAGTGTAGCAGACGAGTGACATAAAAGAGTGAAAGCATAACAATCGTATAGAAGAGTCAAGTGCTACAGAAAATACTAACAAAATATTTCAGACTCATTATAAAAATAGAGAATATGCACAAAATAACCAAATTTTTGTGGATAATTAACAAAATAGCACTATGCTACAATAATTTATCGGACACTTGTCATAGATTTCTTCGAATTACATGTGATAGCATAATATATCTCTCTCTATTATGTTATTTTTCTCGTATTGCACGTTATTTAGAAAGAGCACATCACATTCTATTCCGTTTAATATCTCACTTTATCATGTTATTTTGTTGTAATACACTTTTTCTTATTAAGATCATATATGATTTAAAAAATAAAAAAGATTCTATTCAAGTTAAATTTTTTCATAACAATGTTTTTTTCTTATAAAAACACTACGCAACAATGTTTTTTCTTAAAAAGTCACTACGTTTTTTCAAATTTCATGTCTTTCAGTTCAATACAACATGTGAAATTTAATTGTTACATGCTATTTTGAAAAATCTTACGAATCTGTCTCGTCTACTGTTGAACTTGCAACAAAAGAATGATGATTTTGTTATTTCACTTCTTCAAAATATATTAGGATTAGAATTTCAAAAAAAAAAAATTGGATTAGAATTTTGGATTACATGCATAAATAGATATCAGTGCTCTCAAACAGTGGTTGGCATTAATTGGGACCGAATTTCTTACGTTAAATGTTTTAGGGTTTCTTTGTATAGATTGTGAGGAAGAGACCAATGTTTCTCAAGGAATGTATGGTCTTGAAAAATTTTGTTTGGAAATATAGATTTTGTGTACAAGTCAAGGGGTGTTTTGAGTTTGTCTAATTCCGAATAGTCGGAAGACCGATGTTTATTGCTCTAAAAACCACACTACGAATGACCCCATATCTCTTCCCTAACATAGAGAAATTAGTTGTACATATGAATCCTGTTAGACTATTTCCAATGTAAATTTCTATTTTTTCCTTTAAATTAGAGTAACTTTAAAATAAAGCATAATTTATCTCTAATGTATTACTCTATATGTTACTCTAAAATAAAGGTAGGGTAAAAAATAGATAGAGTTACTCTATATAGAGCAATCCTATTATTTACTCTATTTTAGAGTATCATATTCATATAAAGTGGGGTTGGAGAAAATGTACTTTATAATAGAGTTTTAGTGGAAAAAAATAGAGTAGAGCTAGAGATGCTCTCAGACGAATTTGTATTTCGGTGAACCAAAAAGAACAAAATTTTTTTCAAAGAACTAAATTTAGCTAAAATAAACATTTAATTGATTAAGATTTTAAGAAAATAATATCTGAGTTAACGAGCTTAAGAACATTCCTAGCCCTGCAGAGAAACATTAACACAGAGATGCAACAAAAAAAAAACACACAATGCATACACAAGTAGTAAAAACCAAACGAAATAAATCTTTATTTCTATTTTTTTGCCTGCTTTTTTCCTTTTTTTTTTTTTTTCGATGAATGAATAGAGTTACACGTGAAAAAAAAAATTACAAAGAAACAGTCCATGGAAATCGAGAGACTGTTGATAATGAACAATTCATTTACAAGCATTTACAGAAACAGATGATAAAAGAAATTGATTTTAAATGTTTTCTTTCAGGGTATTAAGATTCATCAGTGAGTAAGTTGCAGCAAACGGGATTAGCAAGTGAACCCTTCTCCATTAGAGCTTTGACCATAGATTTAACTAAACTCAACCTGTAATATACATCCAAAAATGTTGATGATATAGCAGCGATAATACCGTTAGAACAAGATTCATTTAATCGAAGAAGTTACAGGCTATGGGTTGAATTCTTCTTACCTTCTTCGGAGAAAGCGAAAACACCACCAAGCATGTCATCCTCGTCATCGTCATCGAGTTTTCCTTGATCAGATGGAGCATCCTTATGCTCAGTTTCTGTAACAGTTTCATTGGAGATCACCTCCTTGAAAAACTGCTCGAAATTTGGGGAGCCATCAATGGGTCCTTCACCCTCGTCAGCTGCATTCATGCTCATATCAGAACGGTTAGAACTTACATTTGAATCTCCACTTATCCCGCTGCTGTTTTCAATTCTTGTTTCAGCGGGCAGGGAGGCGTTCTTTGGCAAGAGATGAGCGTCGTCTATATAATCAGTGTCTTTCACAGCAGAAGAAATGGAAACTACAGGCTGTTTGAATGTTACAATTCCGGTATGAGGATTTTGGTTTGGAGTTAGTGCAAAATGGGCACTTCCTCTACTTTCCACATCCTCGGGGTAAGCCATACCTGTTAAAACATCAGTTTTAAGATCTGACAAATGTTATAATGATTCGATAAGAAACTAAATTTGATTACCATTGAATGGATGTATTTCTTTAACTTGTCCGGGATCAGAAGAAGAAGAAGAATCTGAATCTCTTTCCCCAGAAAATCCTCTGCAAGCATAAGAAGAACCACTTCCCATTTGGATCATTGACAGACGCAGTTTATAAGATGTGATGCAGTTAGCGAGGTAACTTACCTGTTGCGCATACTGGTATACACACTGTGAAAATTATCATACACCGGCAGCAAATCCTTCCGCCTAATGTCAACCTCGTTCGCAGATACCTTCCCGATTTCTGTCTCCCCGCCACCTTGATGCGAATTCAGGTTCTTGCCATCAGAGTCTGGAGGAAACATCAGATAAAAAGATATCTGGAATTTATAAAATTTAAGGGAGTGTCAGCCATTGTACATTGACCAGATCGTGTTTTATCGTGGATCGTAAGGAAACAGAAAAGTAGATGGCACCTCTGAATTTTGCCAGATTGGTTTTCTTCCGGAGTTTATCAGCACCTCTGCATTGGCAAGATAAACATGGTGTTTCTCCAGAGGCTTTGTTTGATCATCACTATCAGAACTATCAACAGTTAACTCAGCATTTTTTCGTCCACCATAAGTAAGCCCGCATATGTTCTCCTCTCTCTCTGGCCAATCAGCTCTTCGACAGACATCCCAACACTGAACTGGTTCAACTTTCACTCTCAGTTCCTCTTCAGAGGTCAGTACAGAAGTTGCTCCATTTCGCGTATTGCTCTCAGCCTGGTCTCCTCCAAGAGATGGAATGAGTTTGTATTGAACTACATGACCTGATGGGGTGTAAACCAGTAAGTAGTCCAAGGCATGAGATGACGACTGCGATTCATGTGGCACAGATTGATGGAAAACAGCAGCAAGACAGCCAGAGGGGAAGGTCGGTTTTCCTACAACGGAACTTGCAGCCTGGAAGAAATTGTTGCATTTGATTCGGCTAACCACAGAAAGAGTAACCGACGCTGGTGGTGGATATGAAAAATGCGTAGTCATAAACGACGGACTCGACCACCATGGCAGGGACAATGTTGGAGCAAGCGTGGGTCCATCGAATTGAGAGTTCCGTATTTCAAGAACATTTTCTCCGCCGAACGGGGACAAAACATAAATATGGCAGGTGCCCTTAGATGAAACAATTGCAATCCACTGACTGTAGCTACTAAAGCAAATATCTTGTATTACCTGTGGGAATTTAGCACAGCAGCGTTTACAGTAACATAAATTCCAAAATGAAGCATAGCTACAAAAGAAAAAGGAATAAGAAACATACAGCTGATGTCATGCCACGATGTAGTTTGTAAAGAGGCACATGGGAGGAGCTCCAATCATAGCTTTGAGCACCTTGTCCATTCTTTGTAGGTGACGGCATAATCCGGAAAACGTTAATATTGTTACCGTGGATTGAGGCTGTTACTAGTAGAGTGCCACTTGGGTCGAAACAGAGAGCAGAAATTGGACTAGTGTGAGCCCTGAATTGTGCTGTAATAGCTCGGGACTCAAAATCTTTGACAATTACCTGCCACCAGTCATAGTGATAAGCGGGTTATACTCCTCTTCTTTAGATACCCAACTCTTTAAAAACAGATTGAAATAACTATCCAAAGTGCATCACAAAATAAAGAAAACACGGTATAACATATTTACTATCCTAATCCAGGTTCTGGCGATACTCAATAAATGGTTTGGCATATGTTTGACATTCCACAACGCACAAAAAAACGAGGTTTCAATATAATCAAGATAAGATGATTTCTCTAAAAGACTAACCGTTCCAACAACATCTGACTCTGCGGAATGAGATGCAAGCCGACCAACTTTCCGTCCAGGACTTGACGAAAGAGAAGGGCCAGGACCATCATGCTTGAGATCTTGACAGTATTTAGTTATAGTTTTGTAACTCATGTCACCCAAATTGAGTAACCCAGCTGCCAGATTCTTACTAGATTCCATAGCGTATTTTGCCACTAGATTACCATTACTTGGAGACGTAGATGGACTGATGCCAGGAGGAGTAACATTCTGAGGGCTCAGACGACCTATACTAGAAGACAAAGGACTATTGGAAGCATAAGCTAACCATCTAGGTCCGACAGCCATTGGACCATATCCGACATTAACCCCAGATATCCCTTGGTTTCCAAGCTGAGGTACAGGATACGACAGGACGCTGAATTTGTTTTCAAGAGTTAGAGCATCAAAACAGTATATCTGCATCACAATGGAAAAGCATTAATAGACAATAGAAAGAATGTACTCCATATAAAAGAGATAGAACATAAAGCTAACCTGCGAACCAAGACCAACAGCGACAATCCGAGGACTGCATCTAACCATATAAACAGTAGATCGAAATCTCAAAACATGAACATAATTATGAGATCTAAGAGAATAGAATCGCACAACCGTGGGAGAGAGTGCAAGAGGATCCTCATAACCATTCCTAACCGATCCATCCCTACCAGTAACAATAGGACCTGAACTTTTAGCCTCATCAGCAACAGCTAAAAGTATAGGATGTGATGATCTAAATCCTTCAACTCCATCACATTTAGCAGGTAATGGCTGCATCTGTAAAAACGTAACCGGATCATCCCGCCTCGACACAAATTCGGTAACATCACTTGCATCATCGATATCAAGAACTTGAAACCCGTTCGTGTAACCTAGTAAAAGAACGTTCTTGAAAGAAGATTCACTTGTATGTAATCTATCAAATGAAGACCACAACACCTGCTTCACCAAAACAAAGATCACAAGTCAAACCTATCTGCTAAAAAGCTCAAAACTTTTCCTAATCTGATCAAAATCAGATAAACCCAATTGGAGAATGAATCAAATAATGAATCAAAAACCCCCAAATTCCAAATTCCAAATCCAAAATCACGAATTGGGGAAAATCAAAATTGAGTCAAAACCTGATCTTTAAGCTCATGAGAATCAGAAGAGAGAGAAGCAGCGACGGAGGCGCTAGCTGAGCGAACACCGGAAGAAGCAGTTCTGATACAAGTAGAGATGAATTTTAACGAATTAGGCAAAAAGCCATTAGTACCATTATTCTTCGTTTGATTATGATTATCTCCGTTGTTGATTTTGGAGTTGCTCTTCATAGTAATTATAAATTAGTCGTGGAAGAGACCACCGGAGATACACCGGAGATAACAATCGGAAACAGCATAAGCCGGCGGCGATTACGAAGAAGAAGGGGGAATAACTAAAAGAGATTGTTTAATTTGAGAAATTTTGAAGCTTCGACATTTTTTTTTTGTAATTGGGTTAAGCGGTGGTGTGTTTTTGACCTTCTTCACGGAAGAAGAAGACGAAGCGAAGAAGAAGATGAAGATGAAGAATAAACGGTTCTTTGCTTTTTTTTTTTGTTTTCTGTTGTTTTTTTTTTTTTTTGGTTTTGCTTTTTGTTTTGTTCTTTGGGCCTTTGTGGCTTTAAGTTTTAGTTAGTTTAGTTTAGTTTTTTTTTTTCACTTTGGTTTTTGTCCTAAAAAAGAGTTACTGTAGTGTTTGGCGTCTACGGGTGTTTTAAATTGTTGTGTAAGCAAAATAATTTTTGTATTCTTTTTCTCATGCATGTTCACATTATTACCTTTTTTTTTTCTGGAATGTATGCACAAAATGATTTCTTTCAAAAATTAAACTGAATTTAATCAATAATGGATCTATTTATAGTTTAAGAAAGTGTAGAGATCGTGCAAACTTAATTTTTCATAAAATAGGTCCTAGTTGTTACTTCTTTAGTGTATAATTGAAATAGGTCATAGTTTGCACGTCACAACTCAAAGAAAATCAAGGCATCCCTCAGGCCTAGGCCTTTTCAATGTTTAGACCCATTTGCACCAAAGCAGTTAATGCCCAACGACTAGTAATTTGGGTAATCAATTCCTTTGTATTTTGAATTATATGTTTTATTTTTTGCTTGTTTTAGTATGTTGGGGATATTTGATTTTGAGTCTATATAGGCTCAACACCTATTTTCTTTGTATTCACCATTCTTAACAATTGAAAATTCAGTTTTTTTTCTTAGCCAAGTGTATTCTCTTTCTTTTCTCTTTTTATGTTGAGTGTGTCTCCATTAAAATTGAGAACTCCAGCTTATCACAAAGATTTCCATCTCGTTGAGTGGAGCTCATCGATCCACTTCCGTAGTTCATATACACTCTTGGAGATCCAAGGTATATAACATCTTATCAACCATACAATTACTCAGACCGACCTATGTTACATTGTTCTGATATTAGCTAAGTTTATACCGTATCTACAACAACATCGATTATTAGGTTGCATCAATAAGTGTTATTCTTAACTTGAAAAGCACACAAGCACAAAACATTTGTTTTCGACCAAAGGGAGATTCGCACTATGGGCATATATATATATATATCAACCACTACTGAGTTTGTAAACAGATCAAGAGGAAATATAGAGAGGTCATATAGGACAAAAAAAATATATATATATATATATATAGTTGCAATATTGTGACTATATATACTACAATTTTTCTTCCATATAGCTACACGAGTACACGTTATGCGACAGCAAAATATTATAACAACAATTTGCTACTATTATTTACATGTGTTAATATGTTTATTGTGTTTAATTTCAAATTAGAATGAAAAGTAGTGTGTTCTGGTCTATGGCTGAAATAGTTTCAGAAAAGAAGATGAGTTTGTGGTTTTAGAACATATTCTAGTTGTAATTCTTGGTTTATAAGTTAAAGCTTTTTATCACTTGAATGAACTTTTATATGTAGAAATATTGTATTGATAACTGATTTACTTATTTGTAGTCTGATTTTTTGGATTTACTATATGACCTCGCTATATTTTCTCTTGATCTGTTTACAAACTCAGTAGTGGTTGATCTATTCTGAACCAAACTTGGAAACCCTATGATTTTGAACTTATCTATAACTCCTAATGAGCCTTTAGCTTCCTTCCCCATGCTCACCAAACAAATTCATTCATACTATGTTGAATCATTCTGCTTCTTATTTTTCTCATAGAGTCATAGTGTTATTTTTGTCTTAAATAATTCTTACCATACGTTTTTGATTAGCATGTTTATTGAAAGTATTTGAATTTCCACTGCAGCCTAAAAAGACTATGGGAGAGGTCGATTCAAGAAACATATGAGCAACTTTGCTACTGCTTGCTATATATGCAATGCTGGTAATGTTTGTAATTGGATACTTTGATGTTGAATTCTTTCGACATCATTTTCTAAATGTATTTTATGCAACAGGTTTTGGCGACAAGCTTGTTACATCTTTGCTCAAGGAGTAACTTTAACGCTCTATAATCTACTTTTTGTAGTTGCAATATATTTATCTAATATTGAGAACCCTAATTTAAGGTGTATATTTGTTTCGTGTATTACTGGCTACACAAGATATGCAATGGATGAGAACATGAAGCCAAAGACCATTAGTATCTCTTGTAATCAGGTAATAACATTTAGTATCTCTTGTAATCAAGTAATGAAATTACTACCATTTTCTGCATAATATTGATATATATGAAGTTCTCGTACCTTTTGATATTATATTTGATTTCAAGTAATTTGTGGTACAAACACTACAATTTGAAGGCTTTCAAAAGTAGTATAGTATTTAGGCATTGTTGTAAATTATAAGTATTATTGTATAACCATATAATATTTATTAAGTAAATGTAAATGCATCACATTGTTGTGGATTATAAGTATTACTGTTTTGTATAACCATATAATACTTATTATGTAAGTATAAATGAATCATTCTCTTCACAATATTTTAATTAATTGCAACTAAATTTCTATTTTTAATATATATAAAAAATGCTTTGGATTAGCATCAGTTGGATAAAATATTTTTTTCACCTTTTAATTGACGTTAAAGAAAAATAGAAGTGATGTTACTAGTTTGAACATTAACTTTATCGTCGGTAATTAAAATGAAGCTAAATTATTTTACGTCGGGCCTTGAGAAGTCGGTTATTAAACCAATGCAAAGTTATTAAAGTCAGTCCATAACCGACGCTAACCCTGAAATTAAACGACATCGACATCCTTTTATTTTGTGGTGGTAGTAGAGATATCATATACTTGTTAAAAACGTTACAAAAATTTTGGAATCTTTAGTCCATACAAAAATAAAAAATATTCAAAAAAGAAATAAAAATGAATATATATATATATTATCCTGGTAATTTAATTTTGAATTTATCACTATAAAATTTTAATTTTAGTAATAATTATAGTACGTATAATTATGAGATAATAAGTATGTTAAAACCATCAAATTCATTTAAGGTTTTTTGTAAACTAATAAAAGTTATCAATACTTGTTTTGTTAAAAATGATCTAAAAATTGTTAAAACAGATAATAAATATAAATGTTAATTAGAATGTTGGAGTAAAGAAAAAATTCCTCTTTTATAATAATAGTGATTTTAAATTTATAAAATAAATAAATAGAAATATTTTATATAATTATTTATAGTAAAAAAAATAGAAGTTAATACTAACCGATAACAAAGATATGTATTTATGATTAATAAGTGCACATATTTGAAGGCTGCTAAATTTAATTGATTTTATAAAAAAAATATACTATATAATTTAATTATGTTTTTATCGTTTTAGTGCATTGAAAAGTGAAAGTGCTGAACAATTTTATGAACCCACGGTTGAAGATAATGCTTGGGAATCACCTAATCTTGAGGCTGCAAATGAATATAGCAACCGTTTAAATATAGAAACCGTTTAAATATAGCAAGTGAACCTCTTTTTGATAATTGCGTTGAAAGCCTATCAAAATTTTCGTTGGCTGCTCATATGATGCACATTAAGACGACACACAATCAAACAGAAGCGTGTGTCGATAATGATGCGCACATGTTTCATAAGGTTCTTCTAAAGGGTAATGTTGCTCCAAAAATTTCTTCTGAAACAGAGAAGTTGATGCGGACATTGAGTATGCTGTACCACATGATTGATGTATGCAAAAATATTTGCATGATTTATTGGAGTGAAACCGACGAAGATTTAATGAATTTCAAATTTTGTGAGCATCCAAGGTACAAACCTCAGAAGACATTTATGAAGGTTTATTCTACTAGAAAGCGTATTCCATACAAGAGAATGTTCTATTTTCCATTATCATATCGGCTAAAAAGATTGTATATATCCGAAAAGACATCACCACATATAAGTTGGCATGCAAAACATACATTGCAATGATGGAAATATGCCTTTTAATAGAAAGACATGGAAAAAATTCTAACAACTTTATCCAAAGTTAGCATCCAAAAGCAGGAATGTTTATCTGGGGCTATGTACATATGTTTTTAACTAAATATCAGGTGATATGTCTTACGAACAACTCTGAAACTTAATCGTAAGTTAATCCAAACTTATTACATTTTGTTATCTTCTTAATATGTAAAAGTTCTATTAATGTGTTCTACATAATTTTTCTATAGCGATGAAAGAAGGCATTGAGCCTTCTATGCTTCAAATCCTAAGAGAGGCTCATCGTAAAGTGGATGACACCTATGTGGATGAGAAAGTGAAGTCTATTGATGAAGAAATTCAGAGACACTCGACGAGATCGAGATCTCTCGAAGCAATGATGGGACATCTCTTGATGGCACCAATGCCACATGCCTCACTCGTCATGACGAAGATGAGCTCTTCTATAAAGTAACAACTTTTAATTATTCACTTGGACTCTACAAATATGCTCACGACATGCTAAGTATTGATAAAACAGAATGGGCAATTGAATGGTTTATTTAAAAGTATTATTTTGCTTCCAATTTGTCTTTTGTACCCACTTAATCATTGAACCAATCATATAACGCAACATGTTGTACTTTAATCGTTTTTTTTTCACCGTCTAACGCGGAAAAAAAATATGGAAAATTTATAAATTAAGCTAATCTATTTGAGCTTTGTTATGCTCACTTAAATATTTTGAAGATTACTAACGTATGTTTTATTATAGATACTCATCAAGTATTTCTGTAATTAAACAAAATTCATATACCTTTAATTTCTTAAAATTTATTGGGTTTCTTATGTATAACTGTTGAACATTTATTAGTTTTTGATTAATTATGCTACTTTTTCTTATTTCAATTAAGTAAGTGGTTCAAAACAGAAGTTGTTTAGCTCGTCCAAAGTATTCAACTTGATGTTTTTTTGTACAATTTTTATCTTTAATGATTTTTTACAGGTTGTACCACCTCAAAATGAATGGATATTTAGTGTCGGAGGAATCAATACACATGAGCGAGGAGAAATGTCAACATCTGGTGCTATCTCTAAAATTACTCTTGAACGTGAAGTTATAACCTTTCAAAAGCAGGTGACATATGTTGTGAAGTACATGAAACAATATATGCTGGATTGTGCGCCAAACATATTTCCCTCGACTCAGGAAACACAAGGAACCGATGCTTCTGTAACCAGTCCTAACTGAGCCAAGATGGAGCTGAAGTCCAGTCTTCTAACCCCCATGTGCGTGAAGAGACTGTTGATCAAGATCTTGATGGTGAAAAGTATGCGTGGTACTGGATTTTAAGAAGAATGAAGAAGGTTTTAGCTAAGTTTTCTACTCTCTTTGGATCACTTTTTTTTTTTTCTTCCTTATTAGACATGTTTAATTAAGACATCTACTATCTTTCTACTAAACCTTAAATCCAAAGTATTAAAGACTTAAACTTAACTAAACGATATTTATGTAATATTATTCTGGTTTTGATTTGTGATATTAGGATTAAACGATATGTGTATAATATTATTCTGGTTTTGATGTATGATATTAAAGTTAAAATTTGTTTAGGTGTTAAATAAAGTTTGGTAATCTTATTTAACAGTTTTGTTTTTACATATGGAAAAATTTGCTACCGCCAAAAATAAATTTTATGAACATATTTGAATCTAAATTTTCACAAGAAATCAAAACTTTCCTCACAAAAAAAAATAACTTCATGGATAATCGTAGATAATTTAATACAGAGGGATGTGTCGCCCTCTCTAACAATTACTTACAATTTATTTTCTCGTTAATTGTATCAAAACCGTTTAAAACTTTGAGTTATTTGTTTCTATTAGTGACAACAATAGAATAGATATTTGTAGGTATTATTTACAGAATATTCGACACAATTTGTTACTCATTGTTTCAAATATATGTGGCTATGAATAGCTAATTTTCATGGTAATCTGTAGATAACTGTAGCTATTTCTTACGGACAATATGAAGATAAGTATTGCTATTTTGCTACTACACGACCATGATATAGTTTGTTAGATAAGTGAAAGATATATCCCAAGCTATTTAGAGGCTAGAATGCCACTTTATAGGAAAAATTAATCTAACATGCCATTTTCTAATCTGAGTGCCACTGTAAATGTGATATTCCCAAATTGCCCTTAATTAATTATAGATGAAATAGTACAACTAAGAGATAATAGTACAACTGGTACAGATGAGGGATTATAGGATAACTTGTACAAATGGTATAACTGAGAGATAACAGGACAACTGGTACAATTGTATAACTGAAAGATAATAGTACAATTGGTACAAATAGTATAACTGAGATATAAATAGGGACAACTGGTACAAAGGGTGTTAATAGTACTACAATTGATACAAATGGTATAACTGATACATAAATAGGAACAACTGGTACAAATGGTAGAACTTAAGCAATTTGTAATTCTAAACCCTAGCGCCGTCACACTCACTAATTTGTCTCTTCTTGCTTTGTCATTGTCGTCGTTGTCGATTCTCTTCCGTCACCATTCTCCGTCGAAGTTTGTGAACCGTCTTCTCTTATCCAGCGGTTGTGGATCTCTGATTTGCGAATCTCAGCATAAGCTATGGTGATGGAGACAAAGATAAGGATCGATGCGCGAAGAGAGAGAAAAAAGATCCATGGAGAAGAAAAGATCTAGGGTTTATGATGATAGAGAATATGAGATCTATGATCAAAGATCCAAAATATCCAGAAGAAGAAGAAGAGGTCTAGGGCGTTGATGATGATGATGGTGAAGCAGAGGAGAAGAAAAAACACAGAAAAAGAAGAAGAGGAAGAAGCAGCAGCGTGAAAATTATGTGGAGAAGATAAAAGTATGTGGTTGAGTTAGTAAAAGGAATGACAAGGATATATAATTTTCGTTTAGGTTAAGGATTTTTGGACTTTTACCATAGATTTTGATTTAAATGAAAATGTAAAATAAATGCCTTTCTAGATAAGGTGACTGACCTAACCGAAGGTTTCCTCATAGCAGATCAGGTCGAGCTACAGATCAAATCAATGGGGGCATCCGGTGCTTGTGTTTTCTACCGGCATTTTAATTTAGATCAACTCGGTCCGATTTGCAAGTTAGTCCATCCTCCAAGTTTTGATATTTGCGAACATTGGTTTGCCTTTAATTACGCAGTTAGGTTTCTTAATATGTGTTAAACTCCGATGAAAACAAGTACCTGAATTATTAGTCTTGTTATTTATTGCCACTACTCTGTCCTATTGTTCTGTTTCAAAACTCTGTCAGTTAAATATACAATATTATTATGTTGTAATGTTATCTCCTAATAAGCTTTAATAACCTTGTTTCTCAATTATGAAAGAAAGATCTCTAACAAATAGATACTAGTTTGTTCTCCCTGTTAAGGGCCAGTAGGTTTCATGACAAAATACTAGAACCAAAGTAGAACAAAAAACAGTGTCATGATTACAATGGTGCATACTCTAATGGGTAAGATTCCGAGTATGCATTCTTGTAAAGTTGCACACGGCACACACTACATGTTAACTATAGATTAAGAAGGGTCATTCTGGGAGATGAACTCTACACCTACGGTGTCAACACCAAGAGGGTCTTTAATTTGGATGAAACAACCGGAATCTGGGACCTCATCAAAAACCTCTGCAGCAAGCTTCAACTGAATACCAAGCATGGCTGAATCGCACAAACCCTCAAAACTAATACCAATGGCCAGACACTCTATGAATTTGACAGAATATACGCCACAATCTCCTGTTTGAAAGTTTTGGGGAGCTGTTTTTACCCTGTAGATGGAGAAGGCTGAAGCACTAAGTTTTTTTCTCTCTTCCACAGGTGCCATAGCTTGAATCAATGCAGGTATCATCCTAGTGAACTGCCTGCAAGCTTCGTAAATTTCCACATCAGTGTAGCAGGACACGATGCTATCATACACTTTGATCGTCCGCCTCCTTAAATTTATCTCCAGAGCTACCCAATGATCTTTCCCAATGTTGTGAGTAAGGTACAGAATATCTATATCCTTTACCCACTTCTTGTATGTCTTTCCATTAGGTGGAGATTCCCCATTATACACATCAATATATTTATCAGTAAATTTCCAATTGGAGTCTTTATCAAACTTGATGTAATCTACTGCCCACTGATTCACAAACCAGGGATCAAGGAATGCAATCCTATCAGTCAAAAATGGATATACAGTTTGCATTGACCTTTTCCGGAGCATTTGCATGATTGGAGCCAATTGCTGTGACATCAATAAGAATGAAACACAGCGCTTAAGGTAAAATTATAGTCTTAAACACTAACATGTCTTACTTGTTAATACATTCACTTACCACATCTGTTAGCCATCCGTATTCAGGTTCTCCTTTAGGCCAATGCTCTTTTGGAATCTTGATCTTCATGTAGAACATGGCAGATGAATTCGTGGAATCCAAAGGGTTATCCCTACATATAAGAAAACAGTTAAGCTTACCTAGTGAAGGTTTACGAGTTCGAAAGTAAGGTAAATAAATGAGATTGGAACTTACAGATCATGGTCAATGAATTTTTCTAACTTATCCATCTTTTCAGGACTGACCGGTTCAAAAGGATCATATGCTGCAAGAGAAAGAATTTTACCACTCACAATCCGCTTAACTTATGAACTCCCAACGAATGGGTCCAGCTGGGTAGAAGCAAGGTGTCTAGACCGACATGGACGATCAACATAATCTTCTTTACCACAGAAGACTACCAACTTGTCTAGTCCGGCTGTTGAGTTCTTCTCTTCATCATTCTCTTCAGAATGAGACCACTCTGAGACCAAATCAGGTTTTGTTTTTTTCTTCTCAGATAAAGGAGTCAACTATGACTTTTTGGGTGATGGTGGTTCCTTTTTTATGCATCTGCCAAGGGGAGAAGTCTTCTGATTATGCAACATCGACTTAGTCATCACTCCCGCTGAAGATCCTGTATCTCTTCTATCCCAACCAGCCTCAGAGAAGGGCTTGAATTGTTTAGCAGGGGATGACGTTTCACCAATCAGATTATGCATTACAGAGTCACGCATTAACCCACCTTTTGGATCCTTTACCAAAGGTGACATGCTCCCTGAATCTTCCTCCATAAACAACTTCTTGGACGTCTTCGTTGGGTCAACACATTCTGTTGTCTTTGATTTCTTTGAACCTGCTTTCTTTTTACCCTTACCCTTTTCCTTTTCCCTCCTGACGACTACGGAAATGGGTTAACCTTCTTGAGAAGTCTGCTTCTCCTGCTTATGCCATGACTAAATAAACGTAGTTCAATAATCTAGACAACAAACATATAGTGAGATTAAACAAACATAACCATTAAAAATGCTAACATTTAAGTCTCCATTCACCACCCAATTCCGTTTTACAAGTTCACTTTTAAAAACAATGAGTTCATGATTCAGAAATCAGAAGTAATAAACAGACATAAACTGACCATTATAAATGCTAACATTTAAGTCTCCATTTACCACTCAATTATGTTTTACAAGTTCACTTTTTAAAACAATGAGTTCAAGAATTATAAGTAAATAAAGAGACACAAGCTTGAAAAATGTGACTCCCAAAGCAACTAACTTGCGGTTTTCTGCATACATAAAACAGGCTCTTTGTGAAAATTTTGAGAGTATATTTACCTCATATGCTTCCTAATTAAATAGAGGATGTACACATCATACCTCATCGTTGGTTCTTGTGCCTTCTTCTGAACCATTTTCATAATCTTCTTCGATCTCATCATTCTTCTCTTCTGCCTTGTTCCTCAGCTTCTCCACATCACCCAGCAGATCTGTCACACTCTTCTTCAGCCCTTCGCATTTTAGGTCTACTTTCTCAAGCCCAGCCACGAAATTGGTGTTCAATGTTTTCATTTCTTCAGACAAACTGCCTATCATCTTAAAAAGTGTCTCCATTCCTTGTTTCTCCAGAACCTCTTCCCCACTATCATCACTCACATCTCTTAATTGCTTCCCACTATTAGCTATCTTCTTTATGCGTTTCTCTGTCTCTGCTTTTCTCTTCTTAGGTGGGTCAACAAAATCATCCTCACTGTCCACTTCCTTCTTCCTCTTTCCACTTTTCTTTCCAATCTCCGGGTCACCAAAACCACTTTCTTTTAAACCACCATTAATAATATCATGCAGGAGATTATCCACCAGCTTATTAGCACCTACACCTTCCCCATACACAGCATTCTCTTCAAGCCAAACAGAATAAATCTCTTCCATAGGCCTCACCACTAAATGATGCACCTTGATCTACATGAGGAGGACATAAATAAGCTATTGAACTGTTATGACTACATATGGGTAATGAAAGTTGAGGAGAACAAACATACCTTCTTCTTTCTCAGTTTTTCTGTCTCAAAGAAATTTTTTAAACAGATTCTTGGACGACCACCATTCCATTGCAAGAGAGGCACTGGTTCTGGTTCATCTTCATCTTCATCGCCATCACCATCATCCGGTACTTTGTTCCCATGTGATTTCGCAAGATGTGGAATATTGTCAAATGCCCATATATTCAGGACATGCGGACAGCCATGGATAGCATATGAAGTTCTATCATAACTCAAAACTTTTATTGAAGTAATAAGCTCCTTAAATCCAACTCGACCCCATGGAAATCTCTCAAATGCCTCTGTGTCAAGCACTCTCTTGGCATAGTCCAAAGGTATCCTACTTGACCTAGATATCCCCAATATACCTACATGCACCACGAACAACAGACCAAGCATCTTCCTCTTTTCTAAACTCCAACTCCTACAACTTTTTAATGCTGACTCCAACTCATTCCAGTTTGGCCTTTTCTCTGCAGCCACCTTTAAATCTCCCCAAAACTCTCTGTGGTCAACCGCCACTATGTCCTCTACATCAATTTCCGCACAATTTAAACCAGTTATGTCTTCGTATTCATGAAGCGAAAACCTTATTGGACTCCCTTCAATGAGACACCAAATCTCATATGGCCTACTAATTGCCAATTGATGAGTTAACATGTGATGCACAAGCTTTGCCCACCATACAAAAGAACTGTCAGCAAGCTTCAACAATACTCCCACTTTAGACTGATCACGTATCTGAGAGTAAGCATCTTCCCCAATCTTCTCTTTCAATCTTGCTAAACTATCCAAGGTGCAGTTAATATGCATGCTCCTTCCCTTCATTGGTGCTTTCCCTGCAACATAAAGTCTTTTGGGGTAGCTCTTCTTCGCAATTACTGCACAAAGTAAAACTTCATTATGTCTCTCTTTTGTAACTCTACTATATATACTTACAAAGAAACTCTATCCCATATTTCTATCATTAGATTATCAACCCCGCCAAATTCAAATACATAATTTGTTACCTTCTTCTCCCATTTCTTCACTCGTTTGATCAACTAATCAATCCACCTCTTTATCCCATCGGAACATAAATCACAAAACATAACGATTAGGTTTAAAATTATTCCAACAGCTAACTATTTCAAATCCCTCAAAAATTAATATAAGGGTTTACTAAGAAATTCTTACCACATTCGCCGCCGTTAATCGCCGCCGTATCTTCGCCGTAACCTCGCCGTCGCAAATTGTACACAGATTCGTCTGTAAGTCAATTAACGATTTCTACTATAAAATCATAGCAGTTTGATACTTTTGCTAACATAATAGCAGAACAACTCAAACTCATTAATTGAAACACAACCGAATATCTTACCAGAATTTCTCCCTCAGGCCCGACCGTTGTTCCCGACACAAAAACCAAACACAAACACTCTTTTCCACTTTCTCACTCTTCTTAGTTAATCTCGATTAACGGTTCTTGTTTTAATTCTAAATGGCAAACATGTAAATAAAATAGTTAGAGAGGCTTAAAAGACTTTTGGCAACTTTTAAGTGTTATTTGAGTAAGACCCCTCTCCACGGGTGTTATCTCAGTAATTAAGTCACTTTTAAGTGTTATTTGAGCACATTTTCTCAATATTAAATGAAAAAAACCTCTAAAAGGACGATTTGCTCCTATCTTATTCTTCTTTTCTATGTGTTGAGTCTTTCACCAAGTGTCTCTGATCTTGTGGTAAAGCTCTAACCTTTCGTTCGTTTGTTGTTGATTGTTTTGCAAGAAAGAAACAAGACACGAGATTTACGAGTTCCCAAGACCAAATCAGTCAAGGTACGTCTCGGAGAGCTTCAACAAGCTCTCAAGGCACTCATATCTTTACCGAACAGTACAAGCTCTCTTTGTCTCACCACTCTCACCCCTTACAGAAAGAAACCCTCACCGAAGAGTTTTGAAACTATCTGATTTAAGGGGAATTTCTGAGCAATTCAAAAGTCTGGGGCAGCATCGGTAAATAGAGAAAAATCTGAGGATTAAAGTGCAAAAATGGGAAAATATGGGTGTATTCGAGTTTATTTTTCCCGAAATCGGAGGAGAGTATTTGGCAAGTTAGATTTTCGTTTCTTAACCCTAATACGTCGTATATTTATGCGTTTTGAAGCCCCAAAGATTTAGAAGCCGATTCTCTTGTCGATTTGAGACTTTTGGTTGGTTGTGGCCTCTGCTGTTGGTGATTTAGTTCTGGGTTGTTTTCAGCTTTGATAGGAGAGTTTGGAAGAATTAGGATTCGAGCTATACCTTGTTAGAAAGCTCTCGTTCATAGGGATCCAACGCCACTGACATCTCATCAAACGGAAGTCGGAATTAATCGGAATCTGATTGGTGAATTAATTGGTGGTTTGGGACCTATCTAGAATTGCCGTTAACCACTCTTTCAGTCTGAAAATCTTTCCAGGTGAGTTTTAACTCCCTTATTAGTGATTATACATTTGTATAATTTTTAGGATTATGATAGAAAGAAGATACGAATTATTGGTATGTTTGAATTCTGAAAATTTTGTATTTGTTTTAGTGTTGTTATTCTGAATATGATTCCGATGATGAAATATGTTATTCTGTTAAGACCGGTATCAGCATGTTATTCTGATTTAGCTAGCTCTATTGAGCAATCTGTGGCGGCCGGCATCGCCAACAGATGTATTCTGTATTATATTAGTCTGTTAGTGATATTGAGGTCAGTTAATGATGTGGACTGTACTTCCTTATCACCTCGTTAGGGGCCAGCATCCCTATCGAGTATATTATGTAAATATTCTGTTAGTATGGTTTGGGTCGACCAATGATGGGGTTGTACGATGATGCATTGCTAGATACCTGGTCGTTCTGTTCTGATGTTATTATTCAGTCTGATGATATTTTTCTGTTTTGATTGTTTGATTATGTATTTCAGATAATATATGTTCTGTTATGATTTATTTTATAATTATTTAAATTGGAATTAATGTCTGTTGGTACCAACACGTGAACATTTTTCTGTGCGGGATCAGACCGTGTTGGTACTTGTTCGTCGGGTTTGTAGTCTCACTGGGCGATTTTTTGCTCACATAAGTTCTGATTCCGTGCAGAGGGCATTGAGGAGGAGCAGCGTGTAGCTGAGGTTTAGAGTTTATTCTTCAGTCGTAGCGCGAGACTTGGTAGATTTTCCAAAGTTTAATTTATTTTGTTTTTGAGATTTGGAGTTTTTACGAGATTTCAACTTTATTCATTATGAAATGTTTAGTATTTTTATTATATTAGTTTTAGTAATGTTTCAAAAATTCTTTTGAATTTTCGGGGTGTTACAATTCCCGTGTAGAAAAGTTATCTTGACGTCCAACTGTTCTAGTTCTAGGCCTTGATAAACCACCATAGATAGCATCAGTCTTATGGTTATGTGTTGCAAACACCTCATGATAGTCAATCCCTTCTATTTGAGAAAATCCCTTTGCAACCAGTCTAGCCTTGAATCTTGGGTTTTCAATGTCTGGTATACCATGCTTTATCTTGAAGATCCACTTACATCCAATGACCCTTCTGTGTTTTGGTCTCTCTACCAGTACCCAAGTATGATTCTTGTTCAGTGACTCCATATCATCATCTACTGCTGACTTCCATTTATCTCCATCTCTACAGTTCATTGCTTCTTGATAGTTCTGAGGTTCCTCCAGATCAATAACATGTGACATTGTTAGAGCATACATGGCCGCATTTCCATGATCATACCTGTTAGGGGGTTTGATGTTTGTCCTCCGACTCATGTCCCTTGCTAGCAGGTAATTATCCAATTCATGTGTGGAGTCCTCATCTGATATTGCCTCTTCACCAACCGTTTCAGGCTCATTTTCAGCTCCATCTTTAGTCTCAACTGATGGGCTATGATTCTGATGAGAGGTTTCTCCTAGACTGTCCAATGTAGCTCCATCTGCAGTGTTACCAGGTAACTCAAAGGTTACTTTCTTCCCTTCCAACTTTGACACTTCTTTCTCTGTATCTGAGATTTTTCTTTTGTCCTTGTACAGAATGTCTTCTCTGAACGTCACCTCTCGACTCACTATGCATTTCTTGTCTTCAATACTCCAAATTCTGTATCATTTTACTCCTTGTGGATATCCCATAAACACTCCCTTCTTAGCTCTTGGTATTAACTTACCCTGCTCAACATGATAGTATGCTAAGCACCCAAATCTTTTTATGTGACTATAATCAGGTTCTCTTCCTTTGTAGACTTGTTCAGGTATTTGAAATCCCAAAGGAGCTGATGGAGTTCTATTCAGAATGTAGACAACAGTGGATGAAGCTTCAGCCCATAATGATTCACCTAGACCAGTTTCACTCAGCAAGCTTCTTACCTTCTTAAGAATGGTCCTGTTCAGCCTTTCTGCCACACCATTTTGCTAGGGAGTATAAGGACATGTTTTGTGTCTTATAATCCCTCTTTCTTTGCAGTAGTCATCAAAGGTTTTGTTGCAGTATTCCAAGCCATTGTCGGTCCTTAGAACTTTCAGTCTTTTTCCACTCTGATATTCAACTAATGCCAGCCACTCAACAAATTTCGTGTAGGCTTCATCTTTGCTCTTTAGGAAATAAATCCACACCTTTCTTGAGAAGTCATCTACAAAGAAGATGTAGTATTGACACTTACTCAGACTAAGAGTATCATTTGGAGTTCCCCAAAGATCTGAATGGACATACTCTAGAATTTCCTTAGAGGTATGTTTTCCTGTCTTGTAGGGAGTCTTGTGAGATTTTCCAAGAATGCAGTACTCATAATGCTTTATTTCTGACAGGTCTCTTTCATTGAGTAACTTCTTCTAAACTATTATTTTCAGGTTCTTGTCACTCATATGGCCAAGTCTGTTGTGCCATATCTGAGTGATATCAGGGATGCTTGCTGCCACATTGACCTGTGCAAGTTCAGCTTTCCCATCAAGGATGTACAGAGTGTCTTTGTAGTCGCCTTCAATCATTTCTATGTCTCCTTTAAACACTCAAAGTTTATAGTTCTTTGACTGATACCAACATCCAAGTGTCTCCAATTGTCCCAAAGATATGAGATTTCTTCTAGCAGTTGGTGAATACCTTACCTTGGATAAAATGACTTCACTTCCATCATAGTTAAGAATTTTGATTTTTCCAATTGCAGTGATCTCGTAGAAAGTGTCATTTCCCATCAGTATCCTTCCACCATTCACTTCTTCCACATCAAACATCAGATCTTTCCTCTTTGTTATGTGGTAAGAACAACCTGAATCTAGTACCCACCCTTCTCTTGGACCATCCTGAGATGCTG
The DNA here is from genome assembly GCA_019202795.1 of Arabidopsis thaliana x Arabidopsis arenosa. Lineage (NCBI taxonomy): Eukaryota > Viridiplantae > Streptophyta > Magnoliopsida > Brassicales > Brassicaceae > Arabidopsis > Arabidopsis thaliana x Arabidopsis arenosa. The sequence goes on along the minus strand of CM032919.1, from coordinate 5,348,689 downwards.
TCAACATCAATGGTTATGCTTTCAAGTCCTGAGCAAGACTGGCTTCTCCTTTCTGACTGCTACCAGATTGGTATTTCTTTGGACAATCTTTCTTTAAGTGTTCTTCACTTCCACAAATCCAGCAGGTTCTCTTTTTTTTTGTTGCTTTGGACTTACTTCTGCTAGATTTCCCTTTTGTTTGACTCCTTTTATATGTTCTTCCTCTTGACTGCACAAATAGACCTTCATCAACAGATTTCTGAGTTATCACTCACTTTTGCTTAAGCTCTAGTTCAGTAGAGTAAGCTGATCTGATGATTTCTTTAGTGTTGATAGTCTGTTTGCTGCTGCTGTACTTGAGAGTGTGAACCAGATTATCATACTTCTTAGGTAAGCTGTTCATGAGTATGGCAGCCTTGTCTTCTTCTCCCATCTCTGCATTTACGCTTGAGAGATCTAATACCAGCTTGTTGAATGTATCCAGATTCTTATCCAGACTCTGATCTTCCTCCATCTTGAAGCTGAAGAAGCGTTGTTTCAAGTAGAAACGATTTGGCAAGGTTTGTGCTTGATACTCATTCTCTAGAGCAGTCCACATATCATATGCAGTAGGCTCTTTCATCACCTTTCTCAGTACATGATTTGTCAAACCATGACCCAAGAGATTTCTGACTCTCTGATCTTTCTCATTCCATAGTGGATCTGAATTTTCTCCATCTTCTTCAGGTTTCTTGGGCTTAATCATGGAGCCAAAACCCAAGATCTCCAACTGACCAAGCATCCTGTGCTTCCAGAGAGTAAAGTCACCTTCACCATCAAACTTACTAACTTCAAACTTGCCTTGGGTAAGTTCCAACATCTTTCTTAGTCTGAAACTCACCCAAAGTTATCACCTTTTCAGGTAAAATCACCAAAGCTCACACCTTTCCTCTACTTTCCTTCTGTAAAACCTTAGAAATGACCTTCAAAGCCCACTACCCTAGCACCGGTGAAGAAATGAGTCTTAAAGGTGAGACCTTTCCAAGTTTTAAACAGTAGACACCTTTAGAGGTCTTAAAGCTTTTAAAGATCGAAACTTTACCTTCAGAAACTTCTGGTAACCTGGCTCTGATACCACTGTTGAGTCTTTCACCAAGTGTCTCTGATCTTGTGGTAAAGCTCTAACCTTTCGTTCGTTTGTTGTTGATTGTTTTGCAAGAAAGAAACAAGACACGAGATTTACGAGTTCCCAAAACCAAATCAGTCAAGGTACGTCTCAGAGAGCTTCAACCAGCTCTCAAGGCACTCTTATCTTTACCGAACAGTACAAGCTCTCTTTGTCTCACCACTCTCACCCCTTACAGAAAGAAACCCTCACCGAAGAGTTACAACAAGAAGACACTCAAGAGTAAAACTCTCAAACCCGTGTTTCTCTCAACTCTCTCTCTAGACTTTCTCTCTCAATAATGACTGAATGGCTTATCCTTCAAGCTTGATGACACTGTCCTTTTATAAGCTGAGCCTTCGCCGTTCTTGCAGGTGCTACCCGACAACACTATACGACCAGTGACCACCAAAAACCAAAACGCTCTCACATCTGCCGTTTCTTGTTCTTGGGCTTAAGTTGTTTAGCAGACTCCGACTGGGCCTTGACCGGCCCATTCATTACAACTCAGCCCACCTGTCTAAATCCAATCACCTGAAACGACAATATGATTTTGCAAATTCATAAAATACACCAAAATGACAGTAACATATATCAACTTTCAACTACAATCAAACAACAAGGCTACAACATAACTAAAAGTGTTTTCACCATTTTGTTTCATGTTTTCACCCTCTTGATTACGAAGGCAACTATATGCACAACATTGTAAGTCAACTTTGATTAATTGACTTTTGTTGAGACCAAAACTCGATTCCAATTATTTAAGGAATCTTTGGTCAGAGTTGCACGTTTTTTCGAGCACCATTCCATTAATATAACTATTTGTTCTTTTAAAATAAAAGCCAATAATTTTACCAAAATTTTTAAAAATAAAAGCCAACTACTTTTTTTTGTCCTACTTGATTTGTTTTTCGTTCTTTGTTAACCCACGTTATCCTCAAGTCTATCTAATATATCTTTAAAAAACTTTTTTTTAAAAAAAGTGTCTAAAAATTCTCAAGGTCCTCTATAAATGTATGAAGAGTTTTGAACTTGCTTGTCACAAATATAAATTACTATATCCTAAGTCTCTTACTCTCTTACTATAACTATATATCTTAAACAAAAAGAAAGAGTTAGATCATCCGAAGAAAAAAAGAAACAGTGACAATGGAGAGACAAAAAAGCATGGAAACTAGTTTACTCAGGAAGAGTCTTAGCATAAGAGAAAGGAAACATCCAAACGAAGAGGGCTATCCTGAAACCGGCTTACTTAGAAAGAGTCTCAGCATAAGAGACAGGAAAGTCCCGAAAGACGACGGTTATCTTGAAACTGGTTTTACACCCAAGGGACATCCAAACCATACAGAATTTAAGAAACATCAAAACGAAGATAGTGAATCTTCTCTTACAGTTTCTGTTTGTATTATCACATTCATCGTTGTCACTGGTTCTTTTTGCGTTGGTTGTGGTGTAAGTATGCTTTACTTTCATTTTTTTCCATTCAATATCGGTTTCACAAATATACATTCTATTAAGGGCTAAGGGAAAATTAGTGAAAATATATTGTAAAAGCTCTCACTATCTAGTTATTAAAAAATAAAAAATAAAATAACGGTTGAACCATCATAAAACCGGTTTAGTTAAGCTCGATGTATTGGGTTTGCAGATTGGTTTCTCATCAGTTGCTCAACATGGAATTATGAATGAATTATCTCTCTCCGTAGCAGAAGTAAGTCTTCTATATTATTCATAGTACTCAATTTAGCTTTTGTTTAGTTAGATTTTATTTTTCTCTTAATGTCAAACATATTTTGATGTAGCTAAATTATTTATTTTACAGTATTCAATGTTCGGGTCAATCATGACATTAGGAGGACTCATTGGTGCGGTATTTAGTGGTAAAATCTCTGACGTTTTGGGAAGAAAACGGGTTAGTATTTTTCTTCTACACATATTTAGTTAACTTGTTAACGAATACTAAATCGACCTATATTAACAATTTTTTTAATTCTAATAAAATAATTGTAAAACAGACCATGTTATTTTGCGAAGCATTCTGTGCAATAGGCTGGCTCTTTATCGCATTGGCTCAGGTTTATTATTATTATTATTGTTTTCTACATTTTGTTGTCAGTTTTTAAATTATTAAGAGCTCCATGACTATTTTTCAATAATTGAAGGATGCATAGTGGCTGGATTGTGGAAGACTACTACTTGGAATCGGCGTTGGTATCTTTAGTTACGTGGTAATTAATTTTTTAATCAATTAGCTCCTCCAATCTTAAGTGTACTATCTAATTAAATTCACTTGATGAACATAGTTATTTTCACACGCTAATACTAAATTTTGTTATATAGATTCCCGTATATATCGCGGAAATCGCACCAAAACATGTTCGAGGATCGTTCGTGTTTGCCAATCAGGTTCCAAAGCTTCCGGACACCTAAACTAATTTGAAATTTTTCTGACCAGTTTGTTATTTTTTTTTGAAACATTATAATTTCTTGTTTCAGCTAATGCAAAACTGTGGGCTTTCACTGTTTTTCATCATTGGAAATTTTATTCCTTGGCGGATACTATCAATAGTTGGTAAGAATTCGATATTAGAACTTTGAACCAAGATTTATATTTATATGAATGGATTAGTTTGATATGATTTAAAATCTAGAGAAATTCCTAAAAATGGCCCTAAAACAAGTTTTATTGACAATAATAGCATACACTCCATAAACTTCCAAAAATAGCACTAGTTAACTTACTATTAGTGTTTTTGTTCTAAAAATTTTATCACTAGCTTTTTTTTTTCAATAATACCACAACTTTTATATAAAAGCTATTCAACAAAATAAATTAGAAATAAATTTAAAATATTATATTTGGGTTCTCTATTTCCAATTTAGGGTATATATTTCTACCATTTAAAAGAGATTTTGATTCATTTTAATATTAGTTTATGGTATTATATTTGGGTTCCCTATTTCCAATTTAGGGTATATATTTTCACCATTTAAAAGAGATTTTTATTTTAATATTAGTTTGTGGTATTATATTTGGGTTCCCTATTTCCAAATTAGGGTATATATTTCCACTATTTAAAACAATTTTGATTCAATTTAATATTAGATTAGTGTTTGCTCTCATTTTTATTTTCTATCTTATATTTTCATTAAGTTTAATTGAAGTTTATGGTGCTATTTGTGGAATTTTTCAAATAAGGTGCTATTTTTGGAAAAACAACTTTTTTGGGGCTATTTGTGTCAATCTCCCTAAAATCTATCTTTTTGTTGTTTCAAGGTTTGGTTCCATGTGTTCTTCACGTTGTTTGTCTATTCTTCATTCCCGAGTCTCCAAGATGGCTAGTAAGTAGTAACTCTAGTTGTCGATTTAACTACAATATTGTCAAAATTTATCTGTTACATTTAAATTAGGTTTGATACTTCATTAATCAAATTTTTTTTTTCTAATAATTATTCCTCTAAATAATTGTACTATTTGGATTTAGCTGTCGATCCCTTCGGTACATTTTGTTTTTAACTGTCACTTAACAGGGGAAAATGGTGATATTACAATTATGGTATATTATATTATTGGTTATGAATTTATTAAACCTTTCCACAGGCAAAAGTTGGCCGTGATAAAGAATGCAGAGCTGCCCTACAACAACTTAGAGGCCATGATGTGGATATTTCACAAGAAGCTAACACAATTAGAGTAATATAATGATTTCTATTAATTTTACTTAACTTTTATTGATTTATCTGTTAATCTTTTATTGAATTCTTATTTATATAATCAATTTTAAAAAATTTATTGATTTCTTATTTATTTCAGGATACGATGGAATTTTCCAAACAAAACGGTGAAAAAACTCAAATTATGGAATTATTTCAGAAGCGATATATATTTCCGTTAATTGTAAGTATAAGAAAGAATTACAGTTTTATTTTTATTTTTATACGAGAAATGATAATATGATCCATCATAAACTTTATTAATAGGTTTCAATTTTACAGATCAGAGTCGGATTAATGTTCTTGCAACAACTTTCCGGTAGCTCAGGTGTTATCTATTATGCTAGTAGCCTTTATGAAAGAGGAGGTATATAATATAGACATTCTCAATTTTCAATATATTTGGTACATTATACTTTGCTTAAATTTTCAAACCACTTGGAATGATATAGCTAACTCAGTTTAATTTTCAGGTTTCCCTAGCGCTATTGGCACATCTGTAATGGCCACAATCATGGTATGATAATAATACAGTATTTTGCAAAATAAGTATGTATCAAAATGTACTTAAAATTTAGTATTAACTAGGATTCAACCCGCGGTACTCCGCGGGTATTGGTTTTATTCGGTTTTCCTATTAAGTATTTTATAATTTATAATTATAAAATATGTTTGTTTTGGTGGTTGTTAAATTTTCAATTAGGAGAATGTGTTTTAATGTGGTTAAACATGTGTATTATTTAATATATTTGTATCAAAATTTAATATAGTTAAAGTATTATAGTTATCTTCTAGAGCATATTATGATCTTACATTTTTACTGTTTTGTAAATTCAAAAATTTTGGACCAGGAATATAATCTCGTGGATCTTTAAAAGAAGACTTTATAAATTTTGAATTATTATTAAAATTATATGATTTCACATTTTATTGATATTTCAAATGAAAATAAGCTAATTAACCTGTGTATATAACACGTCAAATAAATACAGATTAAAATTTAAAGTTGTTTCTTTTACAACTTTAAATGCAAAAAGAATAACTATGTGATAAATTTTCTATTATATTTAAACCTTTAGCATATTGCTAAAAACATAAAGTTTTAAGTAGAGACAAAATCAAAATCAAAATCAAAATTTTCTATTATATTTAAACCTTTAGCATATTGCTAAAAAACATATAGTTTTAAGTAGATACAAAATCAAAATTAAAGGAAATATTAAAAATTGAAACCCTGACTCCAGCCATATATCCTCTTTGACTTATCATTCACCCCGCCATTGTTGTCCACTCATAAACCTTATATGAAAAACAAAATTTAAAATTGGAATGGGTTTGACATATAAATTGAAGATGATAGAATTGGAATAGATTTAATAAAACAAAATAGAAAAAAAAATTAATACAAAAATAAATTACGATTGGTTCTTCGGCGATCTGTATGATGCCTACATTTTGTTATATTTCCCTTGGATGTGTCCATATCAAAAAGGTATCAACATCCAAACCTAAGACTTGATGATAATCAAACCTAATATCTAAAACTAAGCACTGAATCAATAATTTAAACAGTAGAGTCAAACCATATTTCATAAGAAGAAAAACAAAAAATCATAGAAATCATATTCTTTATATCATATTCTAATATAAAGAATATGTATTAAAAGAAAATGAATAATTTCCATTTTTTTAGAAGAGCCGAGAAACCTTTATATTTGCAGTGAAACTTTGAACGATATGAGAATAACACAATCGAATACTCTATTTATAATGTTAAGAGAGTCGGCTATAGTTTTGGGGTTAATCAAATATAATCTTATCTAATAAATTATCGAATCAAATCTAAAAGATTACAATCTTTTTTGGTAAGATCACATTTGGATAGTATTCATAATATATGTACATATTTATGATATTAAATCGACATTAAAACATAAATGTAGGAAACTATTTAGATTTGTATAGAGATTTCTTAAATTAATTAGATTGATTAGAGTATAAATTTTTATTAATATCTAATCTCGTTTTTAAAAAGTGTTTAAATATATTTACTTATTTTTTGGAAAATTTTAGAAAGTTAATAACAAAAATACAAAATTGAATCTTGAGAAGATTTATAAGATTATTTCTATATTTGTATCTAAGTATATTTTAAATTTATTGTTAAGATTTGAAAAAAATATTTTATTAATAACTGAATAATAAACATACATTATGAATTTAATCCCTTATATAATTTCTTAAATCTTAAGAGTGGCTTATGTGTTGTCGGGGCCACATAAATCATCGGTACAGTAAACTCCGTTAATGGAACATATAACTCCGTCAACAGAATAGTTAAACCAATTGTTTTTTTTTTTTTAACATCAAATCATAACTTTATTAATGTGAACCAAAGATTACATTGTTAAACCATAAGGGTATGAACACAATCAAATAGATTTGTAACGAAAAAGCAAAAAAGTTCAAGCGCCGCAATCCGAATGATATGCTTAGTTGCTTTCGTCGTATCCGTCAATCTTGTGTGACTCTCTAGCTTGGGAAACATCTTCTTTTTATCGATGCACCATCTTTTACGCTTTCGAAAGTCAAAGTCTGCGATCCATCCGTTACATCGCAAGACCCTAGATTTGGGAACTCTCGTGAAGAAAGAGATATGAAGTTTTGTGATTGTAGCGTAAACCCATACTTGTTGTTGATCTGATCTTCTGATTCGCATCATAATCGCATCTCCATCCTCCGTTGTGGGTTGATTCCATGGCGGTTTTCGTGGTGGTCGTTTTTGGTAACACCCTACACATCGTTGCCGATTAATGACACATGGTATCTTCTCTTTCACTGATATATTGCTTCTCTGTAGACTTGATTTTCCGGGATCCCATATTTGCCGACCAATACACCAACATGTTGTTAGAAGTTTATACTCAATCCCTTTACCAAAATGGTTAGGGGAATGTCGGGCATCATGGAGAGTCGAAAAACCCTTCACGGAGATAACTACGGGCTCAATTTGGATGAAATCGTAAGATCGATCCACTCCAACGAACCATGAATAAACCGTTTCCACTATGGGAGACTCATGGCGGAAACAAAAGCCTTTCCAATCACAAAAGAAGTCTACTCTTACCGAATGAAAATGCGTTTGATTCATCCTAACTGTTTGGATCGAAATCATGTTTGACGGATCCAAAACCTCAAAGACCATCACCGTTGGTCCAGACTTAATCACAATCATCATCACGAATAAGAGGCATAGAACGACACCACCGGAGACTGACGAAAGCCAATCCACCGTTTGAATCAACTGATTATCCAAATCCATTGCCAAATCAATCCTTAGGTCACCACCGGAGACCAACGAAATTCACCGTCAAAGAAGGACAGATGGAGTGATCGATACAGGATTTGGTTTTACAAAGAAACAAAAGACTAAGAAAAGAATTATAAGCAATTAAAAAAGCACGGAGCCGGCAAAGACGCCGGACACCGGCCAGGAAATCAGAAATTAGGGGTGAAGCAGAGATCTATGAATCGGCGTTACGATCGCCTTCAGAGAGAGGATAGGTTTTGTTAAACCAATTGTTTTATAACTTAAAAAAAAAATTAAGAAAATGTATTTATTATTTTTTAATAAAATAATTGAAATAAAATGAAAAAACTCCACCAAATCGATTTGGGGGTTAGGGTACGTGAAAAAAAAAAGTAAGAGGAAGAAGAAGAAGAAGATGAAGAGACGAATGCAATGACAATAGAAAGGAGGCAAGGCTTCTATGAATCTATCAACTATTTTGCTTTGTTGTAAAGTTCTTAGCTTTTATATCTTCTCCGTAACACCAATAATTTCTGTGTTTTGATGTCAAATTGAGTTTTTAAAAACGATTTTGGGGGAGTTTTTATACGAATTCTGGGTTTTCATTTGTTGTCTATACAACTAAGTTGATATATAAACACAATTTTATTTTGCATCTCTTCAATCCGAATTAAGATTCTGATTCTGAAATAACAATGGTTCAAGTTTGGTCATAAAGAAAAAAAAAACATAAACTCATAGCTTATGTGCATTTGTAAACGATGCAAAATATCACAAAGAAGAAGCTTTAGCTAACTATTTACTTTTGCTTTAAAGGATTGTATATAGAAGATGAATATAATCAAGCTTTGGGAAACATTATCACTATAGGAGATTATGGCTTGCGTTATGGCTTTGGAAGCTGCTCTGTTGCCATCTTTTGCCGCTAGAGAACTTCAAGACATCGACGGCTCTCCTCATCCTTCTCATCAAAGTAAGTCCCTTTTCTACTCTCCATCTTGAATTATTATCATCTCAGTCCTTCAATTTCAGTTTTGATAACAACAATGACTGATTTAGGTCAGGGGCGGCTCTTCATGATATGATATTACGATGCGTCGCCTGAAATTAATCAATCTCGGTGATAACGGGTTAGTAACTCAACGAATTAATAACTCTATCTCTCTGCTTGTATGTCTCTAATATACATGGTGATACAGTTTTGTATGGCTTCACATCGTCAAGGAAAGCAATTGACTAAGACATTTTTTGAAGAAGCAAAGAAAAAAGAAGAATGAGATGTTTCTTACGAAAAGAGGTAATTGCTTGATGGATTAGAAATGATAATGACTTTGATATTTATAATGAAGTAGAATGTTAGGGTTTTTTTGGCTCTAAGATTTAATATAAGATTGCGATCACAAAATATATTCGTTTTTGGTATAAAAATGAATGATTCTAGTTTTTTGGAGAATTAAGGATATTGTTAGTTCGTTTATAGTTAGGTTTTGTTTGGATTGAAGATTACAATATCATTTAGTTAGTCATTATTAGGCGAGATATGGTCAAATATTCTTTGAATTGTGATTGAATATGCTTTGAACTACATACCAAAATTGATGATTGGTTAGGATTGCATTTTTGATGAATGATGAATAATCAAACCCGATTATACTTGATTTAGTTTTGGTAAATACTTGATCCAATAAGGAAAATGTTTGGTTAGTCATATATTCGTATTTGGTTAGTCATATATTCGTATTTGGTATAGAAATGAATGATTCACTATTTTTGGACAAATAAGGATATAGCATAGTCGTTTATAGTTAGTAATAGATCTAAGTGAATATTACAATATAATTTGTTTAGGAATTAAGTGAGATATGATCGAACTTGCATTGAATGGTGATCGAATATGCCTTAATTTAAATATCAACAATAGTGAATGGTTAGGATTGCATATTTGTGATGCTCAAACCCGATTAGATACTTGAATTCGTGTTTGCAACGATTTGATCCAAGACCCGCCCATTTTAAATACACGCGGATCCAAAGTCTTTTAATGAGATTTTATGACCAATTTACCCTTGACGATTTTGATTAACAATGAACAAAATCCAAAATTGAAATTGAAATTGAGGCCAAATTTGACTATTTTTCAATTTGTACTTCCCTTTTAATAATAAGGGGATGCTGATTCTTTATTAATCACAAATTGTTTTGCTATAGCTTTTAAGAAAAATAAATTAAGAATTGTTTCTTTACAGATACCAAAAGCTTTGATTGCGACAATCATTGTCGATAAAATGGGAAGAAGAACTCTCCTTATGGTTAGATATTAATTCAATTTAATTTTACTCATATTTAAAAAATTACTCCGATATAATAAATATAGTTTATATGTCTTTGTATAATAGAAATTATTATTTGTTGTTTTATAGGCCTCTTGTGCTGGAATGTGCACATTTGCTTTGCTCTTAAGTGTTTCCTACAGCTTTCAGGTAGTTCCTTACATTTATCTTATCATTAAATTATTTTGTAGTATTAGTTAATACTAAAATTCATATTGTACCCTAGATTCTAAAACATACATTTTGAAAAAGGACTATCACTAATAATTTTGTTTAATATCACATATTTACATATACATATTTTGATTGATTAGCAAATGTTTACAAGAAAACAGAACGATGTTTACTATAGTTTATTTTTTCGAGTTAAAGATAGATTTTTGCAGCTACTTGTAAAATAATTTCTTACAATGTATATGATATTTTCCACAGTGTCTAATAGCATTACTATTTAGTATTTAGTAGATCCTTACAAATTATATAACTTAATAGATCCTTATCATATTTATTTAGCATATTTGAATTACTAATTTTTGTAAATTTTTCAATAGTCATTGGGCATTCTAACAGAACTCACTCCCATTTTCACCTGCATCAGCGTACTGGTAAACACCCTTAATTAATATATATCAGTGTAAATTATTTCTTATAAAGATAATACTATAATTTTAAGGAAGTGTCTATTTATTTCGATAATATGATTTGTTTTTAATAGGGTTACGTTATAACATATGCGATGGGAATGGGAGGACTACCATGGATTATAATGTCTGAGGTATTACAAAAAAATGTTCATAGTATATTGCAGAATATATATTGAAAGATAATAGTAATTTTTATTATAAATTTTAAACAAAACGGAATTATGAAAAATTATGATTCTACAGATATTTCCAATGAACGTAAAAGTTTCAGCTGGAACCTTAGTTACTGTCACCAATTGGGCAATTGGTTGGGTAATCACTTTCAGCTTCAATTTTTTAATGCAATGGAGTGCATCAGGTATAAAATTTATTTGTTGTATATATTTTTTCTTAATACAATACTAATTTTGTATTATTATTTTTAATGGAAACTTTATTTTTTTCAGGAACATTTTTATTTTTTTCTATCGTCTCGGCCGTGTCAATTATATTCATCTATTTCTTAATGCCTGAGACAAAAGGGAGGTCACTGGAAGAAATACAAACACTGCTTTCGAATTCTATGCATTAATATGAAATTATCATTTATGTTTTGTTGCAAAATAAAAACAAAACGAATGATAAACTATCTAGTTCATGTATGTTTTGATGTCTTGACTAATTAGATTGAGTTTCTAATTGATATAAAATACATTACGATATATGAAAAAAAGAACTTTAATTTTTATAAAGGAATAGAAAAATGTACCAATTTTGATTAGAAAAATAAAGATTGAGTTATGAAAATCGTAACCAAACTAACTTATAATGTACTCCCTCTTTTTCAAAATATAAGATGTTTTAAACATGTTATCTTGTTTCATATTATAAGATGTTTTGCAAGTTTCTATTCAAATTTATATGCATTTGATTATTTTTGACCAATTATATTATGTAGTATTTTTTTATGATTGGTTAGATTTGTTTTTATTAAATACAAATCATAGTTATATAAAGAAAAACAAACTGCCTAAATATGTGTGATTTTACCTTAAACATCCTATATTTTGAAACAGAGGAAGTATTAAATAATTAGCACAATCACTAATTTTTATAGCACAATTCACGAAGAGCGGTTGAGTTGGTCAGATTCAGTGGTATTTCGCTTAGAAGCATTCTTGGAATCTCGTTGCGTCGGTCCGTCTGTAACTTGATGCTCTCTAGTTCCATCAACGGCGGGTTGAGGTCCGTCGGGGTTGCTCCGTTTGAATTCATCTATTCAGTTGGAGATGGATCAATGGTTTTGTCACGTGGTGCGGGCGGTATCATCGTTTGACTGGTTTCGATCGAGCAACTTGCGAAGAGAGTTGTTTGTTCTCCTCACAGGCGGCGCCAATTGTAGATAATAGATTTCTCCAAAGATTTATTTGAGGGAAGTAAGAAGAATAACAAGCTCTATTTATTAAATTCTTGATCAAAAACTTGATTACAAAAGATGTTTTAATTGCCTCAAGAACAAGTTAGGGTTTGCTAAAAAATAAGAATAAACTAGGGTTTTTAGTATGATGTTGCAGATGCTTTTCTTTGTTGAAGACCTCCATATTCATATAGAGGGGTAGTCGGTCTAGGATATGTCTTGTTTCCATAAATCTCAGACTATCATCTTCAATTTTCCTCTTTTCGGATTTCCTTTCTTGTCGAGGAAAAGGAATTGGTTTTTTTTTTTTAACAGGTCGGCTGCCGACCTCTATGAACTTTTTTGCCCATGAGCCATTTATTGATTTAACCCGAATTATTCGGTTTAATGGAATTGCTCGATTTAGTTAAAATTTTATTCAGTTTAATCTAGTATTGTTGTGGATGCTAAATCCTGCACCATCACAAAAGAAAAAAAAGACAAACTACGGTAAATAACGTAAACCATATGGTTTTTTTTTTGAGATAATTGGCTGAGAAGTAACGGATCCAGGCTTATTTAAATTTTCGACATTATGCTCTTCGACCCAAGACATTGAAGATTTCAGCCCATACTTCTTCCGTTTATACCCTCACGCGCTATAATCGAACAGCCCAATTTATAACGCGTTACATTGGAAAAAGAAGAAGATTTCTCTTTATTATCTCCTCTCGAGATATTAAACAGTCATTTTATTATCTCTCTCTGGAAACTTTAAGCCTCGTCGTCTTCTTCCTTTGTTTCGAGGACCGAGTTTGCTCCGGTGAGATTGCTAATCGGCGTCGCCTCATATCACAAGTAACTCGGTATCCCGTAGACCCGAATTCGAAGAGGCGAACTGTCACTTTCGTTCTCTTCCAAAACCAATTGATTTTTCCTTAATTCGTTTAGATCTCTCTGTTTTAACTTCTGTTTTCATTTTTTTCGCTATTACGATTTTGTTTTCTATTGTTAGGCTTTCATCCTCAAATTTCCTTATACACATCCTTAGATCTGCATGTATCTTCACCTCTTTGACGTAGATCCACTGTTAGACATCCATAATTTTTATTTGGAGCTTCATACATAAATTGCATGTCATCATCTTCCGTTTATTGATCTATATTTCTAATAAATTGGCTTCTCTGTTTTGCAGGAAAATGGCAGATATTGATTTCCTTCTAGGCTTTTTGCAGACAGAGAAGAACCTGCCGGTGATCGTGTTAACATGTACTTTAAGCTTAATACCATCAAAGCCGTTCTAAAGGCCCTGACCTCCAAGGAGATCGAAACCATTCGACCTTGCTTTGGGAAAATCTTGGATCTTTACTCAAAGCCGGTGTTCTCCGGGAAGTTGGCCCACTTTCTATTAACCCGCCAGATGCAGATCTTATGTTTATATCTCTCTAAACTCATTTCTAATTCATTCAAACCGATAAGAAAAACAACGTCGTGTTTATTATTTTTATATGTTTGAAATGCCAGTGCAAACTTTTGCTAGGGACGCAACGCCGGTGGTTGATGACACATACCTCGAAGGTAACATAGCCAATGTAACATAGAGCTCTACGTTTGCAAATAATGAGTCTTATCCAATTGTGAATATCCATGTATTAACTTGGATTGCTAAAAACATGAACAGGTGGAGACAGAACAAGGTTGGTCTTGCTGGATGTGGATTACGAGGGGGATGAACAGTTAATGGAGCCGCAAGAAAACTTATGAACATGCAAACACGAAAGTATAGATCTATGCAGATTTGTGAATGTCCAAACCGGATCTAAGAAAATAGGTAAAGACGTAAGTGGATCTGGGAAGAAGAAACGACCAAATATAGATAGCTAGAGTTTTTTTGCAAACGATGAAGAAACAGTAGATTTAAAACCAACGACGGTGACTAAGAGCACAAACAAAACAAGAAATTTTGGAGTGAAAAGGAAGAAGACGATGGAGCATAGGCTATGCATGAAATCAATCGAAACATGTTTTTTTCTGGGAAAAAAATCGAATTTAATAAAAAATTCTCAATTAGTTAATGAATTAATATTTATCTATAAATTTAGATACATGTTCATATATTTTCATAGAGTCATATATCTTATGTAAATTTAGTATATTAGACCTCTATGTGTTTATATCAATGTTCAGTCAGTTTTTGTCAAACGACATTTGTTTAGATATATAGCTACATCCCTTTTTAACTTCTATAAACTGCTGTTATAGATAACAACCCTAGGTTAGTCCTTTAAAATTTTGCATCCCGCTAAACCTTTTCGTTTGATTTCGAATCTCACACCCTCAAACGAGAGACACACGCATTAAATAACCATCACCTCGTATTGACTTTTGCCGAATAACTATCAGTTCTATCTGACATATTAAAGGCAAGTCAGAATGTTCTTTCGGTTGCACATAGAGCCACCTCTCTTTCGCCCACGCGCATACGTATCACGCGGCTTGGTTTTTTTTGTAAATAAAGGCTGTATGCAGCCCCTTTCTAATTTTTGATACTACCTGCGAACCGACAGCTTCTGATAATACCTCTGCACTAATTATTGTTCCCATTTCTACCTCTGCACAAATTAACTCTTTTTTTTTCCTTACGTAAACCAAATGTTTAAAACCACTAAAAGCGAACCCATCAACTTAGAAAACACGGAAATGTACATACGATTGACTACCTAGTTTTTTTTCTTTTTGTTCAACGACTACTTAGCTTAAAAGAAGATATAACTTGATAAGTTATATAGAAAGGTAAAATATATGTGACATCGTCTAAATGAGACTAATATGTTGTTACTGCACTATATACGATGGTATAAAAGCATATGATCAAATCCAGGTATTTTTTTGTTTGATAAGTATTTAATCATTTTTATATACACTGTATATCTCTGTCCCTTTGTAATATAACGTTTCAATTAAGTTATACCCATACTTTCAACATCTTTCCAATTCCACATGAATAATTTATAGGGCTATATTAATATCTATGCCCAGAGGATGAGAATATTAAGTTTCTATGCATGCAGATGAGGTAATTAAACCTCTCTCTTCCCCGACATAAATTATGACGAAAAAGCCCCTACAAAACCGAAAAACGAAAACAGTTATAGCGTAGGTGCGGCAGCATTAAATGCTGAGGATATCTTGCAAGATATCGCCCGCCGGCATTGGAAACATAAAGATACGGTAAATATTGCAGCTGATATATGTTGGGTTGCGGGTATATCGAATATAGACGTTTGTCTATTTATTAGCACTATATCCTCTTTGCTGCAACAACCCAGTTCTATCACTCTAAATAGCTTAGCTTCCGACATCTTTAATGCAAGAGAAAGATAAGCACACAGAGACATCAAAGCATAAAGGTAAAAGTAAAAGATTTGGGTATTACGTACTTTATTGTTGATGTTCAGAAGAGTGAATTTTTTTAAATTTAGGGTTTCATAGTTAAGAATAACAAGAACGCTAACAACTTTTTTATTGCTGAAAACTCTAGAAGGTAAAAATGGCGTTCGTGGTGAGATTGGTCCCTGGGGAATGGAAAAAAGATGAAAACGGCTTTTTCGAACACGTCTCACATATGGATGGGTTTGCACTAGGAGTACGCCTGCGAGAGCAAGATGGGTTTGCGAAAGTGGTTATGGCGGTAAAAGAAAAGTTAGCACTGCGTCCTGAAGACGATATCGAGTTAACGTACCAGTGGCCACAGTGGATGATGGGCCCTGATTGGAAACGTGCAAACCCGATCGACATATTAGACGATGAGGACATGACTCTGTTCATGGCGATAAGGGCCGATCTAGATGAAGTCCATCTGCGGGTGAGGATTATACGAGGTGGGATTGAGCGAAACGTTAATAGTTATCAGAGTAACATGGATCTAAGCGGCCTAAGTTCAAAAGAAATATCCGATAAATACTGGAATAACGCATAAACCAGGGCTGTCTGGGAACCGCGCTAACACGAATGTTACTGCGAAACATTTCAGGTGAACAACTGATAACTAAATTCCTAAATATATTGCAGTAAGAATTAGAAGCTAATGATATTAACAGGCTTTATTACAATTTAATCAAGAATATATTTTCAGCTCTAAATCGACAATATTGGCGGATAATAAAATTAGTAGATAAATTTGTTATCTACTAATAGTAAACCTGTTTCAGGTGACGCAGACAGTATGACAACCATGGGGAAGGAGAACGAGGTGAACATAAGTAAAGGCGGTGAGCAGCGCAACACGTATGAAGGGGTAACCATAAGAGACAACATGGAAATTACAGGCGGGACTAGCGGGATGCCACAAAAAGTAACACACCCCGGAGCAATTACAAGCTTAAAGGGAAAAGAGAAAGTTGTTGAAGACGAGGAGAGGGAGAGGGATCGTTTATTTGAAATGTGGCGAAAAAACCAACAGGAAGAAATGTGGCGAGAGATGTGTGCAACCCAAATGACCCTAGGAGGAACTCAAACTAATGCAACAAAAGTGGGCGACAAAGAGAAAACAGCGAGGGTCCTAGATTTCGGAAGTAGCGACCAGTCAAAGAGAGATCCAAATGCGGATTTGCGTCTAACTCTAGCGAGTTCAGAAGCACCAGCTGTTGGGCCGCCGGTGGTCGCTTTATCGTCAAGCGATTCAACCTTCGGAACGCCAACCTCGCTTTCGAGAAGCATTTCTTTCAGTACCGAAGACCTAATGGAGGATAGTGAGTCGTCGAACAACAACAGCTTATCGCTATTAGGTATGTCAATGAATAATCAATATATTATCCGCTATTTTGTTTATGCACAATAAAACAACCATAAAATGCTTTAAACTGTAGGTGACGAAACACTGGCACACTTTTACTCTGATCCTGATGGCCCTCTAATTATGGATCCTCAACCTATCACAATGATAGATAAAGGCAAAAGTATCATGATAGAGGACGGATTATCAACTAAAGAAATAGGGATGCCATCAACTAACACAAGAGTATCCGAGGTACAGAGGAATGAGATGATCGTGAAGGATACACCCGTTCCAACGGTATTCTATGACAGCGATGCACCCCCATATTTCGACGATCCAGGGGAGGAAGGTAACAGTAGGTTTAGAGCGCTAAATAATAGTATATCCAATTGTGATAAGTAAGAAGTTATTGAAGTAACTACGATATCAGTATAACAAAGTAATTAAAGACTGAATTTATTAATAATGTCAGCTGCTTCGTTCCTCTCTTTCTCAGATGCTCTCCAACGAGCCCTAAAGGATGCTGATTACGAAGGAGATGACATTTACATCGGGAGGATTTTTAAAACCAAAGAGGATTGTGCAACGAAATTAGCTATTCATGCGATTCGCCGGAAGTTCCATTTCATATACGCGAAATCCGGGCCTAATGTTGTGGCGGCTGTCTGCGTCAGCCATACATGCCCATGGCGGGTTTATGCAACAAAGCTGGCAGATAGCGATCGGTTCGAGGTAAGAAGCACAACACCAAACCACACATGTAGCGTGGATGCTAGAGGAGACTTCCACAAGCAAGCTTCAACGGCTGTAATTGGGAAGTTAATGCGAACAAAATATATTGGAGTAGGCAGGGGACCACGAGCTAATGAGCTGAGAAGGATGCTACGCCAGGAATTCAGCCTCAACGTCTCATATTGGAAAGCTTGGCGGGCAAGAGAAATAGCTATGGACAATGCAATGGGGTCAGCTATGGGAAGTTACGCTCTAATCCAACCATACTTCAAGCTACTTTTAGAGACAAATCCAAATTCTCTAGTAGCAATGGAGACAGAGAAGGATAACTCTGGCATAGAGAGATTCAAGTACTTGTTTTTTGCGCTTCATGCATGTGTTCAAGGGTATGCTTACATGAGGAAGGTGATAGTCATTGATGGGACTCACCTACGAGGACGATATGGCGGATGCTTAATTGCAGCTAGTGCACAAGACGCGAATTTTCAAGTGTTTCCCATTGCATTTGGGATAGTAAACAGCGAGAACGATGAGGCGTGGACTTGGTTCATGACTAAGCTGACGGAAGCTATACCAGATGATCCAGAGCTGGTATTTGTGTCTGACAGGCACTCCTCAATTTATGCCAGCATCCGCAAGGTAACAATGTTGTTAACTGATACAATTGCAATTATCCCAATATCTATTACGCATGCTAAGATATCCACTAACGTCTATAATCTTTGCGCAAGTTTACCCAATGTCATCTCATGCTGCTTGCATCGTCCATCTGAAAAGGAACATTGAGCTTTACTTTAAATCTGAGGAGCTAAGTGCATTGGTATCGTGTGCAGCGAGGGCTTATCGCCTAAGTGATTTCAACCGGCTTTTTGCTGAAATTAGGGCTAAACATGGGCCATGCGCTGACTACCTGGCAGGTATTGGGTTTGAGCATTGGACGAGATCCCATTTTGTTGGAAATAGATATAACTTCATGACAAGTAATATAGCGGAGTCGCTAAACAATGTGTTAACCATGGCTCGCGATTACCCGGTAATCTCAATCTTAGAGTCTATCCGCACAACTCTCGTGACATGGTTTGCGCTTAGGAGGCAAGCTGCCCAGCTTGAGGACAATATCCTACCGCCAAAGGTGAACGATATGGTAATCGAAAATTACGAGAAAGGAGCAGGATGTGCTGTAATAAAGATTGGGGAAGGGCTATATGAAGTTAGAGAAAAAGGAGGCGCAGCATTTGCGGTCAACCTATGGGAGAGAACATGTACGTGCAGGGAGTTTCAGCTGCTAACAATCCCTTGCTCTCATGCCATAGCGGCAGCAATACAAGAAGGAATCAGAGTGGACACGTTAGTTGGAGTCCATCACACCAACCCCCAGCTTAGGTTGTCTTACCAAGCGCTAATAATGCTGGTACCCGACACGGAGACACTGACTCCTTCCCCAAATGATGTAGGGTGTGGGAAACTGGCTCCACCATATGTTCGGAGACCGCCTGGACGCCCAAGGAAACGAAGATTATTTTCAAGAGGCGAGTTCAAGGTAACCACCGTGAACTATATATGTGATAAACAGTACTAACTCTCTTATGTGCTAAGCTTATTAGGTAGTAACATTCTGTTACATTTGTAGAGAACATCAAGGAAAAGATGCTCACGATGCAAGTCATTAGGTCATAACAGGGCAACCTGCAATGGCCCAATAACGGTAATAAATACTTTAACAGTTAGTAAATGAATTTGGGGATATTTACTGTATCTCGTTGGAATGCAGGAGACATAGAGAACGGAAGGAAGGACGTTTTTTGGCGAGTAAAGTGATGGATGGATGTTGTCAGGATTAACAAAGAAATTGGCCTGGCTATGTGAAATAAATAAGGAACTCAAGGGATCAGAAAATTTTTCATTGTGCATACGTACGGCTACTGTTCCCTAAATGTAAAATTATCGTATCCCATCCATCTTTAAGCAAGGAATGTTCAATATAATGGGCAATGTTCATTAAGTGTTTCAATGATAGAGAAATCTCTATGCCCCAAAGTTAGCTAACCGACATTAATCATGGATAAGTAAGTTATCGTGATAGAAAATTATTTCACAGCAACACTTGGGATAAAAAATGAAAATTACAAAAATCGAGATGTCATAAAATTTAATCTAGCCCATAACTTAAAATGGGTAGTCATGTTAGCCGATATAACTACTAGCAGGCAATAATAATTACCGATTAAAAAATATACAGATTAAATCACATGTTGTCCCGATACGATGAAACATGTATATTAAACTGAGAGCCAACTAATGTAAAAACCGAGTTGAAAGTAACTTTAAACTACGGGAGAAAAGGGTAACGGTTTGAACCGACATAACAAATAGCAGATAACAAAATCAAATACGCCAATAACTCATTTTGACACATTGGGTTAAACAAATCAATTACACTGGGGGAGACAACTTGTCTATTAACTTAGCTGTAAGTCAGCTTATGTGCTAGATGATAATAACGTTAGACGATAACACATTTCGACACATAGTGTTAAAACACTAAAAATGTGACGTTTATGATAATAACGTTAGACGCAAACAACGTTAAACACATATAGACACATTGTAACACTGGGGGAGCCAACTTCTCTATGACCTGAGCTAGACGATAATAACGTTAGATGCTAAAATAAATAACGACTATCTAAAAAGGTAGCCCATTAAACCTTCTAGCCGAAATCTCAAAAATTAATCAAAACGACATACACGATGGATCCAGAGTTGACAGAAGCTATACCAGATGATCCAGAGTTGGGGTTGATGATCCAGAGTTGGGGTTGATGATCCAGATTTGTCCCTTTGTTTAATCCAGAGTTGAAAGATTTATTTAATCCGGGAGAAAAGGGTAACGGTTTAAACCGACATACCAAGTAGCAGATAACAAAAACAATAACGCCGATAACTCATTTTGACACATTGGGTTAAACAAATCAAATTACACTGGGGAGACAACTTGTCTATGAACTTAGCTGTAAGTCAGCTTATGTGCTAGATGATAATAACGTTAGACGATAACACATTTCGACACAGTGTGTTAAACAACTCAAAATGTGACGTAGCTGATAATAACGTTAGACGATAAAATAATTAACGACTATCTAAAAAGGTAGCCCATTAAACCTTCTAGCAGAAATCGCAAAAATTAATCAAAACGACATACACGATCAGATAACGAGTCTATTATTACCTAGTTAACTTCTTCAATAACTAATAACCAACAGCTAATTCCTTTTTCTTTGCCTGACTAAGCATCATGTAAACAATGACAATGCTGATCAAGCAAAGCCACACAAAACACATCTGCAAGCACACTTTCCACTTGCGGATCTCCTTTTTGCTCAAGATTGCTTCATCTTTAAGCTCTTGTAACATCACATTAAGCTCATTAACCTCAGATTTGGCTTGGTTTATCTCGTTTGCAATGATTCCAAATTTGGGTAAAGCATCTTCAACCTCTTCGTACACAGCATCCTCAACCCACTTAAACACATGACCCTATTGCACAACCAAACCAAATCAGACAAGTTTAGCTACTAAACTACACAAAGACACAACATAAACACCAACTCTACTTACATCTCTTTTGTTCGTCCACGACTTCGGATCTCTTTTCGTTTTACAACGGAAAAAAGGCCTTCCTGGATTCTCTTGAGACTTCGACGTGTAGATCGTCACATCTACTCCACACGAACACTTCAACGGAAAACCACGGAGGTCTCCGCCAACACCATATGACCCTGAACTTGAACTCATTGGAGTAAGAAGATCAAGTTAAAAGACTCACAATCTGAAAACCCAATCAATTTCCGAAACGAAAATAGAACAATTCTGATTGATTTCTCTCTTTTAAGGGTTAGGGTTCTTGTGAATTGGGGATTTCTGTTTCTCACTTTGGGGGAGATGAGACTTCTATTTGATTTAATTGAGACGGTAAGACAAAACGGCGTCATTTTGTCTTAACTACCAGCTGTCGTAGTTAAAAATATTTACAATATCTTGCCTCGTTAACAACTCGTTTAGAGGGGTGGTCGTCGTCGATAGATGGATTGTTAGCAACCTACACAAACATTTATCGAAATTATTGTTATCAGGATAGAAGGAAGAATTTATTTCTGATAACAATATTTAGAGGTTAATATAATTGTTAGCACATTAAAACGTAACAACTTGCCTCTAAATTATCTCCACCACCAGCTTGGAAAGTGGGCTCAATTAACAGATAGTTACCACCCGGTTTGGATTCCGATAACATACTTAACGACGGGACTAATATGGCAAAGTCAACAAAAATTGAGTATTTGTTGAGTATTAATTTTCCCATAATAAATTACGAAGCTACGATAATAAAACGTTCAATTCCAAATATATTAAGGGGCAAGTTTGGATAAAATCCTAGTTAAACAAAATAAAGAAGAATGGGAAGACAGGATCCGATGAACATAAACAACACTGAAAAAAGGACTTCGATAACATTAGAGTTAGCTAGTAACCGCCAGCGAGAATTAAAGCGGACACTAACTTTTTCACTTCACTTTGAAGGCCGCCAACCTCGAAATCCACGCATTCAGACACATCCCCGGTAGCATGAGTATGGATAAGGAATATAGAGAAGATGCCGGAATCAAGGGGTGAAGCAACCTGAGGAATGATAAGAGGGCGCTCTATAGAAAATGGATCCAGCAGACAGTTACCCATAAGAGGATTGAAGGCAGCCTGTTTGAAAAGGTATGGCAGCATTACTGCGAGAGGCATAAGCTCATCCTGAATAGCAGAATCTTTGCGGCGTTGGATATTTGAATCCAAGACAATGATCTTCCGGGATTTAAGATCAACAGCTAAAGCTACCCAATGCTTCTTGTCAAAGTTAAAAGGCAGATACAAGTAATCAGCCTCCGTGAATAACTGGACACGGTCAGACTCCCCAGCACCGGAAAGGAGATCGGTTAGTGGCAGTGGGAATTGGAACTCCGATTTGGACGGGCATCGGGAAAACTTAGGGAATTGACGGCAGAATAGTGAAACGAACTTTGAATCAAGGACTTCAACACGAAGTTTATCGCCGTCAACATCATCAGTCCTCAACGAATGACGACTAAACTTGATGAGAGCATCCATAACCTGGGGGAATGAAAAAAAAAAAAAAATTGAAATAAAAGGAAATAACCCAATATAAAACTCACTCAATAGAATATATTTTACAAAAACGGTACCTTGCTTGAAAGATTTTTCTTCCGGTCAATTAAATCCAAAATATCTTTATTAGACAGAGCAACACCACCACAAAAGCTAATAGAACTGTTGAAAGAACAAGATGATATGAAAGATTATCGAGAGTGAAATATAATGGTAATCATTGTATAGGCTAAACAAAAAAATATCAGAATAAACAATACCTTATCGCCTTGAGTTTCTTCAGTGAATTTTGGAAGCGTTCCTCAGGGTCAACGCAAATGTTAGCTTGATTGACAACAGGGGATGGATGACCAACTAACAACTTCGTTTTCTTATCATACTGGAATCGACCATCTAGCTTGGTAGAAAGAGTACGGACCCTTTTACTTCTCCTCCCAAGCATTCCATCCAAATCGTTAGCATTACCATCATCCTGCAGGAAAAGGGGACTAAATTAGAAAAGGAGCAAATTTTGAGATTTACCTACCAAAGATACTAAATTATATCAAAAAAACCTGGAGGGGAGCCTTCCCTACTTTAGAAGGGGGGGGGGGGGGAGTGGTGAAATCCTGAAATGGGAAAATAATTAAAAACAAACTAACTGCTAACCAAAACAATAGCATTTAACCAATTAGATAATACTTCATCAGAATCCTAAGAAAACAGCCACAAAGAATGATTAATAAGGGGTAAAGAATTAGTTAGCAACCAAAACAAACACATAGAAAATACAATAAAACCTCGCGTGGGGAGGAAACAACAGAAGGGGCAGCCCGGCCAACACCCTACAAAAAATGGGAGTAATAAAAAAGTTAAAGGCTAAACGAGATATATAATTAAAAAATATCAGATAAATGACAAGTCAGGGCCCTGATAATACCAACCAGATCATTAGTTGCTGCCATATCAATAGAAACAGCCTCAGGGATATCAACCGCCTCTCCATCACACACAACCCCACCATCAGAAGGCAGAGCAGCCTTATTCACAAAAATTTTTAAGAAAAAACAGACAATATGAGTACACGACCGGTTTTACAGGATGACTAAATTTTTAATAGTTTTCACACGAACAGGGTCATTGGGAGGTTCACAACTAATCTTCCCATCATCATCAAGACCACAAACAGATTGAGGGCTAGACTAAGTAAAAATAGACTTTGAAAGTAAAGAACAGAGACATTAAAAGACTCTTAGTACGTTAACCTTTCATATTTAAATTAAAGTTGGCTAGCGTGGAGGGATACATTGATAAATATAAGTACCTGAATTCAACTAAAATTGAAATTTTAAAACACCAAAAAACTTATAAATAATTCCAAAAACCAAAATAAATATATAGTTTAGTGCCTAATAACGTTATCACCCGAAAATTAATCTTTACAAAGAGAGTAGAACAGAAGAGGAAAGAAAAGCCTAAGGAAATGGGAACAATATGGTTTGTAATTTAGCTGCTAACCGAGATATCCGGGATCCCCACAGACGTCTCCTCGCCAACAATACCATCATCCGACGCAGGAACACCCTGGGCAACGAAGAATTGAAATGAATTTAAACCAGAAGCAAAAACAGAATTGCAAAAGACAGACATATTCTATCTTGTATTATACTATTATAAAATAGATCTATTACCTGGCTTTCCTCTAAAGCATTACGCGGGGGGGCCACAACGCCACCTGTCGGCTGAGAGCATTGAACCTGTCCATTCAAACAATAACAAATGCTAAGAAACAGGCAACAAACAAATAACTGCACTAATTAGATAATGACTGCAATAAATAGATAACAGATTACCTCTTCGTTAACGATCGACTCGTTGGGAGTTATAAATGCTTCATTTACTGGAACATTCTCAACGCGCTAAAGAGAAAAAGAAAAAGAAAAAGAAAATTAGCAAAAAATTTATTTGTTTGAGGTTAATATAATTGTTAGAGGTTAACAAGCACATTAAAACGTAACAACTTGCCTTTGAATTATCTCCACCACCAGCTTGGAGAGTGAGTTCAACACCGCCTGCAACATTGTCAGCACCCTGCAGAACAAAATAACCACAGTAATTGTTATCCAACGAAAAAAAAAAAACAGAAACACATTATATGTTTTGATGCTAAGATAACTATTAGCAAATAGATAACATAACAACTAATCTCTTAGTTAACAATCGTTGCCTACAAGCTTACCTGCGGATGAGCAATCAGACCTGGGGAGGGGGGATCTTCATCCATTGGGACATTGTTCTCCGGCTAGAACCAAAAAAAAAAAAAATTTAATTATACAGTGGGGGGAAATGCAAACCTGGTTAACAAAACTCCATTAATAACAACTATATAGATTAAACATTTTAGTAACAGTTACACCACTAAAACATAACAACTAACCTCTGCGTTATCTTCAACAACAGACTCTGTGGGTGGGACAACATCACCTGTAACATTGTTACCGCCCTAAAAAAATTAAAAAAAATTAGTTAAACAACAATAAAACACCGTCATAGCGTCATTGTATGTTTGATGGTAAAAGTAAGTGTTAGCATCTACCTAAGATAACACCAAATATCTGAAATAACTTAGCCAAATACCACCATAGACAACTCGCCCACATTTTCCTAATAGTTACCCCAGAAAAACCAAAACAACTAACCTCGGGGTTATCTTCATCAACACATTCTGTGGGGGGGACAACATCAGCTGTAACATTGTTAACGCCCTAAAAAAAAATTTAACAAACAATGTAAAAAAACAATAAACACACAAAAAGCCTCAATGAATATTTGATGATAAAATAACAGTTAGCATCTAACTAAAATAACACCTAATCAATGAAATAACTTAGCCAAAAAACACCATTGAAAACTCGCCCACCTGAGAATTATGGACCACATCGCCAGCATGGAGAATATCTTCACCCATTGGAACATCATTCTCCCGCTAAAAACAAAAAAGAAAGCCATAATCAAGAAAATATCCACCAACCCAAAAAAACAAAAATTAATAAGACAAAAAAAATTTACCCCCGCCTCCTTGCAACCAACACCAGTTGGAACCTTCTCAGAGTAGAAAGATAAAATTTCATCCACAGTGGCCTCGACATTAGAAGTTCCTTCGCGGCTATGAGACCGAGCATGGCCACGGGAGGGGCGGAGAGAATCAAATCCAATATCATCATTACCACCATTGGAACCCAGACCATCAGAATTAGAAACACCATTGTTACCATTGTTGGCAGCCTTCTTAGGACGAGTAGACCCACTGACAGGCTCTTTCGAGGTTTCGCCTTCAATAACAGTGTTTTTAGTGAACCAATCAGTCACCGCGGCAATGATTTTTTTCGCCTGCCCTTCAAGTTTGGCATCCAACAAAAGGGAAATAGACTCCAACGAAGGACCCCCTGAACTCCCGCCTTCCTCAGGGATAGGTCTTTCTTGTCTGCTCCTAACACCACCGTTCTTAGTTAGTTTGGCAGCTTTCCTAGTGCGACAACCATTGGATTTACCACCTCGCTTTTGTTTTTTTGAAGCCAATTTCAACTGGGATGGGATAACTCCACCATCAAACATGTCATTCTTGAAAATCAGACCCTCACCTACAAACATCAGAATATTATCGACCTTCTCATCTTCCTCATCATCAGACCAAGACAAATCTTCCTCCGGATCCAACACAAAATCAGGACAAATAATGGTATCAACAAAAATCTGCAAAACAACCAAGATAATAATACCAGATGGCGTTAACTTGCTTAAGTGAAAAAGGCGTTAGTGATTAACAACATAATTATCGGTAACTTGTTCAATATATACTGATAACAATGTTGATAAATGTTAACAAAGTTAAAGAGATAAGGACATTACCGAGCATTTCTTATCCAACACTTTAGCATTCCCTAGCTTGAAAGGGACAGACTCTCGAGGGGCATCTTCAACATCGACATCGCCGGCTTCAGCTTCAGACTCAATGATCTCATCAATTACAGGTCCATCTTGAATAGATGGAGCTGCCTGTAAGACAACCAATTGCAGAGCGTATAACAACCCCTGAACGCTAAAACAAGTAATTGCTAATTGTTCAATTTCCCTCTCTTTAATCGACTTAATCATCATCTCGAAAGAGAGACGGCCCCAAGGGTAAGCAAGAAATGCATCCACGTCCTCAACCATTTCGGCGTGAGCTTTAACAATCTTAGGATAATGAGAGGTAGGGACAAGGAAACCATCGACAATAGCTAAGCAAGCAAGTCGGATCCTCATATCGGCATCGGAGATAATCCTTTTCTTCAACATCGTAATAGCCCGGTCTACAGTTACATCTTCTTCAAGGCCAAACAACTTACTGTAAAATGGAATCGTCTTCCCCGCAGTGCCTTTCTTCTTTTTCTTCTTCAAACTCGGATACTTCCCACAAGGTAAACCCGTAACAATCTTGAACTCTCTCAAAGAAAAACGAATAGGAATTCCGGCAAAGAGCACCCAAATCTCGTTCGGCTTCGCCACCTCCAACTGTCTACCCAATATAAAAATCCCAAAGCTCGCAGACCAGGCGGGTTTGTTAGGAAACTCCAATAGTTGACCGAATGTGGATCGAGAAAGGAACTGCCGTTCACCATCGTCGAGAGCGTTGAAGATAGCGCAAAGGGTTTTCATCTTATGATACACATTAACCCTCTCGCCGCGAGGCTCGTGACCAAACGCAATCAACCGGGGAGGAAGCAGAATCGGAGGCATCAGTTCTGAGAAAAAAAGATAAAATCCAGTTACACAACAATAAACATGGCGTTCAAAGCAAAATCAAACAGAAAAAAAACGATTTTACTTACAAGAAAAGAGAAGAAGAACAAAACCCAGATCTGAGAGATAACCCTTTGCTAGAAAAACAGAACCAGAGAAAAAGAATACGAGAGGACAGTTTTCGGGAGTTGTTTCCTTTTTCTCTCTGACTGAAAACACCGTCTCTCCTCCTCATATATGATGAGAACAAACACGACTGTTCGGAAACTGGAGAAGAAAAAATTAAAAAAAAATAAAATTTAAATAGCACATCTCCCCAAAACAATATCTCGCAAAATCTTCTCCTACCTTCTGCAATGATACATCCCTATAATCTAAATACGACTCCTTTGATGCTATAGGGGTACATGCGTAAAAAAAAATTGAACAGAAGCGAACGAACAGTGTAAAAAGGAGGGACTTAATTATCGCTTCCTCTATGCATATCCCTTGATATTTCCCTAATTTATATTTCCAATTCCATCCATTCTTATATAATTCTTTCCAATTAACCAAAATCAATTATTCTCCCTAATTACGTTTTAAAATCATTAAATCGTGATTACCGTACTACGATTTGCAATCCGAAACGAAACCCGAAAGTCGATGACGTTGACCTGACCAATATCTAGCAACCCGAAACGAAAACCACTGATTGGCACAAAGGATTAAATTTCCTCTATACGAAACGCAATCTTCATGATTTCATGATTTTAAAACGCAATTAGAAAAATAATTGATTTTGGTTAATTGGGAGGAATTATATAAGATTGAGCGAAATTGGAAAAATATAAGTTGTTCGGACGGAATTGAGAAGAGGCTGAAAATATGGGTGGAACCTAATTAAAACATTATATTCCAGGGGAATAGTGTAGCTTTTTTTATAATTATGAAATAATCTTTTTTTTTTGTCAATATTTGGGCCACAACTGGCCGGCCCATTAGCCTAATTTCTACAATTAAATTGTAAAGTCGGGGACTCGATTCCTGGTGTGATGGTGTCTGTTTCTGTGGACTTATCACTTCACGAAATAATCTTTTTTTGATAATTTGTTTTATTTATTAAACCCATGTTCACATGGACAAAAGTTTCAAAACAAATTCGAGTCAATGAGTCACAAAGGCACGCTTAACAATGCATATTGTTTGTTCACGAATATTATATAACTTAGATTGGTATAAGAGCATGACTAAATGTTTATAGAAAAAATTAAAAATAAAACTTTTAAGTCAATAAGTCACAAGGACGTCAATAAGTCTCAATGCATATAGTTTGTTATAACTTAGGTTTTATAAGTTATACCATTTAAAAATTCAGTGGATTATATATTCACATAAAAAGTAACATGCTATAAAATTATCACATCTTATAACAATTAATAGAAAAAAACCCATCGAAAATGGTTTAAATTCATAAATGCTTGGTAGAATCAGAAACAATTTTGTCATTTTCTTTTCTTTTTTTTGAAAAAAGGTTTGAGTTCTTGTCTTTTTTTTTTTTTTTCTGTTTTTTCTTTGAACCAAGGTTTGAGTACTTGTCATTTTCTTAAATAACGTTTTTTTTCTTTGCTCTTTAGTTTTTCTCTATATATAATAACTTGAAGACAAAGACAAAAAAAATTGAATAACCTTATCTCTTTTCTATATATTAGTTCACAAGATGCTCTCCAACAACTCTACTTTGTCTTGACTAAAGTCTTCCACAAGGAAAGATAGAAAAAAAAAAAAAAAAACAGAGAAAATGAAAGGAGAAATCGATGAAGCTAATCTTGTTCCTGAAACTTCACTTATTAACAAAGAAAATCAAGACTCATCGGCGACAACAACAACTACTCTCTTGCTCACCACTTTTGTAGCTGTGTCTGGTTCCTTTGTCTTTGGCTCAGCTGTGAGTTTACAATTATTATTTTTTGCTTTGGATTTTTAGTAATTGTGTGTTGTGTTTTGTGTTTGGTTCTTAATTTTTAATTTTGGCAGATAGGATACTCATCACCTGTTCAGTCCGATTTAACCAAGGACTTGAATCTCTCTGTGGCAGAGGTATACTGTTGTTTTTTTTGTTTTTTTTTAATTTATTATGATACATGTCTTTTGTTCGTTATAAGTAAATAAAAAAGTTTGCAAAAAATTAAAAAGATAATTAAATATAATCAGTGTGTTATGATACTATTGAGCCATTGAGCAAAGTAGTGGAGAAAAGGTTATGATACTAGAAGATAATGAATTAATGGAGACGTAAAATTACAAGAATGATCTCAGTATATTTAAACTAGTTAAGGACCACCATGTACTAATAAAATTTAACATTCCTATAATTGGACGATCAATATAAATTGTTCCAAAGAGATCATCGATCCTAGAGTTAGTGGTTAATTACACGACCAAAACCATGAAACTTGTGTCTTGGAGAGGTTCGAATGAATAATCTAGTCGATATCCCACATAAAAAAGTTTTTAAAATACATGCAGTATTCGCTTTTCGGTTCGATTCTGACAATTGGAGCAATGATCGGCGCAGCTATGAGTGGACGAATCGCTGATTTGATAGGCAGAAGAGCTGTAAAATTTCTTCTTCTTTCTTCCATGACAATCGAATATGTATACTTTTGCGTCAAACTTGTAAATAAATCATTTATTTGTGTGTGTGTGATTAGACTATGGGTTTCTCGGAGATGTTTTGCATTCTCGGCTGGTTAGCAATCTACCTTTCTAAGGTTAGCTTAGTATTTTTTTATCTCTCTCTCTGTATTTCTCATCAACTATATTTCATCAAGAAGTACTTCAAAATAACCATATGGTTTTGTCTATTAAGGTTGCAGTTTGGCTTGACGTTGGGAGATTCTTGGTTGGTTATGGAATGGGCGTCCTTTCGTTTGTGGTAAAATCTATTAACTCTAGCTAGTAGCTTGAATAATGAAAAATATTGTTCGGTGAATTACAAGAAAACAAATTTGATGATCATTAGTTCATTACATAACTAATATGTTCTCAGCTTTATTATTATTTCTCGTGGAAAGTTTTGATGGTTAAAGGTGTTTGGCCATGAATAATTGTAAGATGAGTGACCTAATGATCTAAATAAATATATCTCTACTTTTCTTAGATATCTATTTACAATGAATATTAGCCTTCTACAATTGTCAATTTTTAAAAACAAAATCTATATATTTTGTGTTGTTCTTTCATCTAGATTGTTTTGTTCATTGATGATCAGGTTCCTGTATACATAGCTGAAATCACTCCTAAGGATCTTCGTGGTGGGTTTACAACTGTTCATCAGGTAAGAATATATTATACAATAACTAAATTAGTTTTGGTAAATCAAATCAAATTTTACAAAATATATACATAAAAAGTATTATTCTCATATCTCCATCGTTCTATAACATTGCTAACATTGCAGTTAATGATATGTTTGGGTGTCTCAGTCGCATATCTCTTGGGCTCTTTTATAGGCTGGCGAATTTTAGCTTTGATCGGTAATATACAAGAACATACTTTGGATCAAATAACTTTTATTAAAAATAAGTAAATCATACTAAGAAAATCGTTAATTATTTTTTGATACTTCAGGAATGGTACCATGTGTTATACAAATGATGGGATTATTTATCATCCCAGAGTCTCCTAGATGGTTGGTACGTTATCCGCCGCCAATTATACTACAAGTTTAATAGTTGTGATGTAACTAACTTTTGAGATGCCAAATCTAGTTAATCGAATTAATTAGCGGAATTCGAAAACGTTTTGAAGATTTGAGTTATGAGTACGTATATATATCATTATGCTAAGTAATTTAAAACTTTCTTTGTCTTAGAAAATAAACGGTAATTGTTCGCAAAAATTCTCAGGCAAAAGTTGGAAGATGGGAAGAATTTGAGATTGCATTGCAACGATTACGGGGTGAATCTGCAGATATTTCATATGAGTCTCATGAAATCAAAGTAAAGTAACACTAAATTCTTCATGCACTCAAATTCTAGAATGTTCCATTAAAATTTTACATGTCTTGTATTTCAATATTTTCTAGGATTATACGCAAAAACTTACAAAATTATCGGAAGGTAGTATACTAGACCTGTTCCAGCCAAAGTATGCCAGATCTCTATTTGTAAGTTTTAACTTATGAAATTGTTCAGTAACTAATTATCTTCATTATTCGATGATGAAATGCTAAGTGGATTTAGGTGGGAGTTGGTCTGATGGTTTTGCAACAATTTGGAGGGGTTAATGGAATTGCGTTTTACTCTAGCTCTATTTTCGAATCTGCTGGTACATATATACCTTTAATATTGGTTAATGTACCTAAAACCCCAAAAACCCAAAGCACAAAACTTCACTAACCAACTAAGTTTTGTTTTGTAGGTTTTTCTTCCAAAATTGGAATGATTGCGATGGTGGTCGTACAAGTAAGTTTTTGGTTATTAATTACTTTTTTCATTTTGGCGGTTAATTAAGAGAATGCAAGCGTATTTGTACAAGGTAGCAACAGAACTAATACAAATATATATATATATATATATATATATATATATATATATATATTTTAAAATAATATAATTATACTACTAGAGGTTTTCTGGGGAAGAAAAACTTGAGAAAGAAAGAGGGATATTGTTTGTCCAAATCGAAAAAAAAAAAAAAGAAAAGAAAGAGGGATATTGTTAGGGTGTGAATGGTTTCCATTTGAGAGATAAGGGAGAGAGGGATAGCCACCAATCGTGAAAGTTTTAGTCGTTGGTGCTGCGATCAATCACTGTGAATGATCATTGAATCCAACGACTATCAAATGAACAACATTTGATAGTGATCGCTAGCGACTGCCAAACGAACATGACTATAGAATTATAAAATGAACACACGCTTCTCCAATACAAACCAAATCGATCTAACCTCAGTTTTATTTGTTTACCCATCCAATCCAAAATTGACCCGAGTACCCGACCCGAAATTAATCCTATAACCAGATTCTACAGAGTTAAATAGGTAGAAAAAAACATATCTCGAGAAAACATGTTAGAGATACCTAACATTGAAGAAATGAGACTTTGAGTGATATATGAAAGATATGGTCTAATATATTCTTGCAAATTGTTTTGAAATGATAAGCTAGATGACCCAACAATTACAACTGAAATATTAATGATTAACAGTCATAATTCAATGTATCATTTTTAAAAATTATTGAAGCTGAGACGGGTTTTTTCTTCCAGATCCCTATGACAACTTTAGGTGTAGTGTTGATGGATAAATCGGGAAGAAGACCGTTACTTCTAGTAAGTAACAAGTGACTAAAAAAAAAAGTGACTAACATTTTTCTATGTTATTTCTCGAATACAAGTAATTTTTACAGGTGATGTTTCTCAAGATCGCTATTTTAAAAATATGTTTTAAAGAATTTATTTGATAACAATAAAAAATTTCCAACTTATTGTTGTTTATTACTACAATCCTTCCTATATATATTGGTATATAAAATATCTATTCTCCGTATATACATGTATAGGTGAAAAAGTTACATATAATTAAGTTTTTATTTATCTCGTCAGATTTCTGCTACTGGAACATGCATCGGGTGTTTCCTCGTCGGCTTATCATTTTCATTACAGGTTCTCTCCTTATCTATATTTCTAAAATAATATCTTGATTTGCCTATATTTAACATAATATGTTTTACTATATTAATATCTTTATAAATAAAGATGTAAATAATGTCTTACCGTGTTAGCTACACATTAGTCCAAAATGGGAAAAATGTTATGAAAAACCTCAACTACATATTTTCGTTGAAAAAAGCCTCAACTTTGCATATGGTGAAATATATATATATATATATATATCAAATTTTTGTTGAGTTTTTATTTAATCGTAAGCTTTTGTTGACTTTACCAATTTAGACACATCGTTAAGTATCTAAACGGAACAAATAAAACAGGGTTATGTTTCTGTTAATAATTTTATGTTAATTAGTAAAACGATATTATATGAAAATATATATGGGATTTCATTTGAGATTTTTGAGGGAATAGAAATCAATTTGCGGATTTTTTAATCTTTTAAACGACCTCGTTTTGCCTATAAACAGAAGTTCATTAACGGAATTAAAAAACACTGTCATTTTATTCTGTTTCATGACTTAACCTTGTGCCTTAGTTTGCAAAATAAAAAAAAGTTTACAATTTATTGGATAATTTTAAAAAAGTTGATTATTTATTTCATTAGATGCAAAGTCGAGGGTTTTTTTTTACCAATGAAAATG
Source organism: Arabidopsis thaliana x Arabidopsis arenosa (assembly GCA_019202795.1). Classification (NCBI taxonomy): domain Eukaryota; kingdom Viridiplantae; phylum Streptophyta; class Magnoliopsida; order Brassicales; family Brassicaceae; genus Arabidopsis; species Arabidopsis thaliana x Arabidopsis arenosa. Next base: position 5,314,447 of record CM032919.1, on the reverse strand, counting down.
CACTGTTGAGACATCAAAATCGAATTAAATTTCGCAATATAAACCGTGCTCACCATTTTTGTTAAATTATTTACTAAATCTAATCCCTCGCGACGATGAATCCATATGTACTTGCAGAATTTAGAAATTCTAATGAATATGACATCAAATAATTTTCAAAAATACATCATATAAATTACGGATTAAATTTGATTGTGTGATCTGCACTTTTTATAATTTGAAGGTAAACTTGCAAAGTTTGATCATGTGGAAAGTTTTCTTTTCGGATACCCATTTTATTTTTAGCTACAATTGTGCCATATGACTTTATTGTTTCCATAATTCTAAAATTTTCTTCTAATAGAGTTTTAATATCTTTTCTCACTCTATGTCTAGTTCTAGTGTCCTATAACTTAGAGATCTGTTTTATTAAATATTAATATAAAGAATTTCTTACGTAATTTCATGCTTCACAATATTTAAAATTTTCATATTATATATAAAATTTGGGTTCTTCCAATTGTAGTTTGTAAAGCTATTGAGTGGAGATGCTTCATATCTAGCACTTGCAGGCGTTTTGGTAAGTTTCAAGACTGAAACGCATGTTTTTATTTTATTTTTAATCATCAATTTGAAAATTTGAAATTTTTCTTATCATTTCAACCATCACTGTTTGTGGATCCCACATCTTCTCTTGGTTCGTAGGCCAAATATTCAACATGGTTATCTATATCACCACATTTTTTTTAATTCGGCCTGACCAAAATACAAAGTTAGAAGTGTTTAAGCTGAAATAATTTTAATATGAGTGACCTATTAAAAACTGATTTCTTATACCATATTAGTGAAAACAAAACACATAGAAAATTTTATGATGATTTAAAGAATAGTAAACAAGTCTTTCAAAACTTCTGAAACAGCACACTGACCGTGGGATGAAATTAGAACCAACATATCAAGAGAGATCTTACGGTCCCATAAACAATGGAGGTCATAGTGTTATAATCACAAATTTATATTTTTTTTCAGGTGTACACCGGATCGTTTTCCTTAGGGATGGGTGGGATTCCTTGGGTCATTATGTCAGAGGTAAATAACACTCATAAAAAGTTCTTTGGTTTTAAACTTAATAGTTCGATTTCTTAAGAAATATAACGTTTTTGGTTTATTGTTCGAATTTTAAATAATAAATTATCTAACAATGAACATGGTGTATAAGGTTCTTTGTATGGTTGTGATTGTATATATATATAAATTATGATATTTTATGATTTATTTACTTGTTTCTACTTTCTACTTTATTTAATTTAATTGGTACATAAATATTAAATTTTTTATATGTTATATCAAGATATTTCCAATAGATATAAAAGGACCAGCCGGAAGCCTCGTGACTGTTGTTAGCTGGGTTGGATCATGGATTATATCTTTTACATTTAACTTTCAATTGAATTGGAATCCGGCAGGTATAAGATTTGTTTCAAATTTTGCTATTAATTAATTTTGCTCATTATCTAAATGTGACACAAGTTTTCAATTTTCAGGAACGTTTTATGTTTTTGCTACTGTTTGTGGGGCTACTGTTATTTTTGTAGCAAAACTCGTACCAGAAACCAGAGGTCGCACACTTGAGGAAATCCAATACTCGATTGGTTATGTGGAATTGTAATGTATAGTATTTGATTACAAGAAACTTAATCATTTATTATAACGACTAAAAGTAAGATTTTATTTTATTTTTTATTGCCTAATGGTATCATTGTATTACATCAAACATGAAAAATCTAAAAGTTTTTATATAAATGATGAGATGTTGACAGGTCTATTGAAATGTAAGTTAACTATAGATAATAATTAAGCATAAATTTAGTACGAAAAGATTGATATATATATATATATATACATATATATATATATATTGATGAAGTTGGCAAGACCTATGAAAGGTTCCGCAGATGTGTGTTGGTTTTTCTTTCAATGTTTTACTTTAGTGGTTCACGACACTCCATAACTCAACAAATCGCAGATTAATATGACAAATATCACTCTTCCAAACTAGTTCAAGGACTAAACGTCTGCACTTATGATGGATCTACCCCTATGGTGAATATAGGGGTGTCAAAATGGTTAACCCAACTCAACTCAACTCATTACCCAATGAGTTTAGAATTAAATGAGTTCATGGGTTTACTCAACTCATTTAGCCAAATGAGTTGAGTCAACCCATGAACTCATTTAATTTGATGGGTTAGATGGTTAAATGGGTTGACCCATTAACCTACTAATGTAATAAATAGATTAATAATTAAAATATAATAATAATAAAATAATCAACATCACTATTATTTGGCGGGAAAATAACGGATTTACGTTTTTGGCGGGAAATTCACGGATTTACGTTTTTGGCGGAAAAATTTTACATTCTCATTTTTGGATAAAAAGTATAAAAAAATTTGGCGGAAAAATCACGGTTTTATGTTTTTGGCGGGAAAATTTTACATTCTCATTTTTGGTTAAAAATTATAAAACATTTTGGCGGGAAAATCACGGATTTACGTTTTTGGCGAAAAATTACGGATTTACGTTTTTGGCGGGAAAATTTTACCTTCTCATTTTTGGTTAAAAATTATAAAAAAATTTGGCGGGAAAATCACGTATTTACGTTTTTGGCGGGAAAATTACATATTTTCGTTTTTTGTTAAAAATTATAAATTTGTTTGGCGGGAAAATCACGGATTTACGTTTTTGGCGGGAAAATTACGGTTTACGTTTTTGGCGGGAATATCACGAATTTATATTTTGATGAGAAAATTGTGTATTCACATTTTTGGCGGGAAAATTAAGGACTATATTCAATCGGTTTAGAAGTTTTGGTTAGATTCAATTAAAATCGGTTTAGAGATTTGAATTGGTTTGATTCAATTTAACAAAAATTGATGGGTTAAATGGGTAAACCATTGAAATCATTGACCCATTACAACCCAACTCATTTGATCCATCAACCCATTTGACTCAATAACTCATTTGATCCATCAAAATTTTCAACTCATTAGGGTTCATGGGTTGAGTTGAGTTGAGTTGACCTATTAATCTTGACCCATTTTGACACCCCTAGGTGAATACTAGTGATTAATTAGCAACATTCTTTAAGAAAAAAGTTGGACGAAGAATTCTAACGATGAATAAAAATCGGATTTAACAACATTTAACCATGATCTCTCTATCAAATCACCCCTTAAACCCAACAAAAAGACTACTCAAACATGGTGAATGAAAATACAAACGAAATAACGGAAATGTGCATAAAATAAACTTAAGTAAATAAAAGGGGCTTAGCGAGACTTCTCTCAAAGTTACATCAGAAACAGTCTCCCCAAAAAGAAATAAAACTATGAAAACGATGATAAATAAGTGAATATATTGAAAGGATGAACCTCTCTTAGAGGCTGTTGTTTTCTAGGGTATGAATCGTGTATGAGAGTCGACGTTTGGAAAAGAGGCGAGTCTTTATGTATTTTATAGTTTTTAAGGTTTAGCTAGTTGGTTTAGAATTTCTCGGGATCCAAAATGGTAAAGCGATGTCGTTTTGGTTTATGTGAGGGGACGTCAATGCATTGTGGCGGTATCGGGGCTTAGAAGTGCGGAATAGGACTGTTTGGACGTGGACACATGGCTGTAGGGCGGTGTGAAGAGGTATCTGGCTGCGGCTTGCTCTTCTTCGTGCGCGGTTTGACATGTCTCTACTAAAACATGTATACATTTGGAATGGTTTGATGGTTTAGTTTTATTTCACTTGGAGGTAAAAGGTGACTCCCCTAGATTTCGAACGACTTCAAGAAAGTTAAATTTGGTGAATGGGAACACCTTAAACGGATTCCAAACTTTTGATAGTCTGAAACTGAGTGAAACTCGTTTTCTAACACTTCGTTTTTTTTCTTCCAAAAACTCTAAATACTCTTGAATATATAATATGAAGAAACTATTATGAATAAAGAGTCTGAATGTATCTGCTTGCTTTTCTAATCTAACACATTTAGTGAGAAAGAATTTAGTTAGGGTAGTTGTCCAAATTAATAGAGTTAACATTGGTTCCAACTGAATCTCCATAAGATGAGTTCAGGTGAAAAATCCAGCTGTGATGTTATAGGTATTATCTGGTCTAAGAGAATCATGCAAAATTTTTCTCTTAGCAAATGAAAGAAAAACACAAGATGGTTAAATATTTCCTACATAATTTTGAGTCAATAAAACAGAAAAAGTAAATACATTAAAATGACTCAAACATAAATGCAAAAGAAAACAAATACGTTAGTAAGAGAAACATCCTCCCTAATACTTAAATCACATTGTCCCAAGTGTGAGATAATAGGTAAAAACTCAAATTAATAAAAACAAATGGAATAAAAAGGTGGTATTGTAACACCCCGGCCGCCTCAAGTAGTGAGCACCCACGTCCTTTCTCGGGTCCATGGCTCCCACTCATGTCCGACGGTCAGTGCGTTACGTCCGGGAGGCTTTAAAGACTTGTTTACCGACCCTACTAATCACTACATGATTTTTCCCTGTGTTTTGTCTTCACTCACACAGTTCCGACAATCACTTCCAAGAATGTCACCCATCCGAAAATTGCTCCAGCTCAAGCACCCTTAACTGTGGAGTTCTCTCAGGATAACCGAAAAGATAAGAGTACTTTAGTGAAGAGGTGGCCAAATCAATTCTTTTAAACCTCTCCGGATGCACCACCATATTTCTGAAACCGGAGTGTTACAATTCACCCTCACTAACAGATCGCAACGTCCTCGTTGCGCACCAAGACCGTCATCCCGACGGTTTAAGCCCTCTTGACTCCACAATTATCTGGGTTCGGCTCCGATACCACTTGTAACGCCCCGACCGCCCCTACTAGTGAGCACCCACGTCCTCTCTCGGGCCCATGGGCCCCACTCATGTCCGACAGTCGGTCCGCTACGTCCGGAAGGCTTTAAAAACTTGTTTCCCGACCCTACAAATCACCACATGATCTTTCCCTGTGTTTTGTCCTCACTCACACAGTTCCGACAATCACTCCCAGAGGTCACCCATCCTGAAATTTCTCCAGCTCAAGCACCCTTAACTGTGGAGTTCTCTCTGGACAGTTGACCGAAAAGATAAGTGCACTTTGGTGACATAGGTGGCCAAATCAATTTTTTTAAGTCTCTCTGCATGCACCACCATAGTCCTAAAACTGGGGTGTTACATGTATAAAAGTGAACGAACTGAATAACCTCAAACTTTGGTCCTAGTGAATCTTGTGACTAACCCGAGGTAGAAACGTCATAATCAATGTGAAATTCAACACGTTCGGATATCCAGAGAGCTCTCCCAAACGTATCTAGTTAAGTTTCTTGGTTAGAGAATCTCTACTCAAGTACTGGATGACAAGTTCTCGCCTCTTCAAGAGTGAGGTACTCATGGATTGTCTATGTGTGTGGTTGATGTGTACGACTTGTTACCTTTGAAGCCAAAATAGCGTTGGCCTTCTTGTTGATATAGTAACAACTGGTATATGAAAGATGATCTTCGGTCATAATGTTTAGAAATTCATTTTCTGGAGGTGTCCAGCTACGCATACTATCGCGTAATGGTGGAGCAGAAGTAGAGGGTATATATTAGTTCATACGAAATTCAGAGGAGTGGGATAGCTTCATCCAAAATGATCAGGGTCCATGCATGCTCCCTCCTAAAATAATCCTCCTAGAAAAAGGCAAGGAAGGTCCATCCAATTCTCGTCAGGGGATGCGATCTTCTCTCCAAGTTAACTCCATCATCTATCATGATAACGGTGATGATGCTTCCATAACTAGTAAAAGCGAGTGGGTATGTGAAAGTGTAGGTTTCATGCTTCGCATTCACAAATTTCTAAAATATTAAAGACGAATAATCTGACCAAAACAGGAGATGACACAAACATCGGTCCTAAGAAGGGGCTTCTCCATAAGTACTCTACTAATATTTTTTCTGGTGAACATTGCATTCGCGAGTAAGTGATGCACATATCTATATGTTGGATGTGTAATCGTAGCTGACTTTGCACACTTAGTATCATAAGCTCCAGTTGCAACCCTTGGTCAAGAATTAGTTACTGAAAAAGAACCAAAATCAATGGCATCATAATAATCAAAACCCAATGATGTTCCCACCTTCGCAATACTCAACCAATACTCCTTATCGTCAATCTCAAAAGTTAACACTCTTTCTTTTACTAGTGGATGCTTGCATTTGGGTAAGTGGGTATCATTGTGCGATACAGCTTCACAAATATATACTAATGTAAGATTTCTAAGTACCACAAGACTTCGTTGCTCACCCCTAACGTGGATGGACTCATAGTTGATGCACAAATTCGTTGAAATGGTAATCTTGTTGAAAGCAGCTTTGTAGCGTTGTTAACACCCATCTTTTGACCTACATAAATCATTTTTCTCTCCTCTCTTGGTTTCACCATAGTGGGTGACTTCATCGTATGTCGTAGAAATGATATAAGTTGTGAAAAAGTCTCATCCTCATCGAGCCAACTTGTTTTTTTCTTCATCATTAATCACTTTTCCCTTGCCTTTAATTATTCATATGGTTTCTTTTCTCATTCAATCTTTTCATTTTTTTTTTCATCAAGCTCATCATCATTGAATTTAGTGACTCATATGGGTATATTCATAGTTAGTGAGCTAGAGTTGTTTCGATTTCTGTCGAGTTTCCATGACTACTTAATATCAAGAGAAACTCCAAGCGAAAAATTATTAATCAGTTTAATCACTAAAATATTTTGAAAATAAGAGAGTAAACTAATTGGAAAATATGAAGTAAAAAATGATGGTAAAACTACATAGCAATATTAGAGGAAAATGTAATATTGACCGATGTGATTGAGACGTTTCTTCCCCTTACCCAAAACGCCAAGTTTTGATGAGATCTGTACTTGTTTTAACCTAAGGAAGGCAAATCTTGTACATGTCAAACCGACTTCTTGCACTACTAAGACTTATAAATACTTGTTTAAACCTAGATTTTTGAGAGAAGCCTCTCACATCATCTTCACAATGAGATAGAGAGCTTCACGCACAGCCTTCAGCAGCTTCCTCGTTTATCCCTAGCCTTTGAAGATCATCAAAGTGAATTAAGTGGAGGAAACTCTTAACTATCTCCGAAATCAAACTACACAAATTGGTAACGATAAACCTCTTTGGAAAATGAAGAATGGCTCTTTCAAATGCAGATTCACTTCGAGAGACACTTGGTACTTAATTTGTCAAGCGATTCCAATTTTTGAATGGTACGAAAGTGTATGGTTCCCAAAATGTACTCCCAAGTACTCCTTTTTAACTTGGATTGCTCTCAAAAACCGTCTGGCTATGGGAGACAGATTGGTGAAATAAAATGTAGGTGCAAATGGAGGATGTGGTTTTTGTCAAGAGGAAGTAGAGACAAGAGATCATCTCTTCTTCTCATGTCCCTACTCTTCTCAAGTTTGGTCTGCTTTATCATGTGGCATTCTAAGTCATAGATTCACTTCAAGATGGGACTCCATAATTCCCCTGCTCACAGATTCCTCCTCTCCACGATTGCATTTATTTGTGTTGAGGTATACTTTTCAAACCACCATTCATGGTTTATGGCTAGAACGTAATGGAAGACGTCATGGAGAGGTTCCAAACCCATCCTCAAATCTAATTAGATCGATTGACAAGAAAATCTGTAATCAACTAAGCAGATTGGCGGATTCCCCCCGTTTTATGCCTTCGATATTGGTTTTAAACTCATGGCACCTAATTCTTTTTAATGTTAAGTTCTAATGTTCGATTTTCTGCTTAGATGACGCATTCGTTGTAAAACGGTTCTTTGGTGAATATAATTTCACATTCATACAAAAAAAAATAGTTGCTTTGATTTTTAAGGGAGAAGACTTTATCACTATATACTCGCTATCCAAAAGGAATCTTTGAACCCTATTTATTTTTATTTTTTTATGCTTATACATTTCTTGAACCTTGCTTTGATGATTCATTTAAGCATGTTTGAGTAGTTTATTAGTTAGGTTTAACGGGTTATTTAAAGAGGACTTTATAATCGATTAGTTTGAGTGATGTTTTCTAGGCTTGTTCGTTTACATTTTATTTCGTTAATACTTCATTTTAATGCATGTGGTTAACATCATGAATTAAAAGATGATTCCAGGGAAATATGATTCGGCAATCATGTAGATATATTTGCTTGAACCTAGACTTAGATGAGCATGATCTCATAACAAGCATATACCCCTTAGCTATGGTATGAACATATCAAAAGTATCTTATAATGTCTTTCTAGGTTTGTCGTTTCCTGTGATTTGTTGACTAACAAAGTATCTCGATCATTGCTGCGAAATCCATGAATAGCTAAAGCTTACTTTTATTGATTTCTTTATGCGATTTTACCAGCTTTATTTCGTTATTTTTTTGCTATTTTCGTCGGGAGAAATTTCCAAAACCACTATTATATTATCTTCCTAGACTTATTCTCTTATGACATATTTGTAGTGCGAAGCCCTCTCTCGTTAGGATTCGATCCTTAAATTTTGACAAGTATAATTTAAAACTTTAAAATATTTTGGTTATTTTGGGTGTTTTGGTAATTTTTCTTAAAATAACTAATATCTACAAGTTTATAATTGTAATTTCGGATAATTAGGTTATATGTGTAAATATAATTAATATTTTTGGTATATAATTTTTTTTCTGGTATCCATTCTATTTTTGGTTTGGATTCAGATTTGGATTTGGTTCTTCGCCTATAGGAATCTAGGACCCGTTCAAATCTTTTATCGGTTTTTGGTTTGGTTCAGTCCTCCTTTTTGGGTCAGTTTTCGGTTGGTTATTCGGTTCCGGATATTTTGTCAAGGCATATAGATGCCTCTACAAAGAAGACCGGTTAAATGGGAGTGTAGAGTTGATGCATGATATGCTAAGAAGATGTGTTGCTTTTGATGTTATCACTTGTAGTGGTATCCTCAATACCTATGCTAATAGAGTAATGATATAAACTAGTAAAAAGATATTTGTCAAAATAATTAGCATTGATGTTGCAAAGAAAGGTAAGATGTTACAACAACCTTATTGAAACAGCAATAAAACTATAATATCAACTTAGATGCAGCAATCAGAACATTATATTCAATGCAATGACATGTCGTCCTAATGAATTTAACGTTACTTTCAACATTCTCATTTATGAATATCCAAAAAATTGGAGAGGTCAAGAATGATATGTAACTTTTCGCTAGAATGCACCAATAAAGAGAATGTGCAGACAATAAAACAATTAGTTCTCCATATATCCTATATAAAAAAAGACATGAATACAAAAAAAAAATGCATTTATATATACTGAAACTGTACAGCACTATGTGGAAAGAGTGTAATATGTTTTGTCACGAAATGCATATTGTCACCATAGAAAGATTATTCAAATTCAGCAAGATTAAAGAGACATGTGCATGTTTTGCAACTTACGTATAACAAGTGAAAATTGATATAAAAATTTACAATGTCATGATATATGTATTATGCAAAAGAAGTTTGATCTCTAACATAAGATGCTTATTCTCTATACATCTGTTTTTACAACCCGTAGTAATATACTATGAATGAGAATGGGACATATCTACAACAATAAAACATAACATTCATGAAAAGTTGTGGGTTCTATGCAGAGTAAAATACAAAATTAAAGATCATGAGAATAAAATATATTACAAAAATACTAAGAGATATATAAATAAAGATTGAGAAACATTAATATGTATACATTTATGAAATCAAATGTTGTCAAATCAAACCATAATCTCTGCATCCATATCTATAAATTTTCAACAATTCGTTTCTTTACTCTCTCTCTCTTTCTCTTTTTTCACATTGTTTATGTAATCCCTACAACTTTGGTTTGTCGAAAGAAAAAATTTAGATCGGTCATAATATAATCAAATTCGACATAAAAATTATAAAACATTGGATATTACATGATCCAGATATCTTGTCATATTTTTTATTATTATCTGGATCTATATCTAGATCCGACGGATCCAAAAATTTACTATCCGGGTTCGCTAGATCTCCGATACCTGTTTTCACGTCGGTCCCAGATATCTGAGGATCTCGGATATTTATCCAAAGGCTAATAGTAAGAATGAGTGAACAAATTAGTTGGTAACATATAATCATAAAATGGTGGTATATAAATACATGAATTTTGTTGTTTTACATCGTCTTATAGAATCATCCTTACAATTTTAACTTGTTTGTTAAAACTAATACATTTTCCCACTTCTAACACTATAAATCTTTACTTTTATTTTTGCTATGTATTATTCTGAATGTACGACAACGATATCAAAATAAAAATATCCTAACCTAATCTTTGAACACCCTACATACAAATATATGATTGATGTGGTGTAATTTTCACTTCAATCTTTTACCTGAAAGACTACACGTTAACTGGAATTGCACAGTAATCAGTAGTAGTATTTTAGGATGATCTCACAGAGAGAGTAGCTACAGAGTATTGAATTTAGAGACGAAGATCTAGCTAAGACAAAACTAAACCTGGGGTTTTGGTTTTGGGTTTACTAATAACTAATGCAATGAAAGTAAATAAAAGTAAACGAAAGAAAGCAGTGTAAACGACGGTTGTAAATTATAAGAGTAAAACGTTAGTCGTCCTGGGTTTCTCCGGGTATCATGGTTCTCGACTAACTAGGGTTTAGATCTCTTATGTTTCTATGTTTTCGTTCTAGTTCATAACTAAGAAAGGCAAATAAACGAGTTAGCCTAGGTTATAGGTCTAACCGGCAAATCTGCCTATACTCTGATTCTCAACTTACTCAGGCGATGACACATAGTTCGACGCATTAAATTTTGGATTCGCTAAGTACTCTAACTCCTATTACTCAACTATCGCAGGCAACAACACGGATTGGTAACACTATGTCTCAATTTATGTTTACCCGGTTAGAGCTCCTTCTCTCTTGAATCAATGTTTGGTGATCAAAATAATGGATCTAGTAACCTAATAAGATTTGAACCATGAATCCTCTTTGAATCACCCCTTAAAACCCAACAAAGAAAACTACTCGCTCATGATGCAAAGCAACGACCTAGAGATGAAGGAGATAAGCATCATAAACAAAGGGGATTCAAAGGAAACTTCTCTAGTTGTCACAGAAGATAACTTGTCTCCCCAAAAGTCTTGAAAGAGTAAAAGAAAGAGTAGAAGAAGAAAGAAGAGAAATCAATGAAGAATAAGAGAGAGTTCTTCCAGGGATGACGACTTCAAGAGCTTGGAGATGGCATGGAGCTGCGGCGATGGCAATGAAGGAAGCGTGAAAATATGCTCTAAGAGGCTGTCTGTAGGGTTTCATCTTTTAGTCTTGGTATTTTTAGGCTTTAACTAGGTTAAAAGGCAAAAACTTCATTTTTTGTTGATTAGGTTAAGTTTTGGACGAGTCTCTAGACATGGCACGAGGTCATGTGACCGGTGGTGAGCGAAGGGGATAGACCGGGTGCGGGTGTTGGGGTCGGATCCCACACATTTTCGGTAGGATCCACTTGGATCTGTCCACGTCATTATTACATAATAATCCTCTTGGAATTTAAGATATTTTATTATAAGAATCGCACTTAACCAGTCGGGAGTTCGATTCAGTCTACTAAAAGAGTTCGATCTTTACCAGTACGGAGTTCGCTCTTATTCAACATACAGTTCGCATAGAGAAAGGCCGAAGCGAGGAGAATACTGTTCGGGGTTCGTGGTAGCATCAAAGCATGAGAGTTCGGAGTCAGCAAGAAAGAGTTCGGAAGGCCCACGTGAAGCCCAAGACAAGTTCAAATTCAAGCCGTTTCGGTCAAAATGTAACTTATGTGATTAATGCGGATCAATATGATTACGAGTAGTAAATAGCCGCATTAATCATGTTTTCTCTATAAAAGCAACCTCAAACGCATGTGTTTGAGGGAGACACAATCTTTACTCCTTACTATTAAGCAATACTACAAACTTTTCTCTGACAATTTCGCAAAGCTTTTTATATTTTCATTCTTATCATTTTCCTCTACTTTATTCGTTTCTTGGTTAATTTCTCTTTCGAATTCTTATATTCATCCATTGATTTTAGAGTTTTTCTCCACAAAAATACTTAAAGACAATCGAGTGTGAATCCTACATCCACATTTTGGCGCCGTCTGTGGGGAGTTACCGCAAAACTCTTTAATCTCAAAATCTCTCTTTCTCAAACCAAGAAACTATGGCTGATCAGCAAGCTTTGAGCGATGCAATAACCTCGCTTAATCAAGCAACTGCTAGTCTGACCGCTCAGATTGGTACACTCGCTGATGCCAACACCACTTTTGGTGAAAGGTTGAACTTAATCGAGCAAACCTTAACAAGTGTTCAAACCTCCCAAACAAATTTGTCAAACGCGCAGAACGTTGTTTCAAGCCGTTTAGATAATTTGTCCTCAGCGTGAACAACATCGTATCAGCGCAGGCTATTCCAAACTCCCGCACAAAACAGGACCATGAGCACTCAAACTCCTCCTGCAGGCCGTCCTGCTAGTGCTAGCAATCAGGCAGCCGTAGGAGATGGGCCAAACCCAACCGAGGAAGGAATTCCCCAAAATCAGGGAAATCCTGATATTGACGACAGACTCCTTTTGGAAGATCCTGATGTCATCCTTTCAGACGATTTCGTCAAAGTTCGTCAAGAACTTGATGAAATGAAGTCGAAGTTTCATCAGGCGACCAGTTCGGCGCCTGAGATCGATCGAGTAATCGAAGAAACTCGGCGAACACCGTTCACTTCGAGAATCTCGAGCCTTTGGATCAAGGATTCTCGAAAGGTCAAATTACCAACTTATGATGGTAAAGGCGATCCTAAAAATCACCTCGCTGCTTTTCAGATCGCTGCTGGCAGAATTGATCTAGAACCAGACGAGGAAGATGCCGGATATTGCAAACTATTCTCCGAGAATCTATCCGGATCGGCTCTACTATGGTTCACTCAGTTGGAGCCTGGAACTATCGATAGTTTTAAGGAATTGTCCTCCGCATTCCTAAAACAGTATTCCATGTTCATGGAAAAGGCAACCTCTGATGCAGATCTTTGGAATTTAACCCAAGGTCAGAATGAACCACTTCGCAAATATATCGCTAAATTCAAAGAAGTGATAGCCAAAATTCCTGGGGTATCGCACGCCGTCGCCCTTTCTGCTTTAAGGAACGGACTCTGGCATGAATCCCGATTTTGGGAAGAAATCATCGTCAATCGTCCGAACACCATCCAAGATGCTTTATTCAGAGCTACTAATTGGATGGAGGCAGAAGAAGAAAAGCTTAGCCTCGCTAAAAAACATCGGCCAGCAAAATTGGTCGTTGGAAATCCAACTAAAAAGTTCGAACCAAAAGATCAAAAACGGTTCGGGGTTAATCCTGCTACTAATGCTGTAGGGAAACCCTCCCCAAGCAAAGGAAGATACAATCCTCCTAATACCTGGGTTAGAGATGAGAGTGCCTATTGCGATATTCATAGAGTAAACGGGCACTCCACCAAAGATTGCAGCGTACTCAAAAAGCACCTCATCGAACTGTGGGCGGCTAGAGAGCTCGCTAATTTCAATATCGAGGAGTTTGTGGAATCTTATCATAAAGAAAAAGAAGATTCCAAAGCATCCAATCCTCCTGAAAAGAAACATAAGCCCAATGGGCCCGGAACTCCGAACACTCCTAAGAAAAGGATCGATGTTATAATGGGAGGATCCAAATTATGCCGAGATTCGATCAGATCAATCAAAAGGCACAAGAAATCAGCAGCAATTCAAACTGCTGTGGGTTTTCAGTCAAATGAACAAACACCTTCTATCTCTTTTGATAATTCGGACACTCAAGGGTTAACAGGACCTCATGACGATGCTCTTGTGATAACTTTAGATGTTGCGAACTTCGAAGTAACAAGGTGTCTAATTGATACTGGAAGCTCGGTAGATCTCATATTTCTAAGCACTTTGCAAAGAATGGGAATCAGTAAAGCCGATATTATCGGTCCGCCAGCGCCATTGGTAGTTTTCACAAGCGACACTTCCATGTCCTTAGGAAACATAAAACTGCCAGTACTTGCCGCAGGGGTTCCAAAAATCGTAGAATTCATTGTTTTCGACCGACCGGCCGCTTACAACATAATTCTCGGAACTCCGTGGATTTACCAAATGAAGGCTATACCTTCAACTTATCACCAATGCGTAAAATTTCCGACTCCTGCAGGAATCGGAACCATTCGAGAAGATCAGGAAACATCGCGTTCTTGTTACCTCATGGGGCATCGTTTAAAGCTCAAATAGCAATTAATGATAAATGCGAAGCAAGAAAGCACCTCGCGTTACCCAAGTGGTCTCAGTTCGAATGAAGTTACCACAGAAATTGAAATTGATTCCGAATTTCCAGATCGAAAAGTAAAAATCGGTACTACTTTAGACTCAGAAATCAAAGATCAATTGGTAACATTCCTAAAGGAAAATACACATACTTTCGCCTGGTCGGCAAAAGATATGCCCGGAATCGACAAAAGTATCATTACCCATGATTTAAACGTGGATCCCAGTTTAAAACCAATAAAGCAGAAAAGAAGAAAACTGGGTCCAGACCGAGCTCAAGCGGTCAATGACGAAGTTGATAAGCTTTTGAAAATTGGTTCCATTAGAGAAGTAAAATACCCGGACTGGTTAGCAAACCCCGTGGTAGTCAAAAAGAAAAATGGAAAGTGGAGAGTATGTGTCGATTTCACCGACATTAACAAAGCATGTCCAAAAGACAGTTTTCCTCTCCCCCATATCGATCGGCTCGTAGAATCAACGGCCGGAAACGACTCTTAACATTTATGGATGCATTTTCTGGATATAATCAGATCATGATGAATCCCGAAGATGAAGAGAAAACATCTTTCATAACAGATCGAGGAATCTACTGTTATAAAGTTATGCCATTCGGTTTAAAAAATGTCGGGGCAACATACCAACGTTTAGTTAACAAATGTTTGCAAAGCATTTGGGCAAAACGATGGAAGTTTATATAGATGACATGCTCGTAAAATCTCTTAAGAAATCCGAGCACATCACTCATCTCGAACAATGTTTCAAAATTCTGAACGAGTTCGGAATGAAATTAAATCCAACTAAATGTTCCTTTGGTGTGCCTTCCGGAGAATTCCTAGGGTACATAGTCACGGAAAGAGGAATAGAAGCAAATCCTAATTAGATTAACGCTTTCCTCACAATGCCTTCGCCAAGAAACATCAAAGAGGTCCAACAGTTGACAGGCAGAATTGCTGCGTTAAATCGTTTCATCTCAAAATCCACCGATAAATGTCTCCCTTTTTATCAAATTTTAAAAGGGAACAAAAAATTTCAGTGGGATGATCAATGCGAAGCAGCTTTTGAACAACTCAAAGCTTATTTGACAACACCGCCGATTCTCTCAAAACCTGAATCGGATGAGAAACTTTATCTTTACATTTCAGTTTCTAACCATTCCGTAAGTGGGGTTTTAGTTCGAGAGGACCGAGGTGAACAAAAGCCAATTTTTTACATAAGTAAATCTCTTACTAGTCAAGAAACGAGATATACCATGATGGAAAAATTAGCTTTAGCAGTAGTCATATCTGCTAGAAAACTCAGACCTTATTTCCAATCTCATTCGATTGAAGTTTTAACTTCTCACCCACTTCGCTCAATTCTTCACGGTCCAAGCCAGTCCGGTAGATTGGCGAAATGGGCGATCGAACTCAGTGAGTACGATATAGAATACAAAAGTCAAACTAGCGCAAAGGCACAAGTTCTGGCTGATTTTCTAACCGAACTACCATTAGATGATGGAATCTTTGTTGAAACGGACTCCACATGGAAATTACATGTAGATGGCTCTTCTTCTAAACAAGGATCCGGAATCGGTATTAGGCTCGAAACTCCAACAAAGGAAATAATTGAACAATCATTTCGTTTAATGTTCCCGGCTTCGAATAATGAAGCGGAATACGAAGCTCTCTTAGCAGGACTTCGGCTTGCTCTTGCAATTGGAGCAGAAAAAATAATAGCTTATTGCGATTCTCAGCTAGTTGTAAACCAGTTCGCTGGAGATTACGAAGCTAAGGCTCCTCGAATGGAAGCCTATCTTTCGGCTGTCAAAAAATTAGCCGGAAAATTCAAGGAATTCGAATTAGTTCGAATACCTAGAGGAGAAAACACTTCGGCAGACGCTTTAGCTGCCCTAGCTTCTACCTCAGATCCCGAACTAAAACGAGTTATCCCAGTTGAATGTATTTCTTCACGAAGTATTTCGGTTGAAAAAACAGAAAACGATAACATTTTGGAAGCCAAGCAAATCGAAACTCCAAAATTAAGTTCCAGAAATGAAAATAGTTCACTTGTCATCACCAGATCACAAATAAAGTCTCAAGATGACGAACTTACTCCACCACTGGAACTTCCCAAAAGAAAGCCAAGAAGAAAATTAAAGGATCAAGAGGTTCCCATTAAAGAACCGTCTCGAACCGAACAGTCACCTCCAGGTGATGAAGAGGTTCAGGAGACAATCGAAGATCCTGATATTCTTTCTGAACCCGAACCAAGGAAGTTTATACTCAAAGATAATACTTCCGCTAATGATTGGGGGGCTGACTGGAGGGTACCCATCAAAAATTTCATTCTTAATGGAGAACTACCATCGAACAAATGGCAAGCTCGCAAATTAAGAATCATCAACGCTAAGTATTGTATAATTAAAGAGTCATTGTACAAGCGAGGTGTCAGTGATCCTTATCTTTTATGTATTTTCGGACCCGAAGTTGAAATAGTGACAAGCGAGGTCCACGAAGGGCTTTGTGGTAGTCATTCTTCGGGACGAGCAATGGCTTTCAAAATCAAACGGTTAGGATATTACTGGCCAACTATGATTTCTGACTGCATCGATTACGCCAAACGGTGTAAGAAATGCCAAATGCACGCTCCTCTTATTCACCAACCATCCGAATTTTTATCATCTATATCCGCTCCATACCCTTTCATGAGGTGGTCAATGGATATAGTTGGTCCGATGCATCGTTCAACACGAGGTGTCCAATACTTAATAGTTCTAACGGACTATTTTTCCAAATGGATTGAAGCTGAAGCTTATATAAGCATACATGATTCTGTAGTAAAGACATTCTTGTGGAAGCATATTATTTGTCGCTATGGAGTTCCCTACGAAATAGTAACGGACAATGGTCCTCAATTCATTTCAAATGATTTTGAAGATTTTTGTTCCGCTTGGGGAATAAAACTTAGCTACTCAACGCCGAGGTATCCTCAAGGAAATGGACAAGCGGAAGCTTCCAACAAAACCATTCTCAGCAATCTTAAAAAACGCTTGAGTGCTCGAAAAGGTGTTTGGTATGACGAACTGCAACCTGTGTTGTGGGCTTATCGAACATCCCCGAGGCGAGCAACGGGTGAGACTCCATTCTCATTAGTTTATGGGATGGAAGCCGTAGTCCCAGCCGAGCTGAATGTTCCTGGTCTGCGCCGGAGCGAAGCTCCACTTAACGAGGAATCGAACTCTAAATTATTAGAAGATGTTCTCGATACAATCGATGAAACGCGAGACCAATCCCTTATTCGACTTCAGAATTATCAACAGATGACCACTCGATACTATAACTCAAAGTTGAAAAACAGACCTTTAAATGTAGGGGACTTTGTTTTAAGGCGAGTGTTCGATAACACAAAAGAAGAAGGAGCTGGAAAACTCGGTATTAACTGGGAAGACCCTTATCAAATCACCAAAAAAATCCGAAATGGTGTTTACCGTTTACAAGACCTTGACGGAAATCCCGTTCAAAGGCCTTGGAACATAATCAACTTGAAAAAGTTTTATTGCTAAAGCAAACACCTTCGAACTACGATTTGGCTTGATCCTATTTTGGGTACGTAGGCAGCTCGCTAAACACGAGTCCAACTATAATATAAAAATAAAAATATTATTTCAATCATGGAATCTTATTTTTATCCTCGGGCGAGAATATAAAATACATTGCAAACAATTTATAAATAGATATTTCTAGCTAAACAAAAATCGGATCTAGAAGGGTCTTGAATTACGGAATAACTCTGTTCCTTGGCCCGCAAGGTCAACGATGCTCACAATGCAACCTGGAATGTTTCCGTATTCCTCAAGTCCTAGTTCGATCCAATCGGAGGGATGGGCTTCGAGGCGATGAAGCTCGCGAGCAATGTCGAGGCAACACTTCCCTAGTTCCCTTCTCTTCTTCCTAATCTCTTTTTTCTCATCTTCGAACTCATCATGCCGAGTGATAAGCTGAAGAAGATAAAGCACTTCGTTTAGCAATAACAAAAAGAGTTAAATCACTAGGATGGAAAATACCTTGTTAATAAACTCCTCGGCCTTGACACGATCTTGAGCTGACAATCTCTCGATTAATACGATCGGAACCTGAATGCTGGTTCCCTTCCTCAATATTCGTGACCCTTCCGGTTCGCCAGTTCTTCCCGTTTTTGTAAGCTCGATGTCTGATGCTCCCGGAAGATCGTCACTTATCGATTTGAATGAGTCATAAGGGTTCTCTGAAGAATTTCCTTCCTCAACATTTTTGTAGAATTGTTGTTGAAACTCAATGATAAACAACACCCACTTTATACTCGAAAATTACTCGACTACATTTAAAAGGATTAATTGACGATTTCCCAAATCTGAAATTACTACTTTCATGGAAAATGTAATCGAGTTAATTGCTAATTATATTCCCTAGATTAAACGCATTAAATAAGATTTGAATAAATCGTTAAATTTAAAGCAAAAGGGGGAATATAATTAATGTTGTTGGGTTTCAAGTCCAGTGACATTTTACGAACATAAATAAGAAAGTGCTCGATCAAAAGTCTTCGCCCGATAGTGATTCCAGCGAGGTGGAAGATCCCGAACAGCTTTCCGAGGATAATCCCTCGTCAGAAGATAAATCAAGAGGGCCGGAGAAATCATCAATAGTTTTCATCTCCGGTTCCTCATTTTCTTCAGTTCTTAACATCGGAAGTCTCCGAAACTCTGAAGAACATGAAACAAAAGAGGACCCATCGCTGGTCGTCAAGGATAAATGATAAAATTTATCCAGCATGCGGAGGAATCTTTGGAGACAAGTAGGCATTATGGCCACGATGTCTAAACCATTCCTCTCCCATTCATGCGGTTTAGATTCCAGGCGAAGGATCTCTCTTTCCATCCTCTTTATGCGCTCATCAAGAGCGCGTCGCCTCCTTCCGATTCTTTGTCTCTTATCACATAAAGCTTTGTGTCTCCCGACGATCTGTTTGAACAAACATTTTGTCAAATGACCAAAAGAAAGGAAGTTACAGTTTTCTGAGAAGACAAAGAGTTAGAAAGGGAACCTTTTCCAGGAAGTCATAACATTTGACCCTTTCCTTCCCTGTTCGGAAATGAAAAAACGTTGGGTGAACAACTCCCTTTGGAGAGAATCCGTCTTCGGACTCAAACAATGGATTCCCACTTGAAGTTGTTATTCTTGAGCTTGATCTGAAAGAAGACAGCGGCATTTTTTCAAGTTTTTTCTTATAATGAACTATGTTGATCTTCCGGAATTCCTTTTAAAGGAGAAAGAGGTTCGGATTTCTAAAAATAATTATATATTGCGGGCCTGTTGGAGCAGGCTTCGGATCCAATTAAAACATGGCCCAGCGATTCCGAAGCCATTATAGGCAACGATCGAAACCATTGCCTGGTCATATTTATGACAAAATTCTCATGAATTATAAATCTTATCCCTCGATAAAAAAAAACTTAAGCCGAGCTCCATCCTCGCCTTCGAGAGACCGAGGAAAAATACTTATTAAGATTTTTTCTTTAAAAAAGGCAAGTGAGCCTGATCAGCTCATCTCTCACAGTTCATAAAACCTCTTTGGTGGGCTAGGACTTGCAAACCTAGAATCGCATCCAAACGTTTTACTTAAAAAAAAAAAAAAAAAAAAAAAATGCAAAAGCATGTACATAATAGTGTTCAGTCACAAAATATTTCCGTCAAACGGAGTAATCCTCATGGATTCAACAAAACAATTTTTTAAGAACGTTCCTCTGCCTCTGGAGAACCCTCCCGCGGCCAGGAACCTTCACCTACCTCGAATTGAGAGGGGGAATCTCCGAATACCAAAGAAAACTGTTTCAGATCGAGAGTAGGACGGGAAGCCGAGGATAACTCAGATTCAACTACGGCGAGCTCGGTAGCAACTTCTTCCCTCTCACTCTCAAACGAAACTCTTCCATTCTCTAGTTCCTCGATCAGATCTAGATTACTCTTCAGCTCGGCTCTGTCGGACTGAAGTTTAGTCCATACTTCCTCGTCTTTGATGAACTTCATGATAGACTGAATGAGTTGCCTACCAAAGCCCCTCATCTCTTCTCGAGCGATATGTTCGGCTTCAGCAATATCGCGAGCTCTGTTCCTAATTAAAAGCTCGGTCTTTTGATTCAATTCTTCGAGCAAAGCCGTAGCCTCTTCTAGCTCGGATTCTAAGCGAAGAGCATCAGACCTCGCAGAATCTCTTTCAGCGTCCGCAATTCTGATGCGTTGCTCATTAGCTGCTAGAGTTTTCTTCATATTCTCAAAGGATGATTCAAGGGCTCTTGCTTGCTCGGATCGCTCAGACTGATTGGCTAATCTAAGTTCATCAACCTCCTTTTTAGCCTTTGCGACCTCTCTCATCGTTTAGTGAAGAAGGTTCTCATAATGGAAGATCATTCCATTAGTCTCCATAAACGCCTTCGGAGTAAAAAAAAAAAAAAAAAAACGTGTCATTAAGGCAAAAAGTTTTTTACTTAGGAAAAAGGGGTTGACAAAATCAAAATCCAAAAAAGTTTTGAACCTGGGATAGGTAGCAGGCTCGATTGACGAACATCTGGCGGATTTCCGGCCTCCAAACCGAAAAAGGAGGAAGGGACGTCCCTTCCCTGGTTGGAAAACTTCGGAGGATGTCTCCAATCTCTTCTCCACCTACAAAACAAAGGAGAATAGTAGATAAATAAACTAGTTGCAATCTGTAATAAGTCTTGCTAAGGCTTGCGTTCTAAACAAAGAAAAACTTGCCATAAATCGATGCGGGTAAAGGGGTGTGAGTTCCAACACTCAGTCCTTGAGACAAATGAACCTCCGATCTCGGCTCATCGGTTTCTTCTGGAATTACTCTGTCTCCCGGAAGAGGGAACTCAGGGCCCAAAAGTTCTGAAGAAGGGAAATCAGAATGCAAAGGGCTAGGGGCTCGTGGCGGAGAACTTAATCTAACGGATTTGAATCTCTCGTTTGGTAAAGTATCCGAGTCTGGAGCCTTCCTCTTTGTGCAAGGAGAAGAAGTTATTTCTCTTTCTCCCTCTTGTGCGGAAGGGCAAATAGCAGTGGCAACTAGAGGGTCGTTAGGAATCACGGCTCCATTAGTATCCACTGCAATTGACAAAGCCGCTTCTAAAGAACCATCATCAACCAAGAGGGTCTTCCTGTGGAAGTTACCAACCCTAGAGATTGCAGCTATCCGCTTGTTTTTCCCGATTTCGGATAACTGATCCTTAAGAGCCTTGGTTTCGGCTTGCTTTTTTCTTTTATCTCGAGCATTCAGGCTCGAGGCGTCTTTCTCTTCAGGAGGAGGATCGAGGGAGTGAGTTTGACCGTCTTTGATGGCGAGCCCCGCCTTGTGAATGCGTTGAAGGGTGAAGGAATTCCAATTTGTTTCACCTTCGGAAACGATTCGAAAGAAAGATAAGAAGTCAACAGTTGGGCGGGGGATCGTCTGGTTCCCTGAAACAAAATGTTGAGTTAAGAATCTTATTTCTTTTGCACAATGCAGTGAAAAGCAATAAGAGTTGGTTTTGACCAAGTTTAGACGACCAATTTGCGAGAAAAAGACCGGAAAGACCTTGGACGGAATGGGGATTTACTCGGAAGAAAAACCAGTATTTTCTCCAAGGCCCATCATTCGAGGGCATTCCGTCAATCAGGTTACGGTCAACAATAGGATTCAAAAAAAAAATACCCGCTGCTGCGGATTCACGGGCTCGGAATAGCCCTAAAAGTTCGCTGGTGGAAAGGGAAAACCCTGCCTCTGCCGAAACAGTCAGGGTATTCAGAACGTATCGAAGGACGTTGGGAGCCATTTGGGGAAAAGCAATCCCTAAATGGAGAAGGTACAAAAGGAGAACTTCCGGTACTGGAAAAAACAAACCACAACCTTTGAAATAAACTTCGTACGCGCAACAGTAACCTTCTCGCACCTTTTTCGGAGACTCGTTGGGTCCAGGAAGAGAGAATTTAATTTCCTGAGGGATGTTACAAAGACGGCGAAGAGCGCCAAGGGAAGCAGGGGTCGACTGAGACCTAAAATGCGGACCAAATTTGTCTCCCCTCTGGGTAAAGACTTCATCTCCTCTGGGAACAGGGATTCCTTGACTGTCATCTTCGTTGTCCGAAACGTAGACGGCTGGGGAAGACATTTTTTACTAAGAGATTTCCCTTTCTCTGGTTTGGTAAAAGCTTTTAGGGGTAAATGTACGCTGTAAAAGCCGTCGTTCCATTTAACTTTATTTAGCGCAAAACCGCCTCGAGAGTATTGGGAAGTGGGACAGTTTTTCTCGCAGTATTAATATAAAATTAAGAAATTAATGATGACGGTTGTCAGGGATATCAAATCACTTGATTATCCGAGATCGGCGTAATAGCGTAAAACATGGAATAATTCCAGAATGTTAAAGATCTCGAGTCATTAATTACTGTTTACTTAAGTCTTCCAAGCCGAGTACTCAGCTCGCAAGACTTGGGGGGCTAAATGTTGGGGTCGGATCCCACACATTTTTGGTAGGATCCACTTGGATCTGTCCACGTCATTATTACATAATAATCCTCTTAGAATTAAAGATATTTTATTATAAGAATCGCACTTAACCAGTCGGGAGTTCGATTCAGTCTACTAAAAGAGTTCGATCTTTACCAGTACGGAGTTCGCTCTTATTCAACATACAGTTCGCATAGAGAAAGGCCGAAGCGAGGAGAATACTGTTCGGGGTTCGCGGTAGCATCAAAGCATGGGAGTTCGGAGTCAGCAAGAAAGAGTTCGGAAGGCCCACGTGAAGCCCAAGACAAGTTCAAATTCAAGCCGTTTCGGTCAAAATGTAACTTATGTGATTAATGCGGATCAATATGATTGCGAGTAGTAAATAGCCTCATTAATCATGTTTTCTCTATAAAAGCAACCTCAAACGCATGTGTTTGAGGGAGACACAATCTTTACTCCTTACTATTAAGCAATACTACAAACTTTTCTCTGACAATTTCGCAAAGCTTTTTATATTTTCATTCTTATCATTTTCCTCTACTTTATTCGTTTCTTGGTTAATTTCTCTTTTGAATTCTTATATTCATCCATTGATTTTAGAGTTTTTCTCCACAAAAATACTTAAAGACAATCGAGTGTGAATCCTACATCCACAGAGGGTTGAGTGGCCGGTCTGGCTTAGAGGCTCAGGAACAGTACCATAGCTTCTGGCTGGTCTTAACATGTCTTCACTCTTCTAAGCATAAATTCTGATTGCCTAAATGGATTGTTTCGATTCTACTCAAAGAGAATCTTGACTCTTCAAGCTTTCTATAGCAACCGAGATCTTTGGGTTTGGTGATCGGGAAGACGTATACGGATGCCATACTTCTGAGGTACATAAATTGTCTTGAAACGGGTTTTGCTTGACTTTTACTCTTTTTTGCTTGAAAACTCATAATTCTTCCTTGAAGCATAAACAGTTAGAACAGCCTTGAAGTATCCAATATCTCTTAATTTCTCTATGTAAAACCTAATAAAAACATAATAAAAGTGGATAAAAATACGATGTTATCAATGATCTTGTCCTCTCTTTACCATTTATTTACGTGGTACTATTGTCTCTACTTTTTTTCCCAATATCTTTAACGATAAAATTTTATTTTGTGGATTAACTTAAGATATAACCATGAATTTTGAATTGTCACAGTTACTGGTCGCAAAGTATATTATCTCTCATACTTTTCAAAATGATTGAAACCATATGTAGATCGATAACTCGAGGTATATGTTTCTTTGCTCTTACACAAAACTAGTATACATGTTTTCAAAATATTTTCATGCTTATGCATCTGAACTATGTGAAAATTTTCCTTAAGTTGTATGTTCTGCATGCCTTCTCATAGGGTCCGTTATGCATTCGAATTTATATAACCTCTTCAACATCTTTACTAAAACCAAATACCATATATGTTTATATGGGATTGGAACTGTTCCACTTGTATACTTAAACCAAAGTTCTAGACAAAAGCGACATGTCAAGATGTTTGATTCCCCTCTCCAATATATCATACAACTGTCGATACATACATCTATTCCCGTATATGGTAAACCAAGTCTATCTACAAGTTTTTATACCTCAGTCTACGAATCTGGTGAAACATTATCTTTAGGAATAATGTCTTACACAAAATTAGTTATTGCATCCATAGAATTTGCCGACAAATTGTAATCCCTCTTTATCTCTATTAACCTAGTTAAATACAAAGATAAAGGTTAATGTCTCTTTCTACAACCATCATGTATACTTTACCTGCATCTGACATATCAAAAAACTTTTGGCAAATTTGGATCATCTACTCTATCTTCATCTTCAACAATTGACGATATATTTTCAGGAAATTTATCATTTACCATACGAAACATACGTACAATTTCATCTACTTCCATTGTTGGTTCCTCAACCATATCCATAGTATAATTTTTAATAATACTAGCATAATCAACCATTGAATCTTTTTCTCCATTCTAATACCAAACTTTATAACCGGTATACACTCATGCTTATATAGACGCCTATCTACTAAAACTTCTATTATTAAATCTATGATTCCAACAATCACGAAATGAATAGAAAAATTACCAATTTCTAAAGTTATGTTCTAGTTTTCCGCTAAATCCATGAATTACCTATATCCCGCTCCAAACTGTTCAATAAGTAGGTCTGTTACAGGATCATGTTGAGGTTTGGTCACCCACGATCGAAAATAATCAAAGTGATTTGAAAAACATATTTTTATTGATGTTGTTTTGTTATTCTTTGCATATTCTAAGTTAGGGTTTAAGAAATAAGAAGTGGTTTTCGCATTATTTCCTACGAATTTTCAACAGATTTTTACTTGAAACAGCTCTTTGAACGGCTAGCTATACAACGTTTATGATGAATTCGTCGATAATAGGTCACAATTATTAAACAGTTAAATTTCATCAGAAATTACCGACAGATTTCTAATGGATGACTAAATTTAAAACGTCTCTTTCAATGATAAAAGTGTCGAATGATTAAAGTATTTCTTAGTGATGTTGCTTAAAGAAGAATAATGGAAAATTTTCCATCCCTTTCCTAGATCTCGGGACTCTATATTTATACACAGTTGTTGATCTTGAAATAGAAAATAAATACAATTAAATGATAATTATGTCGGTTTTGATTAAGTCTTGAATGCTCATTTATCCGAATTTGAACTCTTAAGAGCATCCCCAATGGTGAGAATCCCCCATGGGCTCTCACTAATTGTTTTAATATAAAAATTTTAGAAAATGTTAGATGAGAACTTTTGTTTTTTTTAAAAAAAAAAATTCATAATCCAATGGTAGGTTCTCTAGTGGGATTCTTAAAAAAATATTATAAGAAAATTTTATTTCATAAAACTTTATAATTATTGCAATTCATAAAATATTTTCAATTATTTAAAAAATTGTGCAAAAAAACTGGAATAATGATTAGTTGTATTGTTGATTGTTGTGAAATTAATTATGGGAGATTGCTGAAAAAAAAGAAGAAGAACATTTTTGGTTGATCGTAGGAAAATGTGGTGTACGAATAAAAGAATAACAATGGTTTTGTGGTTTTGTGGTTTTATGTTGTAGTAATATAAGAAGAACAACGGTTGTAGTTTGTGTTGTAATAATAGAAGAAGAACAATAATAAGAAGAAGAACAATGGTCTTGTGGCTTTGTGTTGTTATAATAGAAGAAGAACAATAATAAGAAGAAGAAATATAGTTTGGTGGTGAAACAATAAGCATTGTGTTGTTATATATAGCAATGTTGGTGTACGATCATTTCAAAAGAAGAACAATTTACGTGGTTCACAATCACAAAAACAAATACAAAGACTTGTGGTGTCTACACATAAAAACAAAACTATATGAGTCATACACAAATCAATATATGGTGGTGACTTCTTTGTCTCCTGTGGTATTGAACTTGTGACTTGTAAAAGTTGTGGTGGTGGCTTCTTTGTCTTCTTTTCACCTTTTTTTTTGTAAAAACTAATAAACTTGTGATCTCTCCAAAAAAATGTATATGCAAAACATAAACAATATAATGCAAGTTAGACTAAGAACATAAAGATTTCTCAGACCAAACACAAACGGAAACAATAAAATGCAATAAGAGACACAATTCTTAGACAAAACACAAAATCATAATACTACATTAATAGAAACACAACACCATACATTATCCGAGACATTTATTCATGCTCTTAAGAACATGAATCATAAAAACTTACAAGAAAATATCAAACATAAACCAACTAAAAAATTTGAAACAAACCTAAGACAACATTTCAGTAATTAACTTGTTCTTGAGAGCAATTTCTATGTCAGAGCAAACCTAAGACTTTCAAGCAGCTTAGCCTTATCATGCTTGGCTTGCAAAGAAAAATCCTACTCCTTAATCTCCAACATATATTCTGAAAAGAGTTCAGAACACTGACTTCTTCTCCTTTGACAGTGGTTGTCTTTTTGCCTTTGGCTTTTGCTGCCTTCACACCAGGAGGCCGATGCATTATTTCATCATCTCCAACATTAGTTGGCTGGGAACTTGATGAATAAGCAGAACCATCTGCACCATTTCTTCTCTTTGAACTTGCAGTCCTTTTAGTAGAAGGAACTCTACACCATTTCTAATCATACCTTAGCTCTCCCCAAGCATGACCCAATGTGAACTTCTTTTTCTTAGCATTGAAGTAAAGTTGGTTTGCCGTCTTTATTACATCATCCTCACTTTGCCCACTAGCTTTCTGATTTATTACTGCCGCATAACAACCCACAAACTTGTTGACTGCTTCATTGATCTTCCACCACCTTTGCTTACACTTAGGCTTCGAATGGGAACAGCAAATTGAGCGGTGCGGGTCAAGCGGATTTAGTAGTGCGGTGCGGTTTAACTGCGGTTTGTTAAGAAGAAACGTAGTATGCAGAACATTTGCGGATCAAGCGGATCAGGCAGTTCGGATAATTTATGAATGGTGAAAAAAAACAGCATGCGGTGCAGTACAAATGTTTGAATGATAAAAAAATACATCAAACGATTCGCAATATATATGTTAAATAAAAATAAATGTAATAATATAAATTAATTATTAATAAGTTGTTTAATTAATGATCAAACATTTTTCATATTTTATTTATGAATCATAAACAACAACAAAATATGTCCAGTTTGGGGTCGGTTTTTTTCGGGTTCGAGTTAGATCTCGTTTGGTAAAATATATTTTAATATTTTTAAGAGACACATAGTAATAATAAAATGAAGTTAACAATAAAATTTTTAGATTTATGAATTACAAATTTATTATTGCAAAATTATAAAAATATTTCACAAACAATAACTATTTTATAATATTTGGGTTAACCAAATTTTACTTTAGAATTGTAGTGATCGATATCATTTTTTTGTCCCTTATGAATTGTTCTAAAATTCTTTGGATTAATAGAAATAAATTAAAAATATGACCACACTTCAATTGTTTAACCACATCATATTTGATGCGTTTTTATGGCCACATGCGTTTCGTCGTTTCTCTGTTATAATTGGATCCGCCATAGTAACAATTAGTTTTTGCATTACTGTAATCAACAATCACAAAAAGAAAAAAAAAGTTATGTTGAATGGTGAATTTAACTGTGGCTTGGACAGATATGCACCGCACCGCGTCGTACATTCAAGGCCTTAGTATGCTCTCTCTTTGGGAGATCATCAAGCTGCGGACTAGAGGCTACATAGGCTGCAATCCGTTTCCAAAAGGAATTAGATTTTTGCTCATTCCTTATCACATGATCCTTGCTGGTATTCAACCATGCACTTATGAGAACAACATCCTCTTTTGGGCTCCATTTCTTTCTTGATATACCCACGTTAGGTCTGGCTTCACCTTCACTTCCTTCATCAGACGACTGTGTACTAAAGGCTGGGACTTCAGATGATCCAGTGACAATACTTGGTGACATACTCGCATACGGATTGGTAAAAGCTGTGTCTTCTTGTTGACTTTGCAACAGGTCCAAGAAACCAGAAGACTAACAATATGGATTCATAGGATCCATATTGTAGTGGCTGTGGGTGTTAAAAGACGTGTGGAAAAGAAGACTGAAGGGTTAAAGGATAAGGAAATATATGACTGAAAGTGTTTGTAGTTTGTGGTTTGAGTTAGTCTTTCTTTCACTGATTTAAAGAAGATGAAGTTCTAACTAGTGTTAGCAATCAATGACATGGTAAAGACACTAAAAGTTTTTACCTAATCTAAACCAACTATGCATTGATCACAAAGAACATACAATGCATTTATCACAAAAAAATTGAGAACAGTAAAAACTTAAAGTTTGATGCTCAGTTTACTTAATTATATATTTAACTTTGTACCTCATATAAAACAGCAATCAATGGTACAACAAATACAATGAGCTCTCCTAAACAACAACACCATTGTATATAACATAAAGCAGCAATGCTCAGTTTACTTAACTCTTTATTTAAATCTCTACCTAATGTGCATATAACATAAAGCTCATTGAATGCAAACACAAACACAAGGCATATTTACCTTCATTTATGACTGCTAAATCTATGTCTTTATCCACTTGCAGATTCTCCAAAACAACAACAACAATCAGCTTTCTCCACTTCCAGATACTCCATTTACCCTCACCAAAAACAGAGAAAAACAATTTAGATTAGCATAAACATTAATACTACAAATCAGATTACACATTTATTTGACAAATTGATTCAAGCAATAAGAGAGATATACAAATCAAATTCAATGTATGAAGACTGAAAACAAAACAGTGTATGAATCATGTAAAATTCGATAATACTTAGAGCATCTCCAAAACAGAGTATGATTTCCGACAAAACATATCAAAATAACAAAATCTCTTTTCAAAATTTCGTCTTCATTCATGCCAAAGAACTATAACAGAGTCCCCAAATTTATTCTATTAACTCTAATTGATGCTTAATTAGAACTAAGAACCCTAATTTATCCGAAACTATGAAGACTAATCAAACATTCAATGACTCGATTAGTCTTCAGTCATGCCAAATAACAAACACAAGCCTCCAAATTGATTCAAATAACCCTAATCGATGCTTAGAACTAAGAAGCCTAATTTACAAAACATAATCCTAATTTGGAAAAAATCGGAGAACCCTAATTGACCAACATCAAACGACAAGTTTTAATCATGAAAACCAGGGGAAAAGGACTAGATTTATACCATTAGAAACAAACGGGAGCTTCCTTCGTCGATTACTCTCCGATTCGGAAGATATGGATCTCCGATTTGCTTAATCTCCCATCGCCGATGATGAGCAGCGGCTCTAGAGATGACGAATCCGGCCGAACGCACGCTCATACACCATAATTTCTCCCTTAAATCTACCCTCAATCGCCAAAATCGTCGGACAAACTCTCATGTTAGCCATCGCCGACTCTATCGCCAAAAGAGAGAAATAGAGAGAGTCGGGGAAAAAAAAGCGAAGCAAGAGATGAAACACGTTTTGTTTTTTTTTCTTTTGATAAAAATCGACCACCACTCAAACAGTGACACATGTTCGTCTCTCTTGGTTTCCCAAAACTCTCTTCACAGAACCACCTCTTCCCATATTTATGTTTTCTGATTTAATTTTAATCAGTTTTAATATGTTTTAATCAGTTTTAAGAAGAGAGACTCCATTGGATATGCTCTAAGAGCATGTGCATTGGTGAGTCTCTCACCATAGATTCTCATCTACAAAAGAAACAATAAAATAGTAAATAGTAATATTTAATTCTAAGAGTTTCTCAAAAAAGGTGATAGAGTCTCTCATAATCTCTCATTTGAGAGAGTCTCTCAACTTTTTTGAGAGACTCTTAAAATTAAATATTATTATTTATTATTATTTTTTTTTTATACATGATAGACTATAGTGAGAGATTTGCATTGCACATGCTCTAATGGACATCATCATTGTCTAAAGCTCGCAATGGGCTTTTTTCTCGGGCTCGTAGCTCCTTACTTTTATCGAATCCTTGGTAGTAACTTTTGGGCAATCCAAGCTCCATTTAATATTTCCTCAATGATGTGTGGCAATTACTTGGATTGTTCCACGTAGATCTCGGACCTTCAGTTCAGGATCTTGTATCAACAGACTATATATTCAACGGTTAAATTATGTCGGAACATGTAATTTTTGCTAGAGTTCTGACGGATGACTAAGTTTAAATAAGCTATTCAACAACTAATCGTAACCATCGTATATCACTTCTTATATGTTGGAATTTCGTCGGAAAATATAATTCGTTTGACAACCGTCGAAAATGATCGAAAATTTTCGATAGATCCATTCTCCGTAAAATATTTTTGACCGTTTTCCGATAAGCGTATTTAGTTGGCAAGGCATCGAACTATCGTCGAAAGGATTAATGTCTGTCAGAAATTATGTAGAATGACATTGTTTTCTTGTATAATTAAGATTAACTATTGAAACAACTTTGAAAAATTATCATATTGATGTTAGTGAAAGCATAATAACTATTAAAAAACTTAGTGATTATCCATCACTTGAATTTATCACTTGGCCTCATCTCTTAGTCTTAACTCTGGAGATCTCTTGGTCCCCAAGTTACTTTGTTAGCAAGTAATTAATACTTGTATATTATTTGGATTTGACCCGCGGTACACCGCGGGGTTAATTTTTTTAATATAAACTAATGAATTTGTTGTGTATAATACTTTTTGTTGTACAACGCGGGTCGACTTTTTGTAAATAAATTTTTTTAATTTTAAGTTGTATTTCATTTGTTTAGTGTTTGAAACTGTACAATTGTATTATGATTGTTAATTATACATTTTCACCCGTAGTATACCATCCCATAGAAAATATTGTCCTAAACCCATCCCACTATATAAGCCCGTCCCGTGAAATTAAACATTGATTTTGTGTTATTAATATTTTCCAAAAGAAAAAAGAAAAAATATGAAAAAACTAAAAAAATTCTTCGTCTTTTACCTCAGAAAATAATAATTTAAAAGTAAATACTTTTAATGTAAATTTAAAACTAAATTTTTTATTTTTCTTTTTGTCTAATATTTTTATTTAAAAGACATATAATTTGAGTCAATTTAAAAGTTTAATTTCAAATGGCTCCTATAATATATATTTTTAATTTTTATAGAGTTCATCTATATTATTAATATTATAAATTTTTATATAATTTAAACATTATAAAATACTTTAAACATTTTATAAAGTTTAAATATTTAATAGAATTTTATTACTATATATATTTTTTATAATAGTTCAAAGTAATTTAAATATAAGATTAAATAAATAAAAGTGAAAACAAAATCAAAAATTTATATTTAAATTAGGTAGATATGTTTTAGGAAATTAGCTTAAATTTGTTAAAAAAAAAAGCATTAAATGGAGAAAAGTAAAGAATATGTAAATTGAGTGATTAAACATTATTGAACCGATGGAAACAAATAATATTGAACCAAAAAAATGCAAACAATTGGGCCTTAGTGTGTAAACATAATTGGGCTCAGAGATAAAAGTAAAAAAAAAAAAACATAAAGAAACACTAAAACGAACGTGAAGAGATATATTCATCTTCTTCATTTAGATCTGGTTTTGTAAAACCATCGGAATCTAGAAAGAAAAAAAAATCGACCCCGATTCCATCTATAAACACTTTCAAGCTTCTAACTCAGAATCGACGCTTCCAAAACGACTCTAATCGCCACTTTTTGAGAACCGCGCTTCCCTTGCGATTCCTAGCGCTTCCGGACGCTCCCGTTTCTGATTCTGATTCCGGAGCGAGAATCGGAGCTTCACCGGCGCTTCCGTGCTACCAATAAAGCATTTCACGATAAGATGAAGTGATTATCAATCCAATGAAGATTAGAAAAAACTGAATCGATCAATAACCAACCGAATCAAAATCTGATTTATCCAAGAGGTATGATAAAATCTAGGTTAAACATGTAATATTGATTGATTATAGAATTTCAAAGAGGTTAATTGATTGTCTATAAGAGGTTAATATTGAAACAATTTTATATATGGATTATGTAAATAAGAATCAAATTCTAAATCAAATCGTTGTCAATATGAATCATCTTAATATAGTTACCTAAGATGTGTTTTCCTTCATAGGTAACACTTCATTTTTGATTGTCTCCAAGCCGCATGGTGCGTCCAAGTTGAAGATTCAAATGTCCTCATAAGCTATGGAGACAAAGGTCAGCCACAACAAATTAATTTCCTTATAGAAATACGAAGAACATGTATTTCCTTGTAAAAATACGAAGAACATGTTGAGATAACCGAAGAATAACAAGTTATATACAAACCTTTCCTTCATATTTATAAGCATTAGAATTGAGAATGAGAGTTAACCTCTAGTCAAGATGCTTACATTGTTTTGAATTCTTTTACCTCTGGAATGTTAGGATTTTCATCCACCGAAAATCTTTAAACGTGATAAGAGTAAAAGAGTTTACTACCTGTGATATAGCAGTCATCAAGTTGAGATTTCTTACCGGTTAAAAACATTTAGAATATGTGAAAGAGTAAGATTGTAACACTCCGGTTTCAGGAATATGGTGGTGCATTCGGAGAGGTTTAAAAGAATTGATTTGGCCACCTATGTCACCAAAGTGCAATTATCTTTTCGGTCAACTGTCCTAAGAGAACTCCACAGTTAAGCGTGTTTGGGCTGGAGTAGTTTCAGGATGGGTGACCTTCCGGGAAGTGATTGTCGGAACAGTGTGAGTGAGGACAAAACACAGGGAAAGATCATGTGGTGATTTGTAGGGTCGGTAAACAAGTCTTTAAAGCCTCCCGGACGTAGCGGACCGGCCGTCGGACAGGGGTGGGCCCATGGGCCCGAGAGAGGACGTGGGGCCCACTGGTAGGGACGGTCGGGGCGTTACAAGTGGTATCAGAGCCGAACCCAGACGAGTGTAGAGTCAAGAGGGCTCACACCGTAGGGGGTGACGGTCATGGTGCGCAACGAGGACGTTGCGATCTGTTAGTGGGGGTGAATTGTAACACCCCGGTTTCAGGAATATGGTGGTGCATGCGGAGAGGTTTAAAAGAATTGATTTGGCCACCTATGTCACCAAAGTGCACTTATCTTTTCGGTCAACTGTCCTGAGAGAACTCCACAGTTAAGCGTGCTTGGGCTGGAGTAGTTTCAAGATGGGTGACCTTCCGGGAAGTGATTGTCGGAACAGTGTGAGTGAGGACAAAACACAGGGAAAGAACATGTGGTGATTTGTAGGGTCGGTAAACAAGTCTTTAAAGCCTCCCAGGCGTAGCAGACCGACCGTCGGACAGGGGTGGGCCCATGGGCCCGAGAGAGGATGTGGGGCCTACTGGTAGGGACGGTCGGGGCGTTACAAAGATTTACCAAAGGATGAAGCTTGCAACTAAAAGAATTATCTTTGTATTGTTTTCATGTATGCAGGATCCTCAATTGAAACACGCCATGCAAACTTGTACGGTAAAACATCTCTAGTGGTATGCAAAAGAAATAGCTTGCTAGATAAGAATTCAAAGGAATCGTTTATCATGAGGAAAATTGTGGATGTGGTAATTGTTGCGTAGGAGATGGTTATTTATAGAGGAGATTCTTAGTCTAAGGTTTTGGTATCGTCAGTTCTAGATGTTTTGGTTTAGGCAATATTGTGATATTAGAATATCTTGAGAATATGCTTGTTGTTAGTTTACAAATCTAAACAAAATCAAAGCGCAATTGTTAATGTCGTTTCCATTTTTGTAGGAAAGTTTTGCCAAAAGATATTATTAACGATTGACGAAAATTAAGGCAATGATCTCGTTTTTTTAGGAATGTCTCAAGTAATTTGGATCGCGAATATATGGAAGTTATAACTACTTATATTTACTAATAATTACATCTATATACGAAATGAATCAGTTTAATTCAGATTGATTTTTTTTTTGGAAAGTATTATTTAATGTAGATCCGAAAGACTTTTTCGGGTCAAATTCTGGGTCAAAATCCGGGTTAAAATTGAATAAAATCCGACCTGATTAGGATTCCTTAAAAGTGTTACAAAAATGTATAGTAGATTTTTAAGTTGTAAACATTGGTTGTAAAAAGCAATAACAAAAAGCTTCACTTTTGTTACTTCACTCACTTTCTCCCACTCGTCCTATCCATCACTCTTTCTCTTCAATTATAAATTTCATTACCTCATACATATAAATATATTTCATTATAGTTCTATAACATTAATAAATTATTATATCAACAGTTGATGATTTCAAAACACGTCCGTCTTAGGTAAACCTCAGTTTAACAAGCACAAAAACCAAATCAACCTATAAATAGACAAACACATGATATGTGTTCCGTCTAATCTTCTTAGTTATTCATAGGAACCAAATTTTTTTTTTAGATATATAAAAGAGAAAAATTTGACCAATATGATTTGTTTCTTTATTCTCCTTTAACAAAAAGAAAAAAAGAAGTTAGTCAATTTTCCCTCTTTTTAATTTTATATCACATAACAAGAGAGAAAACCAATTAAAAAGAAGTGAAAAAGATTGAAGTGTGAAACCATCTGACGTGTGACCTAATTTACGTTTTCTTCTAATCTCTACAGGTCATCTTCTTCGGTGGCACCTTTATTCACCAAGCAAAACACCGCTTCTTTCGATTATCTATCTCTTTTCCATT
The DNA here is from genome assembly GCA_019202795.1 of Arabidopsis thaliana x Arabidopsis arenosa. NCBI lineage: Eukaryota > Viridiplantae > Streptophyta > Magnoliopsida > Brassicales > Brassicaceae > Arabidopsis > Arabidopsis thaliana x Arabidopsis arenosa. The sequence continues at coordinate 5,279,291 of CM032919.1, read as the reverse complement.
TATTTTTTCTTGACTTTTTTTTTTCTATTCTTGTTCTATTATAACCAAAAATGTGTAATAATTATTCATCAATCATCAGAATAATACAAATAAGGAAGGTATCTATCTTGTCACCCTCTCTCTCTTGTTACCAAGATGAGCTTCTACAAAAGAAGTTTTCACTCTTTCCTTGGCCAAACCAACACCAAAACGATGCCGTTTGAATCCGGTCTTGGCCATGACGAGGCGAATGGTTTAATGTTGTGTACAGAGTATCTAGGGTTCGAGAGTTACGACATGAGGATGTCCGATAACGAGGTGGAGAATAAGATGACTTGTCACGTGGAGGTGGAGACCGAAAGGGTCGAAACAAAGAGGAGGAAGACAAAGGAGAATGTGGTGGCGCGAGAGCCGGAAAAAAAGTTTCCTCCGCCTCTCTCGTCGTTGAATGGCCGAGGACAACGGTCTTTTTATCTCCGGCCGGTGAGGAAGGATGGTAGATTGGAACTTACGCAAGTAATGATCAATCGACCAGAGATTTTCCACGCTTCTAGAGAAGATGGACGGTTGAGATTACATTTTGTCGATGGTGTCGAGAATCCCATTAGAGGTTGTTGTGGTCCTGAAGAAACCGTGGCTTTAGAAGCTGAACCTAAGGGTCTAGGTCATGAGAACGAGGGAGGGGAGATAAGTAGATCTGATCTGAAATGTTGTACAGAGATTATTGAAGATGACAATGATGTTGCATGTGATGAAGTGGTGGATTTATCTATGATCGATGATGTTGCAAAACGTTGGAGATTTAAAACTAGTCATGAGGTTTCGGTGAATAGTGATAATGATGTTGCACATTTCCATGATGATCATGACACGAGAGAATGGAGGTACAAGAACAATCATCATCATCATCGTTTTCATCATATTCATCGATACCATCATCATCATAGTAACAATAACATGCATTTGTGGACCCGGACGTACGTGAAGACCAGGTGAGGTTATCAATGTTTTTTTACGTGGCGGCTTGAAAAAGAATAAAAATTTCAAAAAAAAGTACAGCTATTTTATGTCTGGACATTGTATGTTTAAAACATATTCGAAAAGTCAAAGATCCTTGTGTATATTTATTATTCGTTTAAGATGCTTATGTATATGACTTCCACAATTGAACAACTTATTACAACTTTCAATATGCATAGAGTATTATTTTAATTTTGACTACAATTTTTTTTTTCTTTTGTAAATTCATCATGTAATGTTGTAGAATCGAACTTAGCTTGGTGTTAATTTGCACCACATGTTTTAAAATCTTTTTTACCGTCATAATTTGGAAAAAAACAAATGTAAATGTAACGTCAACGATTCTGACTGCTGATCGGTCCAATTATTGGTCATTCGTACGTGTGATGTCGTCCATACCCGAACCCGACTGTTGAAAATTGGAACATTAATGTTGTCGGGATCTGCAGGCATTTATAGACTCCATTTCCCACCACAATCGACAGCTCACAGGCCTTTACGACACATATAACCCCAAGATACAGTGCATATTTAAAAGTTTTTAGGATTATTTTTGAAACGATTGTGAACTGAAGTAAAGTTTCAACGGGTTGAGATACGAAGACATTGAATTTGGAAAAGAAAACAAAAGCTAGGGAAAATGTGTGTGGTCCACAAGACATTGGAATGCAATAAGAAAACTGAGTAAGAGATTAGAGTATAGGAGCCGTGTTGATTCCATAGGATAGCTTCAAGTATAGGAGATTGCATGAAACTTTTCTGTTTAATACATGAATTTTTTTTTCGTTCCCTGAAAAATACACATAATAATATAAATTGTCTTTTAATACTCCGTTTAATGAATATTGTAAGTTTTATACCTTACATGTGAATTAATTATTATTTGAAACCTCCTATTTTATCTCTTTTCAAAAATTCAATTTTATTTGGTTAAAAATCAAAAAAGAAGAAGTAAATATATTGGGAAAAATGTCGTTAAAATCCCCAACTTATTCAAAACGTTGATTTAAATCCTCAACTCATGACGAAACGAAATAAATATCAAACTTATGTTGACTTTCCAAATAAATATTAAACTTATGTTGACTTTCCAAATAAACACCAAACTTTCATTGACTTTCCAAATAAATATCAAACTTCCGTTGACCTGATCATATTAGGTACGACGTTAAGTGGGTTACTAAATCCTCAACTCATGACAAAACGAAATAAATATCAAACTTATGTTGACTTTCCAAATAAATATCAAACTTATGTTGACTTTCCAAATAAATATCAAACTTCCGTTGACCTGGCCATATTAGGTACGACGTTAAGTGAGTTAATAGATCTCGTTAACGGAGGTAATTTTCTGTTAACATATATGTTAATTGATAACGACATTGTTTCATATAACAACAAAACGACGTCGTTTTGTTGTAACGATTGAATTAAATCCCTAAAGTCAATCTTAGATCCCCAAATCGAGCAAAATCCCTAACCCTAAATAGAGTATGATTTGAAACTCGGGATTTTATTGAACAGTTAACACAAAACAACGTCGTTTTATGTTTAGAAAGAATACTTGTTAGTGTTTTGATCAACAAACGAACTCTGTTTTAACTGAGTATGAAGAACAAAACCAAAATGAAAAATAGAGTATGAAGAAACTTGATCTTTATTGATAAGAGAAAATGTATTACACACAATGATGTTATTGAGTTTGACTCGATCTACTTATACAACACGGAACAACGTATACGTACATGTGTTAATCGAAAAGACACAACTTTGGAAAGTCAACATAAGTTTAATATTTATTTGGAAAGTCAACATAAGTTTGATATTTATTTCGTTTCGTCGTGAGTTGAGGATTTAAATCAACGTTTTGAATAAGTTGGGGATTTTAATGACATTTTTCCCTAAATATATTAGATTAATATAACGAAAACGAAGATGAGAATTGCGTTGGAGACTTGGAGCAACGTCGTTGAAGGAGGAAGAAAAAGTATATAGATTTATTTGGGTTAGACCTCGCCGGCACGAGTCAGTTCAGTTAATGGCGTCGAGGGCAGTCGATTGTGATGTTGTTTTTTTTTTTTTTTTTTTAATCATAAATGTGCCGGCAAAAGTAGTATTGTTACTCATTTTGTAAATCTTTGTTTGTTCATTAATTTCAAATTTATAATATGTTGTTGTTAATCTTTCTATTTTATTGTAATTAATCGTTGTCGAATGTTTTCAAATGTAAAAATTTCAGACTTGTACTAACAACAGATCGAGAGTTTCCTTGTAAAATACTTTTTTAGCACCTCCGGCCATGATCTATAGCTTTCCACAATCTTAGCCATTTTTTTTATGTAACTAGTTTACTTCAATTTTTCAGATTTTACAGCAAATCTCGGGTATAGATCCTCAGATCTTACACGGTTACACCAACCAAAATCACCATTGAGGTAAGTCTCAGAACCTCTTTGATCTTATGCATGTGTGTGCATTAATTGTAAGTTTTAATAAGCTATAAATGCAAAATCATAAATCGTTTAAGCAGCACCAAATAAGCTAACCATCAATGGTTTTAAAACCCAAATGATGCTTCTAACATTCATCTGAAAATCGTTATAGCCTCTAAAAGGTAAATACTTATCCCACAAAACCACCATCTAACCACGTTAATTCCAACCTTAATAAGACTATAACAATATCTTGCCACATGTGAGAACGACATTGATGGATCCGACAATGGCGTAGACATTAGAACCAACTCCTACGAGATTGTTATAGTCATCTTTTTCTTCTTGGTGACTTTTGTTAGGGTTCGATAGAGGTTAATGGTGAATTGGGATTCAGACCTAAACATACCCACTTGACTTTTTCTTTAAGGTTTGATTAGGTTTCCAGCAGAGAGTGAACCATGTGGACTTAGGGTCAGGAAGGAACTTCAACAAAGAAGACGTAGAACAAATTTAGGGATTTGATATCACTTTCACTACTAGAGTTCTTGAGCATTTGAGAAACATCCACGAAGAACATGAAAGACTAAGTTTAGTAGTTGGCTTAAGTATAGAAATAGTAATTTCGTTGGATCTATTAATGGGCCTCAAAAATAGTAAATATTTGAATTTTTGTTTGTTGTTGCTTAGTGTTTGAAAATAGCTTTGTTGTTCCCATTTCTTTACAATAAATTAATAATACCAGGACCGTGAAATTCTATTAATGTGTAAAAGTATTAATTTTTCGATCAATTTATAATTAGAAATTATTTTGGCTAACTTAAAAAAAAGACTTATATTCAAAAATAAGATTTTTGGTTATAATTGTGACTAAAATACAACACCCAAAAGTTTTCGTTACAATAAAAATAAATGAAATGAACTCTTACAAAATTAATTATTAATTTATAAAGAGATTTGGCTAATTTTGAAATCTCTTGAAATTTTTCTTTGTGCAAATATTTTTTATTTCTTCGTTAGAATCAATATCCTTTTAGAACCAATTATAAGTAAAAAGAATTATTATGTCTACAACACAAAAGTTTTTATGTAGTAAAAATATTAGAAATGAACTCCACAAAATATTAATGTAAATTTAAGAAAAACAAACAATACTAAACTCATATTTGACTAAATCTTCTTACATATATATACTGATAATTTTCTATAATTATTAATTTATGATATTGATATGACCATATATCTACAGAAGATTTTCAAAACTTATTATCTTATTATTTTATCGAATTGTGTAAAATATTACATTGGCCCCACTCGTAAAAAGAAATATTTAACAATTTATAGTGATTATTAATTTACCGAGTATTAATTTATAGAGGTTTTACTTTATTTGGACAAACTGAATATATAAGGGGTAACTAGGTGGTTTGCTTTTACGCATGCTGCAGGAAAATTTATTAGCTATAATAATATATGTGATGCATAAGAATAATAAGTGGATAGTTATACAATTATTGAATGTACAATAAAACCTCTATAAATTAATAATTTTAAATTAATAATCACTATAAATTAATAAATTTTAAATAATAAATGATGTTTTAATGTAAAAAATAAAAATAATTTACATAATATATGTAGGTTCTTAATATGTAAATAAATATACCTTAAACAACATCTAAAATGTAACAGAGAGAGTATTCAAGAAGTATATGGACATTGTACAATGTTTGTCCCAAAAAAGATAAATGATAATTGAATAATTATTATTCTCTATTTAATATTCTTTTCTTCCCATGAAAAAGTCGAAAAAACAATATTCATTTCCTAATAAATAGTTAGAGAAGCATACCATAAATTTTTGTAACATATTCATTGAATACTAAGAGAAATTGATTTCTTCACCAACTGACTTAGAAATTATTTTCTTGTGTGGTCTTATTGATATCTACTTTAGAAAACAACTTTCTATAGGGCTTGTACGTCTCTCCTATGCAGTTGAATCTACTCAACATGAAGCTATGTATCTCTATGGAATGATTCTCATCAATCAAGGGGATGTTATTCAGAGATCCAATTACATTAAGCAGCTATGGAAAACCAAGGGATGCAAGCCGTTAGACTATTTCAATTAAATTGTCGAGAAGTCGTTTTAGAGTTGAATGTGAGGCAATATCGAGATTACGATATGCTTCTAACTCAAATAGAAGTAGGGGATGAATGTATCATTGGAGAGTTTGATGAGGTATGTGACGGATGTTTCATCTACAAGGAAATTGTTTTGTTTCATAGACTATATGCATTAAGTTAATTTATTTTTTATGTAGACACATTCTTTTAATCCCACATTATGTAAACTCATCAAAGTAGACATGACTTATGATGAAGTTTATTGAATAAAAGAGTTCTAACTCAAGTTAGATTTATTTTGCTATAGCACGGCAAAAAAACTTTTAAAGCACATAAAAGCAAATTGACTTGCCTTTTCTTGGGTATCATATGATAACGTAGGCTGAGAGAACAAGCTTTCTCATCTGTCTCCATAGGAGAATGCTCTAATACACAATTGAAAGTCACTAATTTACCTTTGAAAACTAATCTGCAAGACCAAAACCAAATTTTCAATTTAAATTCAGAAAAGATAATAACAAATGCAAATTTAGTATGCGACGTGAAGCCATTGTAGTATTGTTCATTTCAGGAAAAGGTTTTATTGTCAGCGTATAACAAGGGCTATATACAAATAAGCTTTGTTGAGATTTCTCATAGAGTGATGATATCTACCAAATTAGCTTTCACAGTGCACCTTAGTTCTCATTCCTGCTCACAAAAATCCAAACCTTAGTCTTGACCAAAGACAAACAAATCTGATTCAAAGACATTGAAATTGGCTACAAACCCTAATAACACAAGCATAAATCACATTTCTTCCAGCAAAACGAGAACTTTAGAACTCAAATGAACTCCATAAACCTATTTTAGAGTAGCTTCAAATTCCTCCAAACAAGAAAATATATAAGATTCTCCTTAAATCTAAAGTTTTTATGAGGATTTATCCCATAATTAAATAAAACTACATAAGGAATTTTCAAATAGAAGTAGAAGTCATCCTCTTCACAAAAAACCTACCAAGACACATAATCATGGTACTTTAAGGTGACATAAAACTTGACTTTGCGGCTCGTTTTTTTTTTTCCCAGTTACGGTTTCAAAGACCTGAGTCCGTGTCACGAAGTAGAACCACTCGTTAGGTTCGAAAAATTCAATCTATGAACATTAACACAATTTTTAAGAGGAAAAATCAAATTAGACGTACCTTTCACAGAAACGAAAGATATTTAACTAAGAAGATAAGATGCTTCTTTGGTTCCATCGTTTCCAATGACGAAGCTAAAGGTTCGGAGAGGAGAACATGGTTTGCTGACGAAATCTTATTTTCTATGTAATTCTGATTCTCTCTACTACGACGATTTAATCTCAGCGATTGAATCTAATGAGATTCTTCAAGCGGATCGAATGTATTTTCGTTTTTTCGATCTTTAAACGACAATACCGTCTCTTGCGGTAAAAGGAAGCATCGCGATTGAGAAAGCAGCGGAAAAGAAAAATTGTCGTCGTCTAAACGAAAGAATCTCGCTGGTTGTGACTTTGAATTAACCTAATGATAATCAAAAATCGATTTACTTCGGAGAAGAGATTTATGCTCATGTTTGGCAATGTTTTAGGCTGAGCTGTATTAATTTTAATATTTTGATTGGCTAAGTCTTTTGACTGAGGTGTTAGCTCCAGGTTACACCAAGTCGCTGATGTGTCACGCTGAAAAAACTTGATTTTAGTTTAACTTTATTGATGTTTATAAACTGTTCATTTACAACTACAATTAAAGTCAATATAATTTTGATTTAAAGAAATATTAAAAAAAATTCTGATTTTGTCAACAAACTTATTTTCAAATTAAAGATATTTAGAATAATTTATTATAAGTTCTCCTTTTATCTATATTTGATCATATTTTAAAAACATTTAAATCAACACATACAATAAAACTTCTATAAATTAATAATATCAGGACCGAGAATATGGCATGTGACGTCAATTATGTATATGGTTTACGTCAGTTTTTCAGTGAGTTAAAAAAGCTTGTGTTATTTATAAAACTAACGTCTCATGGGTTGCCGTGAAGTTAATTAACTCTAAGTAACTGTTGTTAATACCCTTCCCATTTTTCAATTTTAGGTCATTTATACAAGTGATGTTGAATAAGTAACGTGTTCAAGCATTTTTTTGTAGTGTATAGGTATTAATTTATCAATTAATTAATAATTATTAATTTATAAAGAGATTTAACTAATCTTGTAAATTTTTTTAAGAATTTTATTTGAAAAGAAATTTTTTTGCTTTATAATCAATTTCTTTTTAAAACTATTTATAAGTAAAAAGGTAATTATTAAGTTTAGGAAAAAAAAATAGATGTAGTAAAAATATGAGAAATGAACTCTACTAAGAATTAGTCCTGTGTGATTGGGTTTAGAGTAGTGTAATTTTTGCGTACAAAGATTATATTACGTATTATTTTGTATTATTTTGTCCTTGTTATTTTGAGAAGAAAAAAACCTAAATCTCCTCAATCTCTAAACCCTAAATCCAATCTCCATCTCCATCGATCTCCATTGATCTCTAAATCTAAAATATACTAATCTCTCTTCACTTTCTACAGCTTCTGCCTCGGTCAAAACCCCTTTGGAAGAGTTCTTCGAGTCCTCGACAAGCTGATTTGAGGTAGTTGTTCGAGTTCTCGACAAGTTTCTTGGTTTAGAGTATGATGATGATGATGATGTTGTTTTGATTATGATGATGCTAATGATGGCAACAGTCACCTTCATGGGTTGATATTTATTTGCTTTTGTATTGATTTCCTCATGCTTCATTACCTTGTCACAGAGAACAAATGCAATTTCCAATAATGGCAGAGACTAAACCACTGATCAGTCTTAAATGGGAACCAAAACTTCCAGGCTTATCCTTAGACTTCAAAACTGGTTCCAGCTCAAACACTTGTCTTTGGGCGTCTAAGTCAGAGTTTGTTGATGGTCTTTATCTTCCACCTAATGATCCAAATAAGATTAACAAGATGATTAGAAAGCAACTCAAAGACACTACTGGTTCAAACTGGTAACTCTCTATACTCAGATTAATTTATATTTATCCTTTTTGTTTGATTCAGCGAGATTACATTGTTTTGCAACTCTCTGTGGATAGGTTTGATATGCCTGCACCAACAATGACTCCTGAGTTAAAAAGAGATCTTCAGTTGCTTAAGGTAATAGCTTCTTTGCTTTTTTGTTCTTGTTGTTGTTATTGTCGGTTTTGGTTTTCAAAATCGTTACGTCATTCTAATTGTATATCTATTGTAGTTGAGAACTGTAATGGATCCTGCTCTACACTACAAGAAATCTGTGTCACGGTCTAAACTAGCTGAAAAATATTTCCAGGCAAGTTTCAGAACGGCAAGCTTGATTAAAGACGAGAATTTTTGTTTCGGCTTCGGTCTTAACACCAACCAACTCTTGTGTGAACAGGTTGGCACAGTAATTGAACCAGCTGAAGAGTTCTATGGGAGATTGACAAAGAAGAATAGAAAAGCAACTCTTGCTGATGAGTTGGTTTCAGATCCTAAAACTTCCCAGTACAGGTTAGTTACTACCATTGTCTATTAAGAAACAATGTATAGGAAATGCTTAAATTCTGTATCATCAACATAAACAGGATTGCAATATGTATTATGATAGGTGTAAGTATAAGTGTGTGGTTTATCTATTCAAATAATAGGAATTTGTGTCTTGATGTTGTTGCTATGAGCACGTCGTGTGCAATCTCTGGCAAGTGAATGTGTTTTTGTTGATTATGGTAGGAAGCGTACGTAAAGTTAGACTTAGGGAGATTGAGGAGAAGAGTAGAGCTGTCACGAATAAGAAATGGAAGAAAAAGGGAAACCAATCCAAGAACACAAAGCAAACAAGGAACTGAATTACTTTTGTTAGAGTATGATCATAGTTTTGGTACACATTTTTCTATTTTTAATAGAATATGATCATAGTATTGGACACACTTTCTTGTGGTGCTATAGACCTTACGATTGTAATGACTCATGTTGTTTATGGACTTCGTTTAAAGGATTTGTGTGACTTTCTTCTTTTGAATCATAGTTGTAGTGAGGAGGCCAAGAGTATTGCTGCAGCTGCTTCGAGCCGGGGAAAGATTGAGGTCAGTTGTTTGAATTTTTGTTTTGACTCGGCCTTGTTACAATCTATGATATTATATCAGCTCTTTGGAACTAAGAAGATGGATTGTGTGTGTAGGATTTAATTAAATCTGTGTCAAGTTAAACTGTTTAAGCTTTTTTTTTTTTTTTTTTGAATTTGTGTTTTGGCTCGGTATTGTTAGAATCTAAGTTCTTATCACTTGTTTGGAACTAGGAAGCTAGATTGTGTTGAAATAGAATCTAATTAATTGAACTTTTGTGATCTGTGACTTTGCGAGTCAAGAAATCGAAGTAAAGCGGTTAGTGGAAGCGGATTCTAAACAAGCACTGGACCGGCTCCTCCTCCTCGGCGGCGCGGTCAGTGGTTGATGCGGTTCTTGAGCAGATATAAAAGAAACAAAAGCTGAGAGAAAGAGAGAGACGCTAGTTTAGCTCTTCAGTCCAAGAGAAGACACGATGATGTCTGAAATGTGACCGACTCCTTTAACGTTCTTCTACTTCTGCTGTAAGTAATCTTGTTTTCTGGTCTGTTAGAGAAGTGATCTTTAGTAGACTTTGTAGCATTTTTCTCAAGTGATTTGGTCACATTCTTTGGCAGAGTCTAAACCGAGTAGACTTATGTCTCTCTCTCTCGAGAGAGAGAATTCAAAAAACTGAGATCATCCTCAATGAAATGGCTTGCAATGCAACTTGCCCAACTTTTGAAGCCAACGTTTCTAATTCGACACCATATATGAAACAACAATTCATTTGTGACTGCAATCTACACCTTGTTCTTGTAAATCGTTTGTTTTCTTAGTTTCTACCTAATGAAGCTCATATGGTCTCTATACAACAAAAATTTATTGTTTGGTTGTGAAATCTAAAACCTGAAGTAAAGCTTGATTGATTTGGTTTATGGTTGCAGGGGAAAAAGTGGCTGTCTACAGAGTTGATAGTCGTATTGTTGGATGGTTTTGTATCAATGTTCTCAATATTATTTTGAATAAACTGAAATTTACCTAGTTTGACCCAAATCTTGGGAAAAATTAATTAGATTAACACCCAAATATTGTGGTTTATTAGAATAACACAATTTTTATGTTAAAAAAAAACCAAATACCCATTTAATTTTCAATTATATTAAAATAAACTAATTAACATATAATAATTTAATAAATAAAAAATTAGAAAAATATACAAAACGAAAAAATATATATATAAAACAAAAAAAATACAAAACGAAAAAAAACAAAAAAAAAAACGAAAAAATAGAAATTTTAAAAAATTAGATATATATATATATATATATATATATATATATATATATATATATATATATATATATATATAACGAAAAAAATATAAAACAAAATAAAAAATTGAAAAATATATAAAATGAAATAAAAAATACAAAACGAAAAAAAAAAAGAAATTGGAAAAAATAAATATATATATATATATATATCTAAAACAAATAAAAAAACTTAATCATATATTAACGAGAAGACAACGACACATGAGCCATTTAATATAAATAAGTCTGTCGCGGTAAGAATATGTCTGTCATTACCTTATTATGCAGATAAAAATTATATCTTCATCAATAAAACTGTCATCATATGACAGATTTTTTTATATCCTATCTGAAATCTGTCGTAGTATAAAAAAAAATCTGTCATAACAAAAAACATTTCGGTTGCGAGTATATGTCATTCTAGCAATTTATATTTTTAAATAATAAATCTGCTATCACACTACAGATTTTTGTTAAAAAAAAAAAACGGTCATAATATAAAATAAATCTGCTATCTGTAACGACCCGAAATTTTTTAAGTAAATTCTGAACTTTAATAAAATAATAAAGAAAACTTCTAAAAATCACAAAATACATAAAGACTGAAATTTCGAAAAAAAATCCAAATCTGGGAAATAAAAGTTGTTTAAAATACTGAAAGAACTACCAAGTCTCGCGCTACAACTGAAACAAAGACTCTAATTGTCAGCTACACGCTCCTCCTCCTCAATGCCCTCTGCACGGAATCAGAACTTATGTGAGCGAAAAATCGCCCAGTGAGACAACAAACCCGACGAACAAGTACCAACACGGTATGATCCCGCACAGAATAATGTTCACGTGTTAGTACCAACAGACATAAATTCTAATTTAAATAATTATAAAATAAATCACAACAGAACATATATTATCAGTAAAACTTAATCAAATCATCAGAACAGAATAATTTCATCAAACAGAATAATAACAAGAGAACAGAACGACCAAGTATTCAGCAATGCCACATCGGAATGGTACAACCCCAGCATTGGTCGACCCAAACCATATACTAACAGAATATTTACATAATATATTCGATAGGGATGCTGGCCCCTAACGAGGTAATAAGGAAGTACAGTCCACGACATTAACCTACCTCAATATCACTAACAGACTAACAGAATACGGAATACATCTGCTGGTGATGCTGGCTACCACAGATTGCTCAATAGAGCTAGATAAATCAGAATAGCATGTTGATACCGGTCTTAACAGAATATCATATTTCATCATCAGAATCATATTCAAAATAACAACACTAAAAAAAAACATAATTTTCAGAATTCAAACATCCAAATAATTCATATTTTCTTTTTATCATATTCTTAAATATTATACAAATGTATAATAACTAATAAGGGAATTAGAACTCACTTGGAAAGATTTTTCAGATCGAACAAGTGGTTAACGGCAATTCTAAACACGTCTCAAACCACCAATTAATTCACCTAAAGCCAACCGTCTATCAGAAAATTATGTACAATATACCATCGGAAAGATAATTTTAAGATAAAGCGTAATAAGTTATCAGATTCTCCAAAACCGATCTAAAAGCATCCGAACCGGTCCGAACTACAAATGGTTAAAATTCAAAACTCAACCAATTCAAAATTCGATTTTAGGCGAGTATTCTACACAGACAGAACATCTCAAAACCGGTGTCAAAAGATCAAGAACCGGTTTAACTTAATCCCGATTTGACTATGAATCAACAAAATCGAAATATTTAGATCATCAATCGAAATCCGAGATGATGAAAAAGGGTCTTGAAAACTCACCAAAAATCATCAATTGATAAGAGAAACGGCTTCTAGATCTTTGGGACTTCGAAATGCATATAAATAAGGGATATTAGGGTTGAAAGGATGGAGATTCGAGTTGCCAAAAATTATCCCTTCAGTTTTCGGAAAAGATGAACTCGAATTCTCCTATTTTCCCCGTTTCAACTTTAGTCCCTGCTGGACTTTTCTCTAGTCCCTGCTTCAAACTTCTGAATTAATCAGAAATCTCCCTAAAACAGACAGTTTCAAATTGATCAATTTAACCCAAAATCTGATTCCATATATATATTTTTTTAATTATGGGTGTTACACTATCACTAATAAGTCAAACTAGTAATTATTTTTTCATTAACAAATCTGCTATATTATGGCAGATTTTTATCAAAAAATATAAGTTTGACGCTATTGAAACAATAAATATGCCACATATTTTAATAAATCTATCAAAATTACAAAATTATGTGGTGTCATCATAAAATAAGTCTGTTATGAAGAAAAAATATGTTACAAATTAAATATCTGTCGTAACCTATTTCAAGTAAGTCTGTGGGATAAAAAAAATCTGTTGCAAAAAATCTGTCGTAGACAAATAAGTCTGTCATGAAAATTAAATACAACTTATACAGCAGACTTTTCAAATAATTTTTTTTTTCTAATATTTTTTGCCCACGTTTTTTATTATTTATTTAAGGGTAATTTTGATTTTTTTTTATTCCTAACAAAGAGAAAAAGGGTATTATGGTCACGAAAATAACTCATTTAACTCCTAAATTTTTTAAGACACATTAGTAATTAAACTCATAATTTGGGTTAATCTAGTAAATTTCTCTTCAATAAATGCATAAGTATGTGAGTGAAAATGTGATAACACATGTCATTGAGTGTATATTTAAAGTGTAAGTATTGAATATTTTATACACCGACTATTTTAAGATAATGAAACCAATATAATTTAATCATAAATTAGATAAAGATAAATAAATTAACTAACAAAAATTTCAAAACAAAACTAGTAATATAAACTAAAACAATTCGTAGTGTCTTTGTAAAAATATGTTGTAGATTGTGGTTATGTTTGTAATTTTACCTTTTAAACACTAAAATAGAAGTAAATTTAGGATTAACAAAAAAGTTTCCAATGGCATATCATATGTAATTAAGTACATGACAACGGTTTTATTCAAACATAATTCTTTTTAATATATAGTAGATAAATTTTTATTTGGTGGTTTTATTTAATTATCAAAATTTTATTTTGTTTTGTTTTCATAAGTCTTAAAAGATTACATTATACTGTTGCATCGTAATCTATAATGTTTTGAGATTTTTTCCTTATAATATATATATATATATATAATTTGTAATATATATATATATATACTTGATTAAGATCCGTCTGATGGACCTGTTTTTTATTTTTAAACTAAAATTTAAATCTAAAAAATATTTAATTAAAAATTTAGAAGTTTAAACATCAATTATATATTGAGAAAAAAAAAATAGTATAGTTTATGTACATGTAATATAGCGATGTTCCCAAGGAAATTTGGTACATTTGGAAAGCAAGGAATGATAAAATTTATGAAAATATTGATTTAAATCTATTGGAGGTCGTGCGTTTAGCAGAGAATGAGGCACATGTGTGGTAGTTAGCACAAATTGAGATTAAAACGGAAAATCAGGGTTCTTTGGAAATAAATATTGTATTCGGGGAGTAGCTGTTTCAAATGTGTCAATCAATTCTAGTTTTCGATACTACGTTGATGGTTCGTAGAAAGTGAGTGACAAGTTCTCAGGCGCAGGGTGGTACTGTTCGTCAGCTACAGGATAGACGACAACGTACAATGGGAGCCGCCAACTTCCGAAGGAGCCTAACTCCACTACATACCAAAGTGGAAGCATTTGTCTCAGCAATGAGGTGCATGATTGGTGCCGACAACGAAGACGTAGCGGTTTTTATAGATGTTCTGATTTGGTGAAGATGGTGTCATCTCCGACTGAATGGCCAGCTTTTTCAGCGTACCTGAAGGAGATTCAAATCGACAAGGAATAATTTTCTAATTTTTATCTTCAGAATCTTGTAGAGAAAATATTAAAGCAGATAATTTAGCACAAATAGTTTGTATCGAATCGCATCATATTACCTATGTAAATAACATTCCACATGAATGGCTCTATCAAGCACTATTAATTTAAGTTGTTGACAAAAAAAAAATATATATATATATATATACCAATGTTTTCTCACACATGCCAATTTTCGGTGAATAAATCGTGAAGTGACCATCACCATAAAATCTGATGGCCGCAATTCAAACCCATGTAATCGAATTTTGTTTCTAAGATAGAAACTGACAGAAAAGAAATTAGTATAAATAAAATAGATACTTGCATGATATATTAAATTTATCTTTTTGTAACATGATAGATTAATTAATTTAAAGATAAGAAACCACACACATTTACGGATTTCTTAAGTTTCATTTATTACGGTCCCCATTTATTACATAGAAACCCGAAATATCCGTCGCAAAAGCGGTTATCAGGAGGCGTGTAGAATTTCACATGAGCAAATTTGTTTTGGTTGCAGAGCTTTTTGCAAGCATTCTCACATAAAAGAAGAGTTGCCTTTTTAGAAACTGTCATACACTGATTTGGAACACAACGCTTAACACACACTTCTATCGTACTCGCGCATGTTGAAACCATCATCGTAAATAAAACTACAATCATCAAAACACTGTATATCTTTTTCATTGTGTGAGTCGCCATTATTTGAAAATATGTGTTTATGAGTGTTCGAGCTAATTAAAATTTTGTTTAGATTATATAGCAAAAAAAAAAAATTAACAAGCTAATTAGTGTTGAGTTGGCTTTATGTAGTTTTGTACTTTATATAGCAAAAGTATTTTTATCCTCTTAAAATTGTTAATTTTGGAAGTATATCCTTTTGTTTTCTTTTTTTGGTTATAACTTATAACCAAACGGTTATTTTTGTTATATTTTCCTTCTTAATTAAAACATTAGTTTTTTGTTTATGTTATTGGCTGTCCAAACAATCTGGTAATGTTAAATTTTTATTCACCAAAAATTTGCCAAATATTCACCATTATAAATAATATTGTCAAATTTTTAAAAATCTTAATTCAAAAATTATCCCCTAAAACATGATTATAAACTACACATTTCTCGTATTGATGGGTCGAGATATTTAACCATTAAATTTATAAATCAAAATGAATTGACAGGTTTATTTGATTTATTTAAATTTGATAGATTCATGGGTTAACCTAAATAATTTAGCTAATGTATCATGTAACACTTAACTAATTAAGACGATAGATGGGTACCCATAATAGATTAGATTGGGGTATACTCAATTTAGAAATGTGTGAAAAAATAATTGAACACAAAATAATATAAATTATGTAAATCAAAAATGAAAAGTAAATTTAAAATTTTATCGAAAATCAAATAATAGTATTTAACTAATTATATAAAAGATGGAAAGTAACTTCAAAATTTTCTATTCAGGTTTTTTTTTTACAATTTTTTATATGGTGTTCAAAAAATTGTTTTCTTAACAAATAATATTTAACTAATTGTAGAAATTTTTTTTTTTACAATTTCTTATGTCACCCTCTAGTGAGAATGTTAAGACTTTATGTAATAACATTATCAAATTTTGTATAATTTTTTCAATACGTTAACGATTTTTTACTTCATATTTTAATATATTAACAACAACAAAATTAATAGAATGAGGTTAATAGTTTAATATATTAACACTTTTTATATAATAAGAGAGTTTTATTTCTTTTTAATATATTAACAAAAACAAATTTTAATAGAATTAGGTTAATAGTTTAATATATTAATAAAAAAGTAGAGCATGTAAACAATTTTTTTCTTACTTATTAAATATATTTCATTTTTTCGATAGGATTAAGAAATTTTTTTTTTCTATCTTTAAATATATTGACAAATTTAAATTTGACACGTAGAAACATCTTATGATCTTATGTTTACTTGACACATGTCACGATCACGTGAGTTAGCAACTTTGAAACCCCAACTTTATATAATAAGATATTACTATAATTTTTGTTATGTGGATAATAAATTATGTGTTAATTTAAAATTTTAAAAATTACTTATATTTTTAGTTTGTATACTTTTGTTTTTGAAGAGAGGGCCTAATAAAACGCCACGTGGCAGCATAATTAAAATCTGTTTGCACAAAACTGTGGTTGGCCTTAGCCTTGGCCCTGGAATAAAAACATTATCCATAAAATCTAACATTTCCACCAATCCTTCACTTCCTTTCACGATCCAAAACCAACACAAGAAAATGCAACAAAATCTTCTCCATCTCTGAACTCTAAAACTCATTCTCTAAAAAACAATGGAGACCCTTCTCTCCCCTTGTGCGCTCTCTCCTCCTCTCAACTCCAAACCCTTGTCCACTCACCAGACCAAACCCACTTCACATTCCTTGTCTCTCTCAAAACCCACAACCTTCTCCGGTCCTAAACACCTCTCCACCCGGTTTACTAGACCGGAATCAAGAAACTGGTTAACAGATGCAAAGCAAGGACTAGCTGCTTTAGCTTTATCTCTAACTCTCAGTTTCTCACCTGTTGGCACTGCTTTAGCTTCTGAGTTCAATATCCTCAACGATGGTCCACCAAAAGACACTTACGTTGTCGACGATGCTGGTGTTCTAAGTCGAGTGACGAAGTCAGATCTTAAGAAGCTTTTGTCTGATCTTGAATACAGAAAGAAACTGAGACTCAATTTCATCACTGTCCGAAAGCTCACTGTGAGTTTTCTAGCTTTTCTTATAAAATTGATTTTTTTTTTGTTAAACCGGAAGTTGAACCGGAATCGGTTTGGTTTAATTTGGCAGAGTAAAGCAGATGCGTTTGAGTATGCAGACCAAGTTTTGGAGAAATGGTATCCTTCAATTGAAGAAGGTAACAATAAAGGTATTGTTGTTTTGATCACAAGTCAGAAGGAAGGAGCTATTACTGGTGGTCCTGCTTTTATTGAAGCTGTTGGTGAAAACATTCTTGATGCTACCGTCTCCGAAAATCTTCCTGGTATGGTTCTATTGGTCTAGTATAGTATATACATAGTGTACTTTTGGAATTTTGAAGCAGCATCTAGTGCAAAAGACAAACAAAATTAGAGGTCTGGTTTTGATTAGGAGTTTTTTGGTTTATAAACATAATAGTAACCAAAGTAGAACCTATTCTAGTGTCCATGGTCTGGAATGGTTTCGGTTTTGGTTTGGTTTTGGTTTTGTTACAGATGTATCTATAATTTTCAAGTAGAAGTTTGGGATTGGCCGGAATAAAAATACCTCATTTAAATATATCTTGTGGAAAAATACCTCATGTTTGAATTGTTGGTAGATTCGAATCCGTAACTTAACGGCCATTATAGAATCACTAACCGGCGTTAAATTTCAACCCCAAGTCTTTATGTTGCATATCAAGTTGAAACCATCTTTTTTAACAAATTTAGTTTCCAAAACATTCAACTTTTAAGAGGGAGCATATATGTACCAACATAATTTTTCAGTTGTAATGTTAGAAATCAACTATGTTAAGTTTTGAGTTGGGATTGATTAGTTTTTGAATGTATGATGGTGCAGTACTAGCAACGGACGAAAAATACAATGAGGCGGTATATAGCAGTGCAAAAAGGTTGGTTGCAGCTATAGACGGTCTCCCAGATCCCGGTGGTCCAACAGTAAAGGATAGCAAGAGAGAATCAAATTTCAAGACGAAAGAAGAAACCGATGAGAAGAGAGGACAATTCAGTCTTGTCGTTGGAGGATTACTTGTAATTGCCTTTGTAGTTCCCATGGCACAGTACTTTGCTTATGTCTCCAGGAAGTAAGTAACTCGGTTCACTCTCGTTAACCAAACCGATCAGGTCAGAACTTTGTTTTACCTCGGTTATTTGGTTATGGTTTCTTGGTAAATTGGATTATTTGAGCAATATAAGTAAATACATTAATAACAGAAAACTAAAGAATGAATGTAACAGCATTGTTTAAAATTTTAAGCTTAGAAAAAATGGCATTTGATCTGAAAACGGTGGATCGGAATACTTCCCGGTTAAGATTTGAGATGAGACAAACTGGTTTGCGGCTTCGGTATAGTGAATTCCATCCCAGTTTATGTACTCGGAACTGTCGTTGCAAGCTTTGGCCGTTACTGATATCCCATCCAAGACTTTAGTTTGGCCACAAGTAATGCGGCTATCGTAATTTAATGGCGCCCCTCCGATTCCACAACACGCCATTAACGGTTTTTCGAAACCTAAAACAATCAAAATTTATTTATAACCAACATCCTCAAGACAGTCAAGATTGATAAGTATTAAGTAGTTTGGAAATTCAGAATAAATATTGAAATGCTTACCAAATCGGGAATAATTAGCGATGAGATTAGATTTAATAGAGAAGATATCAACATAAGTAACACTTGAATCAGGGAATTGGGCTTGAAATTTGTTGGACAGAGCATGTAGTTGAAGATTGAAGAGTTTGGCTGCTTGGTTATGGGAACTAACACAACCAAACTCATCAAGCTTTGTTGAATCTGTCCCAAACTTGGCAATATTTTGAGCCAAACATCCTAAAGGCCCTGTGTTGTGTATCCAAAAGTTTCTGCCTCCTTCCTCATAAAGCCTCTGCCAAATTAATTTACTCTGATTGCATGAGACCGGTCTGGTTTATTACCCGTTGCGAAAACAAAAGCGAGAAACAGTGATTTACCTTGAGTCCAGCTTCAAAAGTTTCAAGAATGGAAGGAATAGAAGCAAGAACTTGGTCAAGAGTCTTGGAGTAGAAGGCACCAGCTATATCATTTTGGCCTATGTCAATCATGTATAGTCCTTTTGAATAATAATCAAGTGGTGGTAAGTACTTTTCATATTTCCTTCCTGAAAAATCATCATCAAAGAAATCATTGCTTCATTTTTACTTCATATAGTATTATACGCAATTACATCTCACCAACAAATTTCGAAATTAGCCCCACCTGTTTTAGAAAGTAGTTCAAGGGCCCTAGATTTGAACCGGATGAATTGAGAGATTTGAAGATCAAAAGAGAAAGGAGAGACCGAGGTCGGGTTTGCGGGAAGAATGGTGGATCCTGCTGCTGCAAAGTTACACCCTTTTTTGAAATTTGGTAGACCTAATGAATCCAAATAAGGATTTAGAAATGGCAGGTCCATTTCATCCACTGCACAAAACAAAACACATATCAAAAACAATTGCTTTGAAGTGAAGGAACCATTTCAATGAAGAACAACATGAGTTTGTATACATAAAAAATCTACAATAAGACGGCCATCGCAATATCTTCCTGAAGGAAGGTTGAAGTAAGTCTGGCCATAGGGAGGATTAACATTTTCAATCCCTGAGGAGATGAGATTGCCCGTGTCGGAATTCGAGTCTCCAAAGTTGATGATTGCCGGATATTTTAGGATTATGGAGAAAGATGAGGGAAAGAACAAGGAGATTAATATGAAGAGAACAATGGAGAGGTTGTTTACAATTGGAGCCATTGAGTTGGAAACAAACAATAGAGCCACTCTCAGATTGTTTATTTACTCGCTAAAATGGTATCCAACGGAAAAAGCAAAATATAAAGCGTGTACAACCACCATGACAAACTTCCATAAAATATTTAATCTAAAAAATGGTTAATATATATATTTAAAAGAAAATTGGTTATGTATCAAACGGAGACCACTCTGAGATTGTATTTTTGGTCACTGAGATAAACTTAATAAAATAATCTTAATTTATAAATATATAGTACAAATAACCATGTTTGATTTGTTTTTGTTTTCATGTTATCGTGTTGGGGATTGCAATTTTTATGATAAATATCATATTAATTTTTACCCAAAAAAAAGTATATTATAATTTAGACAAATATATATATCAAACATGCTAATTATAAACCAATAACAAAAAATACCAAACAGAAAGAGAAATACCTTTTGTGTTTATTATTTGCAAATGTTTTTAGTTAAGAATTAGATATTATCTTTGACCTAACCAAAAAATTGATTTGAAATAATCAACATGCTTGTATCTATTGATTATAAAAGCAAGTGTTTCAATAGATTGTAGATGAGTAAAATAGTTAATGGACATTATTAGTGTAAGAAGAGACAGTAAAAAATGTGGAAGATTATAATAAAGGGAGCAAATAAATTGAAGCGAAAAAAAACTTACTTAGAAAATCTATAACAAGACGTCCATCGCAGAATCTTTGGGATGAAGTTTTGAAGGAGTTTTGTCCATTAGGAAGGTCAAGACGAATGCCAAGGCCAGCAACGAGATCACCGGTATCGGAATTGGAATCACCAAAATTAAAAGCAGACAGATAATCAAAATCAATGGAGTTTGAATTCTGTATATACATGATAAATAATAAGATGACATAGAAGAGTTTCATCTTAGTTATATTCATGATCTCTCTATTTGTTGTTTTAAATTGGCTTTTGAGATTTATAGTTTCTATTTGTCGATGTCTTTTTTAATGTGTTGATGCTTTAAATTGTGGAAAGAGGAAAACACTATACAAGCAAGATTGTTGCTTTGAATCTCGCTTGCAAGTCTTACTATATCTGTCTATATTAATATGATGACTCACACGAACTCATTTGATTGTTAAGTAAATTAGCAAAGTTTTCTTAAAATGATTTCTTACCCTTATTCATTAACCATTTATTTCCAAGCTATGGATGATTTGCTTGAGTGGGATATGTTTTCTTGATAAATGTACATATGCAAAATCTTGAAAGCATAGGAAAAGACAAAGTCTATCTTCCGCTAAAGGTATACGCTTTATTATTAAGGCTATCAATTAGGAGGGGAATGATAGAATGTTACGATGCTTATGATTTCCATGTGATTGGGTTGTGGAATAGGAATTGTAATAAAAGAAAAAGTGGAAATTTGAAAGAAAAGAGCACTATGAAAATAAAAGCAACATGGTTCTAACTTCTAAGTTGATAAATATATTTAATTTTAAAAAAAAAAGAAAAAAAAAAGAAAGAGGAAGAAGAGAAACAATAAGAACGAAGGAGCAGTGAAAAAGAAGGAAGCCTTATTAACAAAAGAATTTTCTAGGGGTTTGTGAATAGAAAATAAATGGTTTGGTAATTAATAATTATACATTTATATTCTTTATGTTTTACAAAGAATGTCATTCTACATTTTAATATGATTTTTACATTAAGTTTCTTGATTTATCCTTAACCCAAAACTACTTTTCATTGAATTTAAATTATTAATTACTTATTAAAATATGGGGCCTACATGTATAATTCAAAGCTTTCTTAATTTATGTGAAATATGTCAAAGTAACACGTAAAACGGAGGGAGTAATTATCTTGCTAAATGCGAATGAGTGCATTTGGATTTATGGGAAAGTTGATATTTTGGTTTTTACACCTTTTCTAGTGTTTGTTTTCATTTATTTGTATTCTCTTTAAATCTTATTTCAACTGTTAAACGAGTCTTTCAAAGTGTTTAATAATACTTGAAACTACAACGGTTCGCTTCCGTAAATTTCTTTAGCCATTCGATTAGTTGTGTCAGACTATTTTTCCGGGCAACTAACAAAACTAGTGTTCATTTGAATGAAAAATGAGTGTCTAAAGTTGGTTACTTGAAAAGCACAATTTGGACAAATGGGAAAAGTTTAACATGGGAAACATGGTGAAATCTTCTAGTATATAAGGGAGGATGGTTGTGTCTACGCTCAAAGCCTTAAGACCAGAGTATGTTGTAAAGGAGAGAAGCATATCCATACAAAATCGGACTAGGCTCAGCTTTGAGTTTGGATAAAGGGGCTTGAGGTTTAATAGCTTATCTTTTTTAAGTCCATATTTGTTTTGTAATTTGTGGATGATTTGGTCAACACAACAAGCAAATATTTCTTCCTTTCAACATTGAAACCAATGGATTAATGGCCATAAATCTGGCATTGAATCCACGTCTCCATGAATACTCAATTTAACAGATTGGTTTTGCTTTTGCAAATAAAAGGTAGAAGAAAATAGTTTCTTTTTACACACTTAAAATCTCATTCTCATAGACAAGAAAAAAAAATCTTATTCATGTCTCTTTTTTTCTGTTTTTTGTGAGTCTTGAGAGTACACACATAACTAACGTTCATTAGGTTTTTGAGTTTTGAGTGTGTAAATTAGAAGATGGTGCGGTTGTATTTTGGGATTCATATTTCATCAAACCGTCACACTTTGGGCAATTACAGAATTAAGGAACGAGTGTCTCGTCTCCGCACAAACTATTTTTTGTTTATCAAATATTAGTATCGATTGTTGATTTTAATTCTAGTGTTTGACCAAAAAAAAAAAAAAATTCTAGTTTTTTTTATCATCTATTGCAATTATTCAGTTTTGCCACATTGTATGGTCTTACGATCAATTGCAACATCACCTTGATCTAAGACATGCACTGTTATTTATTTAAGCACTTTTTATAATTTTGTACTGAATTTATTTATTCTGACATAAAAACATACAATTCCAAAAGAGTTAAGAAGATATATAAAGGTGGTTTCGTCGGATTCATGGCCCATTGAAAAACATAGATTCCTGGTTTTGTAAAGTTTATTACAAACTATTTTCATCGGACCTCACGGTGACAATTATTGGTGAGACAGATTAGATGGGTCGAGAATGACTTTACTCGATTTATGTTTAAAATGTGCCTACACAAACTATATTTTTAAATAAAGTTTGTTTTCTCCGAATATTAACCAAATCCAACAACCAATTATCTCCAGCTGTTACCATTTACTTTTGTCAACAACTTCAATAAAATTGACCGTCCATTTTAACTATAATGTATGGAAAAGTGCAATGGACAGAAACATCTATAAATGCCTTTTTTTTTTTTTAATCTTTTTCTACCATACTAGCGGACCCCTTAGGATCGACAAGACCCGATCCATCGCCAATCACTATTACGCGGGATAACGCAATTTAGTGGAGTCGAACTCCGGTGGAGAAGACGGAGTCGAAATCCGGTGGGGAAAGCGGAATCAAGTGGACTTAACCACTTGACTAAAGGCACATCCCCACATCTATAAATGACTAAATGGTAGACAATATTAAAATTAACTACTAGACAGACAAATTAAGAAATTTAAATTTAATTATATAAATTCGTAACAAAATATCCCAAACCGGATCACACTAACATTGAGTCCGCCAAACCGGTCTACTTTAGGATTACTGTTGACCATCATCATGAATACGGAGGATTTCATGCACTGCGGTAGAAATATCAGCCACTGAGTCAAGCTTACAATAATCTTCCATCTGCATTGATTTTTTTTTAATATAAAATTTAGATTGTTGACGAAGAAAAAGAATTAAACTTAATGTACATTTTGTTAAATTTTCTAGATACCTCTTTCTATAATTTATTTTCTATAATTACCACCATATTATAAGATTCAAAACATGACAATTTGTATTAATATATTTTTGGGTTTTACTAAAAAGTTGTTGTAATGTTTATAACATAACGAAAATGGTATTGTTTAAAGTGCTTTTTACATCTCATCGCTGTCGGAGTCTATAAATAGTAAGTAATTTTGGCGACGTGTGTTTGTCTATGCATAAAATGATTATTCTTCCAATATGGTTTGTTCTCATATGCATATAACATTTGAATAAATTGATTTTGGTTGTGTCTTATTCCCACAATAAATATAGTTCATTGTTTAGCCCTTAATGCTATATATACTTCATTCATATCGTATTATATTCGTAAATTTATTACTTCGGTCTGAATTTTTTTTTTTTTTGTTAAAAGGCTTTAGACCTTCGGTCTGAATTTTTTACAAGGAAAAATAATAGTCAGTTATTTTTAGTTGTTAGGACTGAACATAATAGTAGATAAATTATTTTGTTGTTTTGTAAGAGATGAAGTTTTATGATAAAGAATTATATTACAAATATGTAACAATAAATTGTTGGAAAGCTAAAAGCTTTAAGGTAAATAGTTTTTAGCACAAAAAAACATAGACCACCAAAAACATGTTTAAGAATACGAGTGAAACAACATAGATAATTGAAATAGTTTGGGTGAAGATATTATTAATTATCGTATTTAATTTTGGTATTAGTGAATAAATTAACAAAACTTCTATTGACTATAAGAATTGCATGTGAATGATATATGTAGGTATATCTGTTTTTTTGCCAGAAAGATCCAGAATTGACATGCTAATTATCCACATAATCAAACCTATATTTGAAACTGAGGATTATTATAATGATCTATTAGAGATAATCACATTTTAAAACTAATACGACAATAGGCGACAAGAGAAAAACAATTAGGTTAAGGCTATGCCTAGCATTTGATTTACAATTAACTTACACAGAGATCTATAATTTTTTGGGTTTGGGTATAAATCTATTTTTGTTTTGGTTACAGCTATTTTTAGAATATTCTTTACTATAACATTGTACAAATCAGGGTAAATATATAGTGATTTTGGGATTAAACAGAAACGTACCTTAGTGGAGAAACAGTAGAGGATAAAGTCAGAAACAGTGGAGACATTAAGGTGAAGAATGATAAACCCTAAGCTTTGTAATCCAGAGACCAAGTTGAGAAGAATCTTTGGTCTCCTTCTTGATCTGATCTTGAGACTTGCGTGGCACTCGACAAGGCTTACTTCAATATCAGCCAATGCATTCTCGAAAACCACGTTTTCACTGACCGTAGAGGAACCCATTGAGATCTGGGGAAGCTTGAAAGCGTCGGAGAAAGGTGTGGCGGATGTGATATCCCGGCATGATAATGAATTTTCGTTTTGTTCCTTATTGGCGTTAAGGAGGTGAAGACGGTTTTCTAGTTCTCTGATGAAGTTTATGGAACCTCCTACTATTGATGCTTGGTCACACTAAAACCATGAAAAAAAGAAAAAAAAAAACAAAAACACTAAACTCATAATTACGAGAGAATTATGCATGAAGTCATACAATTTTTTTAATATGATGTAAATGAAATGTAGTTGTCTCACAATTAGGATTAATTCACTACAACATTTTCTAAGGCATATACTACTTATGATACCTAGCCACCTTGGGATATCAAAAAAGAAAGAAAACATAATCGCTGTCAACAAAAAGAAATCAACAAAACACTTTGTTGAACGTAACTTTTAGTATTCATTACTAGGAATATAATTTTCAATATATATTAAGCAAGTTTTTCACTAGGTATTAATTTCTAAGATTTCGAAAGATGTAAATTAGTTTTGTATGTTACTTATAAAGTTAATAATTAAAAACATTAAACGTGAAAATATGATTTTTATGTTAGTCTATAAAAAATATATAGATGCACTAGATAATTATGATAGTAGATTTAGAAGAATACCCTTTGGACGTATGAGTCAGGCATGAGAGAGCGGAGAACAGAAAGATACTCATTCATCAGTTTTCTCCGGTTACGCTCCACTGCAATGTGAGTCATACGTTGATTATTGATGTCTTCTTTGTTTTTCTTCACCCTTGTTCTGCGTCTAGTTGCCTTCTTATTCCTCGTAGTGTTTGTCTCACTATCCCGGTGGTAACTCCTATCGCAGTTTGGGCTACCAGAGGAGTTTCGGTTAGCCGTAATATTTGCTTCACTAATAGCAATTTCCGGAAGAGGTTGATGAAGGAATGTAGTAGTATTCTCATAGTAGTCTTCTTGAAGAAATGTAGAGTTGTAGTTTTCGGTTTGGCTATCGAGAAAACCAAGAGAATCTTGGAGATCATAGAAGTGTGGTTCATCTTCTGTGTAAATGTTGGAGTAAGCTTCTTTGCCATTATAGTTAAAGATGTTGTCGTGTTGCAAAAACACACCCTCGAGAGCCATTTGCCTTCTTCCTTTTATAAATTTTTGGTAATAATCATTGAGGATTTTAGAAAGAAAGTGTGAAAGAAATGATAAGTGTGAGATGATTGATACTCAACGCGGTATTAATTTATAAAGGATGTAACGAGTTCTACAGGTTTGTTGCACGTGAAAAGCATAGTTTGGGAGTTTGCTCCAAGGGAGATGTATTTCTCGTTTCAGGTTGTTGGACTACTAATAGGGTAAATCCGTAAATAACTATATGCTAATAATGGGCAACAGGTGGGGAATTAAGTTTGTATGATTCTTACACTCTTGTTTTGTTTCGGATGATTTGGTGGACTTGAGTGTCTACTATCTCGGCTGGTTCAATAGAATTATGACCATCCCTTTATGCAATTGTCTTATTGAGGAAATGAGACAATGCTTGGCGATTCTGTGTTTTTCTTTTCATATTCTATGTTCTGCTTTATATATCTAAACTGTGTTCAACACAAAACGGTTTAAATAAATCGACTATGTGAAAAAGTAACCAATCAAAATATAAATTGATTGTTCCAAAAATAATCGTTGGAGAATGAAAATTAATTAGACAGATAAAAAAATCAACCTTTTATTAATAAATTAATATAAAATGATATAAGTTTACCAAAAATAAAATAAATTGATAGTTCAATGTCCTCAAATCAATATTAACTAGAGATATAGATAATTTAAACATATTCTTAAACTTATAGGCACAAAATTTATATGTATATATTTTGTTAAAATTTGAATTAGGCCTCCAGTTTATATACATATTTTAAATTTTCTTAAAGAAAATTTGTTTTGAATCGAGTTCCTGTTGATCAAGTTAAAGTAAATCAAACACTCTTAGCTTTCTATAAAGAAATACTCTCTTTATTAATGTTTATAAGCTCTCTCAAAACTAAACAATCAAAAACTCTTAATGTTCTTGATATATATAATTGTCACACCTTAACAATTATATTTATAGTGTTAGCACATCTTGCTAATCCTATTAAACATAGAATTAGATAACTCCTAATCCTTTTATAAATATATCAAGCCTATCTTATCTTAACTCAACTGATATTTTGGGCTTCAAGTTTAATGTTGAAGCTTATCCAACATTCTCCCTCGTAAGCTTCAACTTGACCTTGGACATGTCTTGAACTCCTATCAAGCTTCAGATCTCACTAAATTTGATCATTGCCAAAGCTTTAGTTAAGATATCCGCCTTTTGCTCATCTTCTGGGACGTGTTCCACATCAAAAAGATCCTTCTCAATGTACTCTCGTATAAAATGATAACGCTTATGTATGTGTTTTCTTTTACCATGAAACACATGGTTTTTGCTTCTAGATCTTGATAATGATTTGTTCGGTCTTCCATCATGTAATCTTGCTTAATATATCTTGAAGCCAAATGACTTGTCTCGATGTTTCTGTTGCTGCCATGAACTCAGCTTCACATGACGAAAGAGCCACCATGTTCTATTTTTGCGAACACCAAGTAATAGGTGAGGATCCAAAGTAGAATATATATATGACCAATAATGCTTCTTCCATCATCTTGATCATTATTGTCACTACTATCCCTAAACCCAATGATCTTCTTTGATCCTCCTCGATTAAACTTCAAGCCAAATGCAATCATTCTCTTGAGATATCGTAGTATGTGCTTCATTATTTCACCATGTGAGTTACGAGGACTCTGCATATACGTGATAGCAACTCCAACAAAGACTGCCAAGTCTGGCCGTGTGTTTAATAAATACTGTAAGCACCCTACGTTCCTTCGATAACATGTAGGACTCCTCTTCTTCTTGTGCTTTAGAGACTTTCAATCCGAACACCATGGGTACTTGAGTTGGATTCCAAGTTTCTAAACCAGCTTCTCTTAAGATCCTTCGTGCATAATCTTCTGGTTTAATTTTGATCCCATCTTCAACTTGATACACTTCAATACCGTAGATAATAAGTGAGCCTTCCGAGATCTGACATTTCAAACTTTGATGACATCCCAGCCTTGAATTCACTTATATAACTTTGAGTGTATTGCCGGTTACAAACATGTCATCTACAACTTCACCCCATCTCATGTGAAACATTCCAAGATCCCTGCTTGGTCTGTCTCGAGTTTCATTCCAGCTCAAACTTTTCTTCTCATCAAAAACCATGTCACGGCTTACGACAATCTTCCATGTCGTTGGGTTATAAAGTGTATAGGCTTTGGATCTTGACTCAATTTCAAGGTGAAGTAGTGACTTTGATATGTCGTCCAGCTTCTTGAGTTTTGTGGCTTCAACCTTCGAGTGTGCTAAACAACCAAAAAATTCTAAATGTACAAGATTCGGTTTCTTCTCTCGCAAGCATTCGTAAAAGGATAAAGTTTTCAAGGGCTCTTGTTGGTATCCTATGATGATATATTTATGATGATGATTTCTATTCCTCTAACATGATTATTGCTTCCCAAGTCGGGTTAGTTGAGGCAATTGATAAAGATTATATGTCCTCCATCGAGGTTTTGACTATCGATCATGCAGACGTATTGTCTATGCAAAATTAGGTGCATGTTGTTACAGTCGACAAAAAATTAAATAGATTGCCATCAAAACAACATGGTACCAATGTCATGTGAATGCGGCCTTGGTATGTGTCACACTTCCCAACTATGCAAATTCTCTCAGTAAAATCCGTCTTTTGTTTAGGTATCTAGATGGACATGCACGGTTCTATCGCCAGTCAAGAATTCTAAGTTATTATTTAACCATAGGTGTTGTTTTACTCACTGCCTTTATGTTTTCATTTATGGCAAAATTCCATTTCGTGTTCGCTTTTGCTATATTTCCATAACCCTTGATTATGGCTAAGTTTCCAAACTCGGTACTAACCCGGAGAATAATTCATTTCAGAGATGAATTCTCTATTTAATCACCATTGCTTGAACTATAAAGATAAGGTGGGCATGGGCATTTTGTTTTTTCTTTTTGAACTATATATAACACGCATTGCTAGTATATTTTCGTTTCTAGTGTTATGACCGTATTAGATGATTATTGGGGATGGCTATGCCAGAGACTATACCACTGTGATTTAACTTGTTAGTTGAATCAATGTAGATGAAGCTAGAGTGTGAAAACAAAGGTGTTCTTTAGGAAGTGTTAATGTCCAGTGTCAGTCAAGCATATATAATCTCATCTTGCATAAAACATAAAAGTTCTAGACATCTTATCTCTTTTATCTTTGTTTCAGATTTATCAATTCTTACTTCGAGTACTTCATGCTTCAAAAGTTTTTGATGTCGCATAAAGCCTCCTTTGGTATTCTAGACAAGTGAGACCATTTTTTCCCCTATATTTTGAAGTTATTTTTTTTTTTTTTTGCTTGCTAAATTTGTAAATATCATATAAATGAAGTGTTAGGAATTACATGTTGATTACCTAATACATTAGTTCCTTGGCAAAAAATAAAATAAAAAACAAGGAAGTAATCGATTTTCTAGAGGGAAAGCATTAACTGATCCAGTGCCTCATGAGGTTTCTGAATGTTTTGCGATGCCTCCTCGCGTTGATTGAGTTAATAATCTCGCGATCCACAGCCCTGAAGATGATAGATGGCGGGATAACCTGAGAATTGTGTAACACGTTGTTCCGCTGCTTCCAAGTAGCATAGACAATAGCCTGCGTAACAAGCTTCCGGAGAATTGACGGAGCAGAAGCACTTCTGCCTCTGGTCCAGATAAAAAGAGAATCCCAGTTAAGAAACAGAGCAGGCTGCAGCCTTAATCTTGACAGAGCCAGAACCCACAAAACCCCAGTGTAGTCACAAGACAGTAGCAGATGATCCCTTGTCTCCGGCGCAGAGGAGCACAAACAGCAAAGGTGAGAGATTTGCATACCCCAAGAGATGAGCCTTGTCCTTGTTGGCAGCCTATCAAGGTGAGCAATCCACATATGGAAGGATTTCCTTGGGGTTGCACCTTTAAACCAGACGGAAGACGACCAAGCTTTCTCTGAATCTCGCTGTCTTAGAACCTGCCAAGTTCGAGAGGAGGAGAAGCCATTGCAGTCCAAACCATTTACACACCACCAGTATTCATCTTCCTCCTGATCTTGGAGAGGCAGGCTTAACGTAGTAAGGTAAGTGTGGAGATCTAAGGAGTTTTGCGATCTTGGAGCAGGGAGGGACCACACCTCACCGTTAATCGCATCAGCCACTCTAGCAGTTAATGGAATCCTCAGGTTTCTAGGACCAGCCTCCCCTAAAAACTTAATCAGGGGACCATAGGAGGTCCAATTGTCCCACCAGAAACTGGCAGTCCGCCCATTACCAACGGTACAACGCAGGAACTTCTCCGCCAAAGGCCTAAGACGCAGGAGACATTTCCAGTTCCAAGTGTCATTCACTTTTTCTTTGATTTCCCAAAAGTTAGAGATAGAGTTACCTCCCGCGAGGTGCAAGTGCAAATGATGATAGCGGTGCCATGCAACCCATAAGGAGCCACTATTAGAGAATAAAAGCCAAATGAGCTTTAAGCTAAGAGTGGTGTTCCATTCAGTGAACCTCCTCAGACCAAGACCACCTTCCGATTTGGGTAAACACACTTTAGACCAAGCAACATTTGCCTTGTGAGAGTTCTCAGTCCCTCCAGACCATAAAAACCTCGAACACAGGGACTCAATTTCTCTGATACAACCTCTAGGAATTTTGAAGGTGGAAATCCAGAAGACAACAGTCCCAGTAATCACAGTAGCTATTAACTGTAGCCTGCCAGCATAAGAAAGAGATTTTACGGCCCAGCTATTGAATTTACCTTTTATCTTATTAACCAAAGGAGCATACTCAGACACTGTTAGCTTTCGGCACATCAATGGCAGCCCCAAATAGCGAATAGGCAATGATGCATGAGGGAAGCCATAGTTTGCAATGGTAGCGCTCTCCGTCTCATTTACACCTGCCAAAAAGAGTTCAGTTTTCTCCCTGTTCATTACCAGCCCAGACCAGCTAGCAAAATCATCTAGAGTTTCATTTATCCCATGCAAAGAAGAGCTCCCTCCGTCGAAAAAGATCATCACATCATCCGCAAACATCAAGTGAGAGATTTCCAGACCTGATGTTTTAGGATGATAGAAGATATAGCCAGAAGAGTACCTAGAGCGGAGCAGTTTCGAGAAAACTTCCATGGATAAAACAAATAGGTAAGGAGACAGCGGGTCTCCCTGCCTAAGACCCCTTTTGCTTTTGAAGAAACCACCAGAAACACCATTCACAGAGATAGAAAAAGTGGGAGAAGTGATGCATTCTGTGATCCAATTGATGAAGACATCCGAGAGGTTTAAACCTTTAAGAGCCGCAATAACGAAATCCCACCTAACAGAGTCGAAAGCCTTGTGGAGGTCTACCTTGAGCATGCCACTAGGGGCAATGTTGTTTCTGTTATATCCGTGAACTATCTCAGTTGCCAGCAGGACGTTTTCAGATAATAGTCTCCCAGGGATAAAAGCAGACTGGGAGGGAGAGATAATATCTGGCAGAAGAGACTTTAGCCTGTTTGCTAAAAGCTTTGAGATAACCTTGTACAACGTGTTCAAACAGGAAATTGGTCTGAACTGAGTCGGAGAGGAAGCATTACTGACCTTAGGAATCAGAAAAAGAGTGGTTGCG
Source organism: Arabidopsis thaliana x Arabidopsis arenosa (assembly GCA_019202795.1). NCBI lineage: Eukaryota > Viridiplantae > Streptophyta > Magnoliopsida > Brassicales > Brassicaceae > Arabidopsis > Arabidopsis thaliana x Arabidopsis arenosa. The sequence continues at coordinate 5,246,912 of CM032919.1, read as the reverse complement.
TTCCACTGCTTAAGAAGCTTACCCGAGGAGAAGAACTCTTTAACCTCGGAAATAACTTCACCCCCAACAATATTCCAACAGCTGATGAAAAACTCAGCAGGGTAGCCATCAGGCCCACTTGTTTTATTTTTGGGAAGACTGCAGAAGGCGTCTTTTATCTCTTGACTAGAGAAAGCAGCAGCCATTGAATATTTCTGAGCATCTGAACACCTAAAGTCCAAGAGGTGAGAGATGTCATCCTGAGTGAAAAGAGGCGGAGAGACCTCACTCCCAAGAAGCTTTTCGAAGTAATCAACACAGATATTTTGAATCCCCTGAGCAAACTCAACTCTGATCCCGTCTCCGTCCTCAAGGAAATGTATGTGATTTGCAGCCATTCTCGAGTTAACCATCCTGTGAAAATAAGAAGAGTTGGAATCCCCACCACTTAGCCAGGAAATGCTGGATCTCTGCCTAAAAAAGCTTTCTTCAGCCAAAGCCAGGACCTGCCACTTCTTTTCAGCCTCCACAACTATATTTGCATTCAGAACAGAGGGGGAAGATAACATAACACACTGGCACTTGATCATCTCTTCATGCGCATCTTTAACTCTCTGCTCAATACCTGAGAAATTACTTCTGCTGAAATCTCTAATGATCTTCTTCAGGGAGCATAATTTTTTTGAAACTCTGAACATGTCAGAACCCACAAGATTTAGGGAGAACCAGCTCTGACCAATAAGGTCCAAAAACTCCTGACTCTGCAGTAGGTAGTTATAGAACTTGAAAGATTTTTTATGGAAGGGCATCGGTAAATCCAAACTTAGAGAGGAAACTGAGTGATCAGAGAAATCCGGCTCGCCAAAATAACCAAAAGCCAAGGGAAACTGCACAGACCAAGTATCGTTGACTAGAACCCTATCCAGTTTTTTCGCAATAGGATCAGCTTTCCTCTTGTTCCACCAAGTGAAAGTACAGCCTCTGAAAGTAAGATCAAGGAGAGAGGCATTCAAAAGGCAGTCTCTGAACTGCAACGTCGCTCTGTCGACCGAAAACCCATCAGAAATAGAATGATCTTCGGGATTAAGAGTTTGATTGAAGTCCCCCAGAACCGTCCATGGTCGCCCCACCACAGAAGTATTCGTAGACAAACTAACCAGCTCATCCCAAAGAAGACACCTCTCAGCCTCCACGTTTGAGGCGTAGACAAAAGAAACCACCACAGGGCACACTACTTTAGGCAAAATAACTTCACATGTAATACATTGGAGCGACTTAGAGATGATTGTGAGTTTGACCGAAGGATGCCAAAGAACCCAAATCTTCCCCAGCTCAGAAAACCCATAATTATCATCGCAAAACCAGCCAGGCATAAGGGCGCTGATGAATTTGGCACTCTTAGCTTGCTGCACATGAGTCTCAATGAGACTACCAAAAATTGGCTTATTTCTTCGAAGCCATTTCTTAAATCCGGTACGATGGGAAAGCTTATTAAAGCCTCGGACATTCCAACAAAAGATATCTATATACATAGATATTAATTAATTTTGAGGCCCTTGCCTCGTCCACTTTTGCGCTGCCGCTTAGACACCACATCTGTGAATCTAACTCATGACATTCTTCTTCTTCTAGGGCATCAAAATCCTCAGACTCACTGGAAACTATATCAGAGGAGTCAGGGTCTGCTTCAGAAACACCAGCAGAAATAGAAGATCCTCTTGATCGACTAGATTCTCCAATGATTCTCTGGGTAGGGAAATCAGACTTCACCTGAGAAATTGTCCCCTGCACCAAGGAGCTAGGAACACTTTTAGAGGAAGGGGCTGACTCCCCGAGAGGAGCAGAAACAGGCACTTGCTTTACGCGATAGACAAGCTGCTTTTTCTTCTTTATTCTGGGGCACTTATCCGAGGAGTGCGCTGTAGACTTACAGCTGGAGCAAGACACCGGAGCTGATCTGCAATGCTTCACATTGTGACCGATTTCTTTGCAGTGGCCGCAGATCGGAGGCATCCACGGGCTAGAGACAAGCACCCGTTTGATTTCACCGGATTGGAACTTCACATTTACCGCCTCTGGCAAAGGTTTGCGAGGGTCGATAATTGTGAACACTTTTGCAACTTCGAGGTTTGACTTGTTGGCCGTAGAAGGATGGAGACATTTAGGATCCCCAACCAACCCCGCAATGTGCTCCAACCCATCTTCATTGAAGAATTGCAGATGGTAGTTAATCGTGACTCTTGTTTTTTAGATATACAAGTAAAGAGACGAAATCCAAAGCATGGTAATGGTTTTTTGAAGGGGGCGAAAAGATCATGCTTTACACTGAGAAACATACTTCTTTTGGAGATACAAAGTTTTTTTTTTTTTCTTTGTTTAGATTCTATGATTCAATTAATATTCTGATTAATGTCGCTTCTCGGATTTCAGGTCCGTGGCATAAAGAACTTAATTTTCTATTCTCTTCCAGAGTAGAAGGGGTTTTACCCTCATATAATGAACATGCTTGAAGAATCACATTACATGATCTGTCCACTGTGCTTTTTTCTCGTTTTGACCAGTTCCAGGTAATTACACAATTCTCATTATTAATCTTCTGATGCTTTTTACACAATGAGAGCTGACATGTTGTATTTTTATTGGTTTTGAGTCTTTGTTTTCTTGTTTAGATCATATGTTTTATAGAGTCAAAGTGTCTTTTTAGAGTCTTTTAGTCCGTTTATACAGGTTTTAAGTTGCTTCGGAGGAAAACGACCTGTTTTGGGATCTAAACACATATTTGGAGATGCAGTTTCATTTAAAAGTGTCAGATGTTTGGCCTTAGAATGGAAGACTTTCCACCTTTAGATCTTTCCGCATTTTTGACACAAGCTTAATGAAGATGTTAGCTTGATTTTCCAAGTAATATTAAGAAAATCTAACGGTGCATTCAAAAGTTATACCCGAATTAGTGAAGAGAGGTCATTCTGGCGAGCATTTGAAGTAGTTGCGGAGTTGGAGACCACAAGATCAAGATCAATCGATCCCATTCCTCTAACGGACGAGAATCAGTTTCCAGTGAAGCGGGATCGATCGATCCACCCACTAGATCGATCGATCCAACCCTAGACGCTGATCAGTTTGGTTTTCCTTACCCAGTTTTAATTCCTATTTTCTGTAATTGGGTATAAAAACCCCAGAGACCTAATTTCTCATTCATGTTGTTTTTCTGCAATTTATGAGATTTCTCTTTGTAAGCTTTTTGGGGATTCTAGAGATTCATCCTCTTTGACACTTTGGAGAAGATTTCTGAACTTTATTCTCATTTATTCAATTGAACCATGTTTTCTTTTAAATCCATTTTTCTTGTTTCTGTTGCTATGTGTGAGTAGTCTTTTTATTGGGTTTTAGAGTTCCGAGTAGGGGATTCAATAGATTAATGGATTGATTATTATTTGGAGTTCTTATTCTGTAGGTTCTTTGATTCACATGCTATTAATGCTAGAATAGGATTGATCACCCTCTTGTAGATTAATTTAGAGAATTAGTTTAAATGTGTTCATGTTCAAGAGCAATACTTGATTGTTGAATCCCTTGTCTCATGTTTCCATTATCTATTGATCTCTGAAATACCATATGGCCCAATGTCTTTAAATCTTGAAAGTTAAATCGTTTAGTTTATTTGCATTTTTATTTTCAAATCTGAAAACCCAAAAAAAAATTCTCCGCTTTAGCTAAAAACGAGTCTCGGAAATATTTAGTGTACTATTAGTTCTTGTGTATCGACTCCGTATATGCTACCTGGCGGTTAAGTGTATCAGGTAATTTTTCGAGCAATCAAGAGCCATACCTATTAATTTTTTCTGTCCTCCATTAATTCAAATATATATATATATATATATATAAATATAATGGGAGAGTTCTTTCTCCATCTAAGTTATCCACATCATCATCCATGTCATTCTATTTTAATTTTTTGTGGGCTCCACATATATTATTTATTAAAACAAAAAACATTAAAACTAAATTTCATTCACACACTTCATATTATTATCTTTCATTAAATAAAAAAATAATTTACAAAAAACAAAATTAAATATTAATAGAAAACGAAAAAATAAATATTTTAAACAAAATATGAAAATTTTGAATAGAGACTGAATAAGTATAAAATTAGCTAATTATATCTTAACATAATATCACTTCCACAATAAAAAAATATAACTAAAGAAGCTTATCATATATTTTAATGGTACAATAATTATTTTTGAGAGTTACAATTGTTTAGTATAATAAAGAAAATAAGAGTTAAAAATTACCAAATTTAAAGGTTCTTACTTAAAATAAAAAGTAATTCATTTCCGAAATAATACACAATTAAAATTTGAGAATATATTTGGTAATGTTAAAGTATAAATTCATGATACCGATTAAATTATAAGAAGGACTGAGTATGTGCTATTATTATTTATAATTATAATATAATATAAACAATTAACATTTTCTAAATTAAAACAATGGTATTTTTAAACAAATGAATAGCTAGAAAGAAAAAAGTAAATATTAATCAGTGTTTAGGAAATTAACATAGATTGAAAAAATTAAGGTGATATAAAATAAAACAAAAAACTATTCTAGACATCACAAATAAAAATAAAATAGTCTTATCAATAATAAAAATGTAAGAATAATATTTGAGAATGATATTTGGAACTTAGAGTAGTGATAGTAATGGTAGATCGAAGAGTTTATAATTAGAAATAAAGATGATTTTGTTTTTGGAAAAAAAATATTTTTAAAATTAGAATAATTTTTATGCGTTTTGTAAGTTACACATTTTAGAAAATCAAATTGAAGAATATTATCTAAAATCATAATATATATCAACTTATATATGTGAAAAGAGAATTTTATATTTTTCAAACGATCAAGATAAAAGTGCATAATTTGATGTTGAAATGTACGTGGTTAGAAATGAGTTTATATATGAGATTTGTTCTCTATAAAGCAATTTTACATGCACCAAAACATAGTTAAAGAAACTTCATGACAAATATCTCTTCAATATATTTTAACTTTCACTTAAATGAAGAAGACCATGCAACTTATAAAAAATTGAATATTGAAATATAATAAAGAGTAAATAGATATGATCTGTTTTGGGAACCAATTCGTAGTCGAGTATATTACATGTAACTTATTAGATGTTGAAAAAAAAAATAGATGTCGAGAGACGACGAGTGAATCATCCAAGATAACAAGAGAAATGTAGTGAACAACGTAATTATTTTCTAAACTTTGGACTAAGAATGCAAATGATTAAAGTAAAATCTCTTCAAATTCAAATGATTATATTTATATTAAAAATATGCATTGATAAAAAAATTAAATTAAAATTATGCGCAACGCGCGGGTACATAATCTAGTACTACTAATTCCTCAACTAGAAGTAGGAAAATATTACTTTGAGATCAATCATATATAGAGGAATATTTGTTGAAGTCTGGCTCTTACTCTTTTTCCTGCGTTAAGCTCTAGTTGGTTTTGCTTGCAGTTTGTTACATTTAATTTTATATATATATATGTCCTGAATAACAATTAGCTCTCTCTCTCAGTAGCACCAATCCGATAAGTGAGTTTCTGATGCAATATGGTACCAATGTTATTAGAGATTATATCTTTCCGGTTTAAGGTTGAATGTAGTTCGGTTATCTTTAGTTATCTATCTTGTATAATTGGTTATCTCTCTCTCTTTGTATTTAAACTTGCTTTGTATCACCATTTACGCTAAATGAAGGTTTCACGATTATTGATAAATGTGATGGTTATTTGCAGCTGGCAAGGATCGTTGGGGATGATTTAGCAAAGAAAATGATCAGCTTTGAGAAGAGCACTATTACTTTCCGAGAAGGAGTGGAGTGATCAAGATGATTTATTGGTGTAACGACAAATGTTGCTATCTATTTTGCTGATCTTAAAACTTAATCCCCCATTTTTGTTATACCATTTTCTATGGTTAGATATACATTAACCAAATTAAGAAAAACGATTTAACTGTTGTATCTTTACCCATGTAGACGTAGGTCTGTCAAACATCTTCTTTCGTTTTTCCATAACTCTGTTATTACTCTGTCAATAAGTTCTACAAAAGATCATCTATATCTCTTCCAAATTAAATGATCTACCAAGTTATTCAATGGTAGGAAATGCCATTAATGTGAAACTTAGATTTTTTTAACATGTTTCCTCTTCTTCTTTAGAGGTCTAGGTTTGATTTTCATGTTAAGAGATCGATCTAGTGTATGATGGGTTTTAACTTACTCAGTGTTACTTAACACATATTTATGTGTAAATATCAAATGTTGGAAGTTGCTAAGCATATTGACCTCATTTACTTTGCTAGAAAGGTAATAGTCTACATGTTTTCACTATAAAGTTAAACCCTCATCATCATGCATGTTGCTGACCAATTATATATTTTTGTTTTTAACAAATTTTAAATATGTGTAAATTGTGAATCCTGTCAACTAAAAAATATTTCAGTCAAAAAGTAAAAATTATTAAATATTAAAGTAAGTCGAAAAATAAATATGAGCATTATTAATGTAATTTTTTTGCCTAAATGGCATATTGTCCCTACATGAATTAGGCTCATTATTTTTCTTGAAACAAACATTAAATTTCTTTTAGTTGAAAACCTGCTAGTATACCTTCTCATAGAGTGAAACGGTTTTAGGTTTAAGACATGTGAGTTTGAACACACAAGACGTTGACTTGTGAGTAGAAGGAACATGTGAACTTATATGGACCATGTGAGCTTGAACTACAATCATTGGAATGTTAAACTACTATCTTCTCTTATTTGGCATCTAAACTTTGTTTTTATTACTCTCTAAACAAAAACGAGTAAACATAAGATTTCTGCACAAAAATGTATGCATTTTGTTTTACGTGCAATCATCTAATTCGAAACATGTGGGATGATTTTTTACCATTTAGAGACAACAAATTAACCAACCAACCACACGTGAATATCGCCAAAAGAGATATAAACTTAGAGAGGATAATGAACCATTAGGTTTCCCCAAGTACTAAAACTACAAGGGACCTCTACGGTGCCAAAGAAAGGTTTCGGAGTTATGAGTGGTCACCTCTCCTAGTCTCCTATCTCTTTGAAAGACATGTATATCGCTTTAACTCGAGTCCTAGAAGGCCGGTTCTCGTGTTTTTACTTAATAATTGCTTCTTGTGTGTAGGCAACCTATGCGAGTAGACAAATTCATATTTTCCGTCGTGATCATCATAGCTAGTAAATACTTCAAATTTAGCAAAAGACATACAAAGATTAAAGACACAATGCTAAGAAAGAAGACAACGCGGATTTATTATTAACAATTTTTGCAGATGATCATACAAAATTAGAAATGCGTTAAATATGTAACTTCTTGAGCCGGAAAACAAAAAAACTAATAGAAACTTGAATATCCAATAATCGTTGTGGTTTTGATATCTAACCATTTTTATGTATACATATATATACACTAGTATGATTACACTGTCAAACAAAAAGGTATAAAAATACAATAATAGAAAATGTGAGAATTATTTGTCCAAAAAACAAATGTGTGAAATGAATATTCTTTGGTTTTCAACTACTTAAACATCTAAATTTAACATGGGAAATGAAATGAAAATATGAGTCGAAGTAAAAGAGAAAAGAAAAAGTAGTTCAGAATTTGTTTTGAGAACAAAATTTGTAAAAAGAGTAAAAGACTAGAACATATATAGTCAATTGATCATCTACACATGATGTTGTTAGAAGAAAAGAAAAAAAGAAAAAAAAAAACCAAAAAATCCAAAAAGGAATTTCTCTTCACATTATGTGTATGGCCATAAATAAGACTTATCTATCTCTCGGGACGAAAACAAAGTGCTCGTGTTGGTGCTTTTGTAATTCGTCTTTTCTTTTGTATTATCTTTAAGAAATGTCCTTTTCCTTATGCACCTTCACAAAATTCCGGTGTACTAAAAGTTAATATACCAAATTGCAAATAATTCAGCTCCAGTTTAGCCTTGTTTTATTTAGTTTGATTTGGGTACATTCTGATCTTTTTCATCGGACATATCTAGATTTTTACTTTTGCCGTTTCAATATAGATTAGTAAAATTTTATCATCCTCCTCGAATAGATGGTTTGTTATTGAAACTTTTCGTAACATACTTCAATTAATTGTCAAATTAAATATTTTATATAAATTTTAAATTTACTCACCCTTTGTTGGGTTTTATTTGTTTAAATTTAAACTTTTTATTTTAATTTTCTGAATGTTTTTTTTAACATATTCCATTGTTCTCTTTTTTTTAGTTACTTCCATTCCCTTTTTTTTTGGACCTCTTCTAACATTTATTTCACTCTATACATAGCTGCCATATACTTCAATTCATTTCCAAACCTACACTCTCCTCTCTCCCTCCCCTCCCCTCTCACAAAAATGAACAACACCATTGTAAAAATGCAAAACAAAAGCCATAGCCACCATCATCCATCATCCCGGAGTAGCCACGAGCGGAACTCGCATGGCCTAATTTCGATAAATGCCATGATCATCATCGGAATTTCCATCATCTCCATCTTCATAATCTTTGCAATTCTCTTAATAATCCTTTTACTTCATCGACTTAAATCCGCAAGAGACAAAGCACAAGAATTATCTTGCAAAGAAAGCTTCCACAACATGAACAATGGTGGAACTTCCACCAACTACAGCTACACTTCTAGCCCTGGTAAGACACTTAAACAAGAATCAGGAGGTTCGAATTTAAAACCAATCAGCAATGAGTGGAGATTCTCATATCTTTATATTAGTATCGAATCACTTGCACATCCAATGCCCAATTTCTTATTCGAACTATAATTTTCTTGTTAGATGACATCAAGAGAGATTGTCTATACTCAAGAAACCCAACATCGTTCAGACAATTGCCTCAACAAACAAAAAGTTGTAGAAGAAGCCGAGCAGAAGGAGTAGAAGTGTACACATACAAGGAATTAGAGATTGCAACTAATAATTTCAGCGAGGGCAAGAAAATTGGAAGCGGTGGATATGGAGATGTGTACAAAGGAGTACTAAGGGATGGAACTGTTGCGGCCATTAAAAAGCTTCATATGCTTAATGATAATGCTAGTAACCAAAAGCATGAAGAACGGTCCTTTAGGCTTGAGGTTAGTCGTGCCCACTTCATTTATTGTCCATTTTTTTCTTATCTACTCTTGTTGTGCTTATTTATTGTTTCCATGTTATCAACACATGAATTTAATATACTAGTGTTATAAAGAATATTTATATTAAAGTTTTGAATAAAATACCGTTGCATTGAAAATTTTGAAACTTTGAAATGTATTATAGTTACTCCATGTAGGTGACTCACGAGCTCTCCTCTACAATTATAAATATTATCACTTATGATATATTAGTAAAAAGTTTTCTACACAAAACCTCCTCCAAATGATTTTTTTCAAGTTTATGTACAATTTGCAAAAAAAATTGTAGGTTTAGTCTACAATATAATTAGCCACCACCATGGTTTTAGTTTATTAAATTATGATAAATTATATGAAGTCACTGTGACGAAAAGTACATATGTACTCTTAAAATTTAGAAACTCTAATGTGGACGTAAATTTGTTTTGAAGATACATATGAATATTATATTACGGATTAAATTCTACTTCTTAAATTTGAACTAATTATAGTTTTTCTAAGTTGATTATAAAATTCGTTTGGAGGATTTTTTTTGTAAAAATAAAAATTAATATACGATGGAGTAGTTTGTGTTTTGAAGAATATTATAACATCTTAAAATGTTAGCTCAAAATACCTTTATCCTTTCTTGGAATTCTACAATGCATATCTTGACCAATAGAAAAAATTGAAGATTCCTCTAATTGACATGCCCCTTTCAGAATGTGCTGGGATTTTTTTGGTTTTTTTTTGGCATCCATGTGCTGGGATTTATAAAAATCTAATCATTGGATATATATTTTGGTCCGTGCTTCGATATATTTAGTAGAGAAAAAGAAAGTACCAAAACATTCAATACATTTTGTCCAATAGTCAATACGTAATCAAGTGGATTTGTATATTAATTAGTAGTAATTAAAAGTATACCCAGTAATATTATGTGTTTTTACAACATCATTAATCATTTTCATCATTTGTTTTTTTTTTTTGGTGCGAATCATTTTCATCATTTGTTGCAATACCATTAACTGTTGTGAACTGTGTCTTTCATTAATAGAATAAGGGATATATATACAAGGATAATAGCAGGATACAGAGAATAAGGTAAAACCCTAATGGGCCATGGGCCGGTTATGGAGTCCATCCATATGGTTTATAACACTCCCCCTTGGAAGACATAACCGTGCCCGATACTAAACCAGGATCTCTATAATGCGCTGGGGAATGTTGCCTCATTAAAACCTTACCAGGAAAACCCAGTGGGACAAAACCATGGTGAAGGAAAAAGAGTACAACACGCATTACTCCCCCTGATTTGAGCATCACTGTAGATCTTTAAGTCTGCGCATCCCGATCTGATGAATGAGCTTCCGGAACGTTGAAGTCGGCAATGATTTGGTGAATAGGTCGGCTGAATTCTCACTTGACCGGATCTGTTGAACTTTGACCTGACCGTCCTTCTGTAATTCATGAGTGAAGAAGAGCTTTGGCAAAATGTGGTTCGTCCTGTCTCTCTTAGTGTAGCCGTCCTTGAGTTGAACAATACAGGCTGCGTTGTCTTCAAATATGATGGTCTTTGATGTAGTAGTAGATGCGCCTTAAGGAAGGCTGCATACGTACCCTTGGAAGGGATCAAGCCACACGTAGTTCCTATTCATTGACCATGCCATAATCTGATCTTATGAATATCCTGCATTAGTAAATCAAACTAAACCAAAGCAAACTGGACCTTCTTTGGTTAGATCAGTATAGAATAAAACCCAAGTAAACAACGCAGGAATAATAGACTTTAAAACTTAATCAAACCTTCCTTTAAACCTTTCCAGTGCCTTTGGGTTGATCATGAACTAAATTTAGACAAGAGACTCACGGCAAAACAAATGTTTGGTCTAGTGTGTCTAGCCAAATTCATTAGAACTCCTATGGCACTAAGGTATGGCATTTCCGGACTGAATGGATCACTATCCAATCTGAGGCTTCTCACCACCATTGGGCCTGGTCAATGGGCGGGCCTGGTCCTTATTAAATCTCCTTGAGTACTCTTTCAGTGTATGCCATTTGATGCACAAGGATTCCATTATTCACGTACTCAGGTTGTAATCCCAAACAGAACTTAATTATTGCCTAGGTCTTTCAACTGTTTGGTCGATTACCTAGAGGTTTAAATCATTCATATACACTGCTATGATTACAAATCCTTTGTTTGCAAACTTCTTGATAAAAATACATAGACTGATCGGATCGTTTTTATAGCCTTCTCTGATGAGATATTCGCTTAACCGGTTATACCACATACGTCCGCTTTGTTTCAGTCCATATAAGGATTTGTCCAGCCTTATGCAGTGATGTTCTCGAGAATCTTTCTTATCTTTGAGCTCGATACCCTCTGGTAATCTCATATATTATCCAGTGGACTTATATAAATATGCAGGCATTACATCCATTAGCCGCAAATCAAGTCTTTCTCTTTTATATAGCCAGACTTAGCAAAAATTTAAATGTCTTAGCATCCACCACAGGGGAGTATATCTCCTCTATTTCTGGTCTTTGTGTGAATCCTTGTGCGACAAGCCGTGTCTGATATATCACGCTTTCACTATGTTTATTTCACATAATCACAAAGACTCATTTGTCCCACTGGCTTTACATTGATTCTTAGCTCCACGTTTTATGGTCTTGTACCATTTTAATCAATCAGGTCTTTGAGTGCACTCTAGTATAGACGTGGGCTCCTGATCCTCATTTATTTCAGTTGCTACCTTGTGCGCAAATATATTATCATTGATGTCGACATCTTTTCGGTTCCATTGTATTCTAGACATGATATAGTTTATAGAGATCTCTTTACACCTTCAGGACCTTGAGGTTTGGCGTCCCAAACCTCATTGATTGGTACCTTAGGGTTATGTCTATTAGCCGGCCATGTCTATGGTTTCTTGAACCTTCTCGGTTTCCCTTACACCTTTCTTTGATTTCCGAGGGTTCTTGTCTTTGGAACCTTTTGGGTCTACCACGTTTCTTACGTGTTGTAGCCTCTGTAGCAACTTGATTGTGTTCCTTGTGTACATCAATACGTACTGGTGCATTACAAGCTGGTATGTACGATTTTGTTACTCTCTTTGGGTCATTATAGGAATCTTGGCAACTGTTTTAGCTAGCTTTTGCAGATATATAGTCTTTTGGATCTCTGATGGAGTCCGAGGATCTTGCCATGTGAAGGATGTTTGATTCCATGTAAGTTCTTTGACCAGCTTGTTAGTCTCTCCACCCAGTGTTGGGAAAACGGATTCATTGAGATGACAATCCTTGTATCTGGCCTTTGGCTCGAGATACTTAATGATGGTGGGAGAATCATTTTTAACGTATATTCCCATCCCCTTTTGAGGTCCCATCATTTGCTCTCTGTGGTGGTGCTATGGGTAAATAGGTGACACACCCAAATGTATTTAGATGGGACATATCTGGCTTCTGACCTGTGAGTAGTTGGGATGGTGAATATCTATGCTCACTAGAATGGCCTGATGCGTATAAGCTCTTGTTGCATGTAATATTGCGTGTCCCCAAGCAGCTACTGTGAGTTCAAGTATGGACATGTGCCACGGGGTATACTACTCTCCCCCTCATGGACATACTGTAGCCATAAAACGCTTGGGACATAATTTACCAGCATTATCTAGACATATAGTCTTAAGTATGTGGGCTCACAGACTTATGGTCTGGGCCAGCAATCTAGCAAACACCAAGTTTCTAGTTGCTTTGACTGGTGATGGCCTTAGTATGGGTTTCCCTTGTGTACATGCTACACACGTGAGGTCCTTAAGGAGTGTGCCCTTTTGATTTTAATATCAGCTTTATGCATCATGTTAGAACCAGGCTGGCCAAGCCAGTCATGCTATTAGTGAATTTCTTTGTAAACCCTTTTGTTTACTGTATTAGCCTTTATCATATTGACCTTGGCATAGTAAAGGTCTATGATGCGGGTATAGTCTCTAAGACCTTCTCATGGTCTTGGGTGCTCTTAGTAATATATGGGAATCCTTTGTTCCCTTCACCCTTAGTTTCAATGTGGAAACCATTTCAAACACATTTCTTTGAAACTCAACAAGCCTCTTTGAGCTGGGTGAATATGAAGCATCTGAGGATGCGTGCCCTTGGGAATATGGGCCTGCCATGGGCCTGCCCTTGGCCTTCACTAAATTTAGCTATACCCGCAATTTGGCTAATGAACCATGTCTTTAGATATTTCGTTTATTGAATTCTCATAACTCATAAATCAATCAATTCTCAATCTTTTCAAACTCTCTTGATAGAGATCAACGAGATGCTTAGGTGTCCTGCACGTCTTAGTCCAATGGTTTCCCCATTCCTCATCAGTGGCAAACAAGTTTATTTGAGTGTTGTGGTTTGGGTATACCGCGGCCTCTACCTCGATTACGACCAAAGTCGGGTCGGCGGCCTTAACCATATGAATGGTTTCCTTGATCATATAAATTATAATTGCCACTTCTACCACGTTCATTCCATTTACCATGACTGTGGCCATGATACTTATCTCTTTGGACGTGGTTAGACTCTTTAGTCTCTTTAGGCTCTTTAGGCTCTTCAGCCCAATGGGCTTCTGATAATGGGGTAGGACCAGGAGGTCTCATTTCACTATTTATAACTCATTGTTTTGCTCAGCAAGTAGCAAAAAACAAGAGTTTAGACTTGCATATGTGGTAAAAACCTTTTTCACGATATTGTTGCTGAGGCAATATATTGTTTGTGTGAAAGGTCGAGAATGCTTTCTCTAGCAAGTCATTCTCAGTAACTTCCTCACCACGGAATCTCAGTATTGACACTATTTTAAATAGTGCTGAGTTATACTCATTCATGGATTTGAATTCCTGGAATCTGAGATTCTTTCGATCGAATCGGGCTTTTGGGTAATAGCACCGTTCTTTGGTGGTTATATTGATTTTTTTTTTTTTTTTTTTTTTTTTTTTTTTTTTTTTCAACTCTGTCCTGAGGTCCAGAGGATTCTTAATAGTGAGGTACTGATTTTGAGACTCTCATTGAGGTGATGGCGTATGTTAGTAATCGCCTTATATCTTTCTCTTCTGGTGACATTGTTTCCTTCTACAATAGATTCACCAAGCCCTTTTTCCTTTAGGACAATCTCAGTGTCCAAAGCCCATTTTAAATAATTGTCACCAGAGGCATTGAGTGCCGTGTATTCATAATAGTTGATTTCTGATATCTATAATATATACAGTTAAATGAGAACTCATGTAATCGGTTAGACCAAGTCATGCGGTATTTAAGACCGAGCCATGCTTGTCTTTAGCAAGTGTTTTTCTAAACAATCATGTTATATATGGATGAAATCAACCCTAGAAGATTGATCTAGTATGCAAAAAAAAACAACCAAACAATCGGATTTCTGATTCCTGAGAAACTCAAAATTTTGCTCATGGAAAAATGGCTATTACATTAGTAAAAAAAAATATAGGGTTTCTGTAATATACTGCATAAAACAGTTCAGAATCAATAACATATAATCCGTGCATAAATCGTACAAAAATATAGACAGGATTGATAATAAATAATCCGTGCAAAATTTGTGCAAATCTACAGACAGAATTGACAACAGATAATCTGTGCAAAATTCGTGCAGAAATACAGACAAAATTGATAACATATAATCCGTGCAAAATTCGTGCAAAACTACAGACAGAATTGTCAACAGATAATCTGTGCAAAATTCGTGCAGAAATACAGACAAAATTGATAACATATAATCCGTGCAAAACTACAGACAGAATTGACAACAGATAATCTGTGCAAAATTCGTGCAGAAATACAGACAAAATTGATAACAGATAATCCGTGCAAAATTCGTGCAGAAACAAATATGAACAGAAAACTTATCTCGATAGAGTTTAGAATTTTGTTTGCAGAGACGGCTAGGGTTTTGGTTTTGGTTTTTTGTGAGAGAGATTTAGGGTTTCAGGATTTTTAACTTTTAGGGTGAGAGGCTATCGTGCTGATAACGTGTTGTGAACTGTGTCTTTCATTAATAGAATAAGGGATATATATACAAGGATAATAGCAGGATACAGAGAATAAGGTAAAACCCTAATGGGCCATGGGCCGGTTATGGAGTCCATCCATATGGTTTATAACATTAACTTTATAATTACATAAGCGAATAAAATCTTTTAATGTGCAGGTTGATCTTCTTAGTCGATTACAATGCCCATATTTGGTGGAATTACTTGGATATTGTGCAGATCAAACCCATAGGATTCTGATATTTGAATATATGCCTAATGGTACACTGGAACATCATCTCCACGACCATAATTGTAAGAATCTAAAGGATCAACCTCAACCATTAGATTGGGGAACTCGGCTTAGGATCGCCCTTGATTGCGCCCGAGCCTTAGAGTTTTTACACGAGAATACACTCTCTACTGTGATCCACCGGAACTTCAAGTGTACCAACATTTTGTTGGATCACAATAATCGAGCTAAAGTTTCGGATTTTGGATTGGCGAAAACTGGATCCGATAAACTAAATGGGGAGATTTCAACAAGGGTGCTCGGTACCACAGGATATCTTGCTCCCGAGTAAGTAACAATTCACATTGTTGTCACATTTTGATCTATTAGGTGTATGGGTTTAGAAATAAAATTGGTAACCAAAATAACATCATGCTATATGTCACCAACAAATATGGAATATATATGGTAGTGGTTGTTGTCTATCCATAGTGTGTCAATTGTGAATTAAAAAGATCGATTATGGTCACTCAATTTCTCTTAAGAGCCATAACATAACCATATAAGATTTTTGTCTTGAGATAGGTACGCCTCTACGGGAAAGCTTACTACAAAATCAGATGTTTATAGTTATGGTATTGTGTTACTACAACTCTTAACGGGTCGTACACCGATCGATTCAAGGCGTCCGCGGGGACAAGATGTCCTTGTCTCTTGGGTAAGTAGGATATTATAAATTTGAACTACTCAATATTGTCTCATAGACATCCACACGAGAACATGTGTAGACTTGTCTACACTTGTTTAGAACTATCTATATAGCTTTTAATTAATTGTAAAAATGTGATATATATATTTTCAGGCTCTTCCAAGGCTAACCAACAGAGAGAAAATTAGTGAAATGGTTGATCCAACCATGAAAGGTCAATACTCACAAAAAGATCTTATTCAGGTTTGGTTTCTTCACTTTTCTCTCTTGATTTCCCTTAGTACATTTCTGTACGACAAAAATTGTAGCTGGTTGGTTTTTGACAAAATGGTATTCAAATTCCAATCTAGTAGCTAGGCCTTTTTTAATGACATGGTGATTGAAACTCAGATTTATATTAAGACATGCAAATAACTTATTCTCTTGCTAGTTAAAGTGTTTAATGTGGTTACCTTGAAAGCATAGTGGATGTGACTTCTCACCCGCTAGACTAAAAGTTTATTGATCCAACACAATATTTATAAAACCATTGAAGTACTAATGTTTGGGTAACAGCGAAAACGCTATCGAAAAGAAATTTGTATATCTATTTCTTTGTGGGCAAGAGTTGTGATACGAATTTTATGAAACAGGTAGCAGCCATAGCAGCAGTATGTGTGCAACCAGAAGCAAGTTACAGACCGTTGATGACGGATGTTGTTCACTCGCTCATTCCCCTTGTTAAAGCTTTCAACAAAAGTACTGACTCTTCTCGGTTTCCTAGCCGTAGAGAAAGCTTGTCATTTGATGATATTATGCCATGACACTCTTTTGTGTTAATGTTTGTTTCTCTCTTGTAAGATGCACTCTCGTTGTTATTGTATATTTGTATAGATAAATGAATCCATTTATCTTTGTTAAATTTATATTAGTGTTGTGTAGTTGCCGAGGAGTCACTCATTCTAAGTCCATTCTAAGTCCAGCAAGTTTTTGCTTTGACAATCTTTCGCAATACATGATCACCTACACTTAGAAATATGGTAGATTTAACTAGCTTTCCCTTCCTTTTGAGATATAGCAAGATCGATTCGTACCTAAAGATTCACAAGACTTCTTTATCACCTTTTAATGATTCTCCAGTCTTTAATGCTTCTTTTGGGACCTCTTGTTCTTCATCCTTCAATGCATCGAGAAGTCCATGAATTTTAGATGCGCGGTGATCTTTTTTCTCCAGTGTGTAATCGCCTTGATAAGCAAACTTCCTCGTGTTAATATTTTTCTTACAAAGACACGACTCAACAATCTAGGAATTTACTCCAATAAACCAAGAGCTCAATTTATAAGGATTAAAAACTTGATTAACCTCACCCTACGAATCGCACACATGAAGATCTCGTGAACTGAATTGAGGATTGTGTATCAAGAAAGACAACACATAGATCTATATGAGTTCATTTCTCTCTGGAAGTTCTTCCAAAATCCATTGGATTGTTCTTCACTTTAGTCTCGAACTTCTTTATCTACAAACTTTTTTCTCTCTCTTTATCGATTACAAGTCTCGCATCCATCTCTCTCTAGTATTGCAAAGATCATAAAAAAGAAGAACAAGAAACATAGTTGTTATAATTACTTAGCAAGAGTTAGAGCTGATATCCTCTACTTGGCCTAAATCTTTCCCTTTCTTTGTTAAAATCGAGACCCTCTAAATGACTTAATATTTCTCCCCTACACTTGTACTTTTCTCTTATCAAGACTTAATGCCTTTGCCTAACACTATAATCTATAATACATTCTTCTGACTTAAGAACCTTTACTTCTAAGATAACAAATTAAAGCGATAATATATTTAAAAAACAGCAAGATTCGTACCTACAGGAATACAGATTCACAAGAAAAGAGACAAGTCAAAAGTTGTAAAGTTTCATTCGTTTCGTTGTGCCTTTGCCTAGCTAACACTATATATATATATATATATATATAATCAATCTAAAGATAAAGTAAATGGTTATATGAAACTTTTATGTTCAAACTACCATTAGTAACTTGCTACTATTAAACATTTATCCATTGTATAGCTAAAAATACATATTCACTTACTAACCAAAAATAAATACATTCCAAGAAGTTAACTTATAATTAAACTTAGTATGTTAACCAAACACATAATTGTTTTTCTTTGTTACTAAGAATGTAAATATTCATTTATAATTGAAAATGTTTAGATTTTACAGATTGGATAACCTATGGAATTTGTTCAAATGGCAAAAAAATCAAAAATATGAAAACAAAAGATATATAAAATCTGAAATTTAGTCCATCGTTAGAAAGCAATTAAAGCTCACTGTATTAAATGAAGTGATAAACGATATTGATTTTTTTTCGCATATGACACTCTAGAAAGAATAACTAAAAGACCACGATAATTCCACAGATTGGAAGCTTTTCAATGGCATCACTTGAATATTGTGTCGCCTTAAAAAAAAACTCAATGCCCTCGCCGTATGATATCATCTTAATTTAAATCTAATAATGTGTAGACTAAAAAAAAATTGCATCTCATATAGCAAAAAAGGTACATTTAAGAAATGATAAGCTTGTTACCGAGCTTGATTAAGAAAAACAAAAAAAAGGATGGTTTTTGAGTTAGGTAGACAAAATTGAGTTTCAATCAATTAATTTAGACGGTTATATATATGTTTTCTCATGTAACTATTAAAACACAAATTATATATACATGGAATTTTTTTTAACGTTTAGATTTATAATTAACTAGGTCCGGACCCGCACGTACGTGCGGGGTTTTATATTTTTATAGTGTTTTAAATAGAATTTGGTACAGTAGTTTTTTTTTTGTTTGATTGGTTTTAAAGTTTGAACAGAAATATAAGTAACAATGTAATAATTTTGATTTGTTGAAAGATTGGACTGGTTTGTTTGGTTTTGTTGGAATATATATAAATTTTTATTATTGTTGTGTAATATTTGTAAGATTGAATATTGAGTAATTAAAATAATAGATTTTTTTAAACAAATGTAATATAATTTGTTTGGTGCATAAAAATTTAAGTTTGAAACTTGATGCAATATTAATTAGTATATATAGATGATTGACCAAATTTAAAAATATAGGCCCATGACTGAAACAGGAGTAAAATAGTTTTGGGCCGCCGGAATTATAAGACCCATTATGCATGTCAGGCCATGTTCCGTTTTTTTTTTTTTTCATTAAATGTATGCACTTTTGTTTTTTTTTTTCTTTGGACAGATAAAAATCCAACACGACATTTTTGGTCTTTTTCGGTGGAAAAAAAAACCCTATGTTCTTGAAAGCTTAATGGTCGATCTAAGAATCGATGAGAAAATTGTTCGATTATCAACCTATTACGTCTGCGTTTATCATCTTTCTATCTCAAAATCGGAATTCTTCATAGAGGTAATCTTTTTATTTATTCAGATTTCGAAAAATTTTTTTATCTAAATTTGTAGATTCGATTTCAATCTTAGAAATTTCCAATTTGAACAGAGATATTGGGCAATAACTTTGAAGAACCCTGACTTACATGAGTTAGGATTACCAATTATAGTCAGAAATTTTGATTTCAATTAATTTTATAAGAAATCGCAAATTGATTTTCAATTTTATTTGTGTTTACCAAGTAAATCAATCTATCTTCTTAGATCTGCAAAGCCATTGAGTTTATAGTTTTTATAATTCCATAGTGTAAAGCTTTTAACAAAATCTTTTGTTTCCTTAAAAGGTTTAACATTTAACTTTTTCTAAATGGATTTCAGATTATTACAAAGATGATGATATTGCCAATAGAAGACGATTTACAAAGATAAGTTCACAGTTACGATCTATTCTATAACAAAAGATGTTTTAAATATATATGGTGCTGAAGTTAGATAATTCAATGTTTACAGACAAAACTCAAATCTTTAAAGAAGGAAAATTTGATGTCGTTTAAAGCCAGTCCAAATTCTGAAATCACTGTTAAAGGTTAGTGATGTGTTAATGATTCAAATTTGGTGTAATCTATTCCCAATATTTAGCTATTGTTAGTTGTGTCTCTTTCTGCATTAGTATACTTTTTATGAAAAACATAGTATTCTCATTGTATGTTCTCAGATTTGACTAAATTTACCCATTTTTTTTGTTCTCAGACATATTGCTTAGCCTAACATTTATGGGTACAATATAGTTGTTAGAAAACTTCCTTAAATTTAGTTTGGTTGCTGATAAAACTTCATCTGGAAAACATAGTAAAATAGAGATTAAATGCAAAAGAAACTTTGTTAGGTTTCAAAATTTGGTCATTGATGAATATCTATTATTAAAATATGCAAAGAATAATAACATTGAATGTAAGAAAGATATATTACCAATTAAGATGTTTTCATTCAATCCTCCTTCATCCAAAACATCTTGAAAGTTTGCCAGATCCAAATAAATGTCATCAGAAAGAGGAGGAGTTCGACTTATTACAGTTTTTTGCATCATGGACATTTTGAAACCATGTTTAGTTGCACGGTATTTTCCTGTTGACTTGGCTAGTGTAAATTTTTCGATAATACGCCACTCCCCAGAGGTAATGAACCTTAGCAGTTTGTTCAGTTGTTGCTTCTTAATGGTAGCATGAATCAAAGTACCCTGGATATTTAAAAATAAATCATGTTAAACATACAAAACTATGGTGTATATATGATACACGATTATTTGTATATAAGAATGATATAGTTACTTACAGATGTATCAGCAAGAATCATTTCGACGGTTTCTCCAGTGTATTGAGTGTATTGAGTCCAAGAATGGACAATTTTAACTTGAATTCTCCATTCTGTTTTGAAAGGTTTGACATCAGCAAGGCTGGTGAATGCTAGCTCAGCTGCCATTTTTCTTAGTAGGATTGTGAAGAGAAAAAGTGAAAGCTTGAGAAGGTGAGTTTAACATAACATTGGATTATATATTTATACTAATCGAAATACGGCTATAATTTTCTAGGTTTTAGAGAATTATCGGGAAGAGGATAAATGCGAATAGAATATTTAAGGTATATATTTGATATTATGCTAATTTTTGGGTATGATTTAGAACAAATATGGATTTGAAAAGATTTTATGATTTTAAATATAAAATAAAAAAGGAAGTTAATTGTTTTCGTTTATATGGAAAGATTTTTTCAGCACACGGAAATTATTTAATTGCATTTTAATTGATAACATCCCGGAGATTGTGTGATGATCTAGAAATTATATGGAGTTGTTCGGATTTGGAAAATTTTTGAATGTTTGATTATGCAAATTTTAAGTTGTGATTGATATGGAAATAGATTTGATTACATGTTATAATATTAGAATAAGTTTATCCTTAATCGGGTTGATTACGTGATTACGGAATATTTTTGAATAGGATTGTTATATAGAATAAATGATTTTCCGAATTTTAAGTTGTGCTTGATATGGAAATAGATTTATTTACGTGTTATCTAACTAATTTTCTATTTAATGTTTGTAGATATGTTACATAAGGCCTGATATTAATAATGGGCCAATTAACATAAAGCCCATTATGCAACCAATCAAAGGTTCCGTGTGTTTTACCGCAGATGTATCAGCGATCCGTTTGATTTACCAGTTGGGTATCCGACTAAAGATCCAGGATCCGCGTCCTTTTGAGTCCCAATTGTCAATTATACCCCTCGACGAAATTCTTTGTTTTCACTTGAAATACTAAAATTCTAATGGCATCAATTGTAATTATTTACCCTTAGTGAGGTTAGATATTCTATAATCCTTCCCAATTAATAGAATAGATTGCAAATTATGAGAACTGTTACATAGACGATTCTACAACTAACAATTATTTTCGATCCTTATTAGATCCACGACAGACGACAAACGACACTTCCTTCTTCATGCTTTTGATAAACACCTTCAATGATCCACATTCTAAAGACACCTTCCTCTCTGCGTACAATCTTGACGAACAACTATAATTGTATATCGCTGGAGATCTCCTGCACACTTACTTTTATTAATCTATAAATTTGTTAATAAATCTCAGTATTTGGGACTCGAACCCCAAAGTTCTTGGTGTACAAGCATTAATTAATCATTTGTCCACTAATGGGCCAATGTGGCTTGCACCATATATACATAACATATACTCTTTCTGTTCCTAAAACAATGATGTTTTGAGTTTTACACACAAATTAAGAAAAATAACTTTTATATTTTTCAATTATTATTTTGTTAGTTTAATAATATTAGTTTTACTTCTCTCCTTCCACTATTGGTCACAAACAAAAATAATAATAACATCAATCTTAGTGGAACAAGTAAAAAACCTAAAACATCAAATGACTAGGAACAGAGGGAGTATTTTTTTTTTTGTCATCTAGATTGTATTGATAATGGGTGTTACAACAAAAGCCTTGTCACAAACCACAGGCCAACAAGTTAGTGTTACAAGAATTTACACTAACCACCAAAAGGGACTAACTAAACATCACATTAGTAGTCAAATGGGAGACAGATCCCCATAAACATCAGAGACAGAGGTAGCCCTTTTCTCACTCTCAAACAACTCACAAAGCCATATCGGACCACCTGTGGCCACGTATGATTGAGCAAATACCTCCAAAGAAGCACTTTGAGCAATGAGAAAAGCACCTCTATTAGATGAGGGGTCTTCAAAAATTAATCTCCAGTCTTGCAAAAAATCCATTCTTACCATGATTTCCGAGTAAAGATGACTAAAGGATGGCCATGCTTTCGGTCTCTCGACAATCTTGACAATCTTGGGAAAATCCATAGCAAAGATAACTTTGTTCAGCTTATGGCTATGAATACTATCAATGCACCAAAGTAAACATTGAGTATTAGCCTCATCTCGACTTTCCACATTAGCAAAAGCCCTTCTACTATGAAGAATCACCACCCCTTCCTCATCTCGGATCACCCAAGCACAACCACTAATATTGGTATGTTTTGACCAAAAACTGCTCATATTGCACTTAAGCCATGAGCTTGGAGGACATTTCCAACTCTGTGTAGCCTCCCTCTCTTCACGATCTTCCACTTCCTCCTCCTTCTTGTCTTGGACCTGAGCTAGAAACCAGAAATCTGCATCTTCTTTGATCATAGCTACAGAATCCAAAGGAGAAACACAACTACCTTCAAAACAGATCAAATTGCGGTTTTTCCAAATTCTCCACAAAATCCAGGGGAAACTTCTCCTTATCTCCACAGGAATATGTCTTGCCTTACTCATCTTGAAAAGGTAATGTAGATTGGAGTGAACAGAGAGATGGTCAAAACCGGATGGTGGATTTGGGAATAGAGATAATGCCCACACCTGTCTAGCAATAGGGCATGAGAAAAGGACATGATTGATGGATTCCATCTCATCTCCACAAATCTGGCATCTATTATCCCTATCCATACCTCTAATCGCAAAGAGATGAGCCACAGGTAACGCGTCACTAGCAGCCCTCCACAAGAACATTTTCAGCTTAGGCTCAGTGAGTATGGACCAAATGTGTTCTTTAATCCCATTCAGAGAGGGTAAGCAGTTAGCTTCAAAGATCAGCTCTGGCTTGTTTAATTTGCATGCAAACCAGTAACCAGACTTGACAGAATATTCCCCACTCTTATTGTGAACCCAACACCAAAAATCATTCTGGTTCACCACTGGTTTAATCTTAAGAATCCTCTCCAAATCCTCGGGAAAGAACAGATCATGAAGGATATTTAGATTCCAACATCTGTTAGGAACATCTATCAGCTCACTAACCCACAACCCCGGATTAAAAAAGATCTGTCTCCTATACGGAGCTCTCCATTCTTGATCATATAACCATGGATCCATCCATACCCTTATAGACGCCCCATTTCCAATTTGTTTCCTTAAACCCTGTGTCAGCAAATTCCTTCCCCAAGTAATACTTCTCCAGGCATAAGATGGCCTGTCTCCCATACTTGCCTCCAAAAAATCCTCCATTGGAAAATACCGGCTCTTAAGTACTTGAGCTAACAGAGAATCCGACTCTTTTAAAATCTTCCATGCCTGTTTTGCTAATAGGGCTTGATTGAAACTCTCCATGTCCTTGAAGCCTAAACCACCATTAGCCTTTGACAAACACATTTTTTCCCAGCTCACCCAATGCATCTGTCTCTTATGCTCAAAAGAGCTCCACCAAAAAGCAGACATTGCACTAGTAATATTTGATATTGTTGTCTTTGTCAATCTAAAACATGACATCGCATACACCGGCATCGCCATAGCCACAGCTTTCAATAAGACTTCTTTACCACCCAATGAAAGAGATCTTGCAAACCATCCACTTAACTTTGTCTTCAATCTGTCTTTAATGAAGCTAAGCAGTTCAACTTTGGAACCACTAAAACACTCTGGCAGTCCAAGGTAAGTACCAGCCCCACCTTCATCAAAAATCCCAAAAACATTTTGGATACATATCTTCTTCTCATCGTCCACTCTGCTCCCAAAAGTAATAGAAGATTTCTGGAGATTAATAGTTTGACCTGTTGCTTCCCCATAAGTCTTCAAAATATCCTTAAGAACAGCTCCTTGCTCTTCCTCAGCTCTACAAATAAAGAGGCTATCATCGGCGAACAGTAGGTGATGAATAACCGGTCCATTTGTAGAGAAAGAGACCCCATTAATAAGCCCTTGAGATTGCGCCCTATTCATGAGATGTGTGAGCCCTTCTGTACATAACACAAAGAGAAAAGGGGACAAAGGAACAGAGGGAGTATATAACATGTTTTTTTTATATATAATTATCTAATTAATCGAATTAAGGTTTTATACAAAATTTTCATATTGTAGAAGACTAGAAGTGAAGAGTTCGGACTACCTGACTGATTCGTTATGGGCCTCGGCCTTGTGGCCCAGTGATAATAAAAAAAATATATATAAAGTGACGTAACCTAAAATGATTTATTTTTAAAATAGATTCGAAAATAGAAAGTAAGCATCACCTTTTAAAAACCTTCTTCTTCTACAAACGCCACCTGTCTTCTAAATTCCTTAATATTAAATTTCTTAAGAAGGTTAAAGAAAAACCCTATATAATAATATCCCCATCGAAGGCGATAAAACCCAGATTTTCCAGATCTTAAATTCTCTCCTTCCCCAATTCCATCAAAAATCTCACTCTTCTTCTCAATCTCTCCCGATTCTCCCGTCAATCTTAAAGGTAACCTATTTCTCTCCAAATTTCCCAACAATTTTGTGGTTTCTTTTTACAAAATCAAAGCTTTTTTCTTCAATTTATTTGTAATCGAGGGCTTGAAACACTTTGATTTATAATCGTTTCTCTTGTTTTGATGTAACTAGCTGTTTTTTATTTTTGTGAAATTCACTATTTTGCATTGTTTTGATTGTGTCTGATTGTTATTGATGTTTTTTGGTTCTGTTTATGTGTTTTTTCTTATGGAACATATAATTCATTAGTGTGTCGTTTTATGTTAGAATAAAACTTTGAAATATTTGTTAGTGAAATGGATCAACAAGGACAATCATCAGCTATGAACTATGGTTCAAACCCATACCAAACCAACGCCATGACCACTGCACCAACCGGTTCAGACCATCCAGCTTACCATCAGATCCACCAGCAACAACAGCAACAGCTAACTCAACAGCTTCAATCATTCTGGGAGACTCAATTCAAAGAGATTGAGAAAACCACTGATTTCAAGAACCATAGCCTTCCATTGGCAAGAATCAAGAAGATCATGAAAGCTGATGAAGATGTGCGTATGATCTCGGCCGAGGCGCCTGTTGTGTTCGCGAGGGCTTGTGAGATGTTTATTCTGGAGCTTACGTTAAGGTCTTGGAACCACACTGAGGAGAACAAGAGGAGGACGTTGCAGAAGAATGATATTGCAGCTGCTGTGACTAGAACTGATATCTTTGATTTCCTTGTGGATATTGTTCCGCGGGAGGATCTTCGCGATGAAGTCTTGGGTGGTGTTAGTGCTGAAGCTGCTACAGCTGCGGGTTATCCGTATGGATACTTACCTCCTGGAACTGCTCCGATTGGGAATCCGGGAATGGTTATGGGTAACCCGGGTGCATATCCGCCTAACCCGTATATGGGTCAACCAATGTGGCAACAACAAGGACCTGAGCAACAGGATCCTGAGAATTAGCTTTGCCTAATAAACTGTGAGTTCTTGTTTTAACTTTGTTGCTATATCCTTTTAAGTTTCATAGGCACAAAAGTTGATTTCATTCTTGTTGTTTGTTTTCCGCAGAGTCTTTCTAATTCAAACATCTTCCCGGTGGATCTACTCAAGAAGAAGAATGTTAATAGAAAACTGTCAGACATAAAAGTTTGGTGTAGTTGAATAAGTTATGTTTTATGATCCATGGATATATCTATTGTTATTCAGTTTGGTTTATCTTGTTAATCTGTTTTCAGTCAGTTTACCGATTTCATAGATGGATGTTATAGCCAGACTGGAAACTGAGAACTGAACTTACAAAAAGCTCGATCACTTAAGAGTTTAAAGCTAGAGAGTTATTGTAAAACGAGTCATTAGCAAATGATTTGGTTCAGCTTAGCTCGAGTTTTACTAGTACTTTTGCTACCCATAACCAAAACCAAAAACCGACGATTCCTATAACTACTACGATTACACTGTTTGTTTCTGCAAGTTTTTCATTACGATTCCTTCAAGAATCCCATCCATTCCAAAGTTACCCGAAAACTCCTGCGGATGGACAGGACCTGGGAGGTGAAACGAGACAGAAAAGTGACCGGGCTGGCAGAGATTCCGTGTTTGCATTTCAAACACCTGAGAATACCGTTGAACTTGCTTCTCGCCTGTTGTGGTGACTCCTCTAACTAGTACCTTCCCATTGTCTTCTAATTCACAGCTAAAATCTCCTGCAATATCTCGCACACATCAGATCAAGAAACTGGTTTAGTGGAATGAGATATTTTAAAGATGAAGCAAAAAGTCACTCACTTTCATCTCTGTTCACACCGGGAAGCGATACACGGAAGAGATAAGCGTCATCACATTCACCAATGTCCATCAGTCCCACCATTAGTCCACCCTGAGCTTCAGATGTCACCTCGGGTTTTGCAGCAACATCGCTTTCTTCACCGCTAATACAAGTACCCGCATTATCATTACCAGCACATGTAATAGGCACTTCTAAACACGGTTCCACGCCCTCATCAATCTCATCCTTAACCTCATTAGCTGCAACAACGCCGTTAGCTTCAGTTATATCAACACTAAGGCTCAAAGCAAAGCTATCCAATCCCGTAAGCCGCTTAAACCGAGTAACACATTCTTCTCTCATACAAGAAGTATCTGGATCATTAATGAACATAATGCTCCTGATAAACTTAAACTTATGCCTAACATGGGTTTCAGGGTGCAGTTTTCGCGGAAAAAGATCCGCGAAAAAAGGGTAATCCCTATTCGAAACATTGCGTTTCCCATTGAAGTATTCACGTAACTTTTTCGACTTCATGATTAGAGACGGATCAACATTTCTGAGAATGTGATAATACACACGTTCTAGCTCAGCTCTCTTCATAAGTGAGCCACTTAAGTCATCTACCACGAGATTCTTCGACGCTTGAATCTGAAATGCTGATTGCTTGGGACGATGATGCTTTCTTAAATCTGGTCCAAAGTAAGTTCCTATGATGAAATGTAAGAGAAACAACTTGTCTTCTTCAATATCTAATGAAATTAACACATTCTCTTCTTGTTCTTGAGAGTTCTCAGGCATTGTATCACTCATATCCTAAAAACACAAAACAAAATCAAAAGGTTGATTCTTTATGAGTGTTTATTCAAAAAGATTGAGACTTTGATAGAAACAATTCAAAATCTTAAACATGCAACAAGAAATTAAAACCAAATTGGATCAAAATTGGACACATTTCGTATCAAAATGGGTGAAGAATCATTGGAAAAACATTACTTTTTTAGGAGATTATTGAAATTGAGACTATATAAACAGAATTTGTAAATAAATAAGTTAAAATTGAGATCAAATGTTACTAACCAGAAGTGTAATTTAGGGTTCTACTTAGTGAATTTCGTTGTCTCTTATCAGAGAAACAGAAAGCGACTTAAGAAAACGCTAAAGACATTGCAAGAAAAGGGTAAATTGGGAATTTTCATTAGGCGACGATGATTGGAACACGTAGCACTCATACCAAAATATGCACAACACCTGATCTCTCCCCTTTTTAGGTTCTTCTTAAAGAAATCACGAGAGGAAAAAAAAAAACTCAACAAAGCTTCTCGGAGATTTTTGCCGGCGACATCTGAAACATCGTCTCCGATGAGGTAAAATAATTGAATTTTCTTTTAAAATTCTTCAATTTCGTTTCTGCTCTTGCTCTTATATAACCCAAATTTGTGTATTTTGGGTTAATTCTGTGAAAGATTTCAAATTTCTTTATGGGTTTTGTCAATTTTCACTGATTGAAATTAGGTTTTTTTTATTTTGGCTAAAAGTCTTAATCTTTGATGAAATACTTGTGTGCTAAACTTATTTTCAGATTCAAAACTTAAACTTTAGTCTAAGAAAGTATGATTTTCATAGAATTTTTGTGTCTAATCTTCATTTCTGGCTAAACCCTTGTTTACAAAATTGGGTTAAAGTCATGTGTGTGGCTCTTCGTTGGTCTAATTTTTGGTCATGGAAGCTTAAAAAGGTTTCGTTTTTATGGATTTTTGTAAGCATTGGCATAGTGGTTCTGAATCAAGATTTAACTTGTGTTTTGAGTCTAACCATTGCATTGTTCTCAGTTCTTATTGACCTAGTTCAATCTTTTGCTCTCTTACTGATTCTAGCTACCTCTTAGTTTGGTTCTATAGCCTTATAATGTTTCAAGATTAAGCCTTTATAGTCAATTATAGCTGCTGTTGTTTTAAACGAATTGTTGTAGTTTGTTGAGTGATTCTGTTATATAGCGGAATCTGAGTCAAGTGTATGATAAAAAGGAATTGTTGTGCTTCAGGTCTTCAAGTGGTCAAAATGGGATGCGAGAGAACATGAGTTTTTCAGATAACACAAGGAACCCACAAATTCTTGAAGTGACTCCATTGAACAGTTTGCCTTACATCGGTCCAGTAACGCATGCATCTATGTCGAGTGGCAGGATGAATGAGAATGTAGAGAAAGTAGGAGGGCCAGCGATGATATTTCTGCCTTCTGAATCAAGTTCAGAGTTTTCTAACCTTATCAGTCAAACGAAAACCGGAGTTGCTCTCACGGGAAGTGCAGCCATGGGGAAGATTGGACCAACGATTGGTTTGGTTGATATTGCTGAATGTGAAGACTCATACTATTTTCGTGTTTCATTGCCTGGTGTGTCAAGGGATGAGAGTAAGTCTTAACACCTTTCCAAATCTTTGTGAAGTTTCTAGTTGACATGCTAAATTATTGTTTCTAGAATGCTAGTTCAAACGTTGTTAAAGATATTAGTTCATTCAGAGCAAAGATTATTTTCACGGAGCTAAAGAATACATAGATTTGAGAAGTTCCAGTGTATTATAAGTATGTTTACTCAATTGTTTTCTTTGAACACGGCTTATATGCGTTTATGAGATGCTTCAAACTTTGTGCTTTTACTCGTTTTCTATTGAAGCTGACATGTTAAACATGCAGAGGACTTCAGCTGCGAAATAGAACCAGACGGAAGGATTCTAATAAAGGGAGCAACAACGACGGGGGAACAGACAGTTTGCAAACACAATCAGATCTTCAAAATGCTAACACAGAACTTATGCCCACCAGGCCACTTCACCATCAACTTTCAGCTTCCGGGTCCTGTGAGCAATGAAGAATTCAACGGTAACTTTGGGTCCGATGGTGTACTTGAGGGCGTAGTGAAGAAGCTGTACTACGAAGACTGAACAGAACAACAAATGGAGATGGATTTGTTGAGTTTTAAAGTAAGCTAGAATCATTGCAGCTTATGTAGGATTCTCTTTTGGTTGTAAGCTACATTGCCATCAGAAAGATTGGTTATTAAGTTTATGTTGCTTTGTAACAACTTAACTATTTGATACTTGAAGGTTTTCTCAGATTTAGAGAAAAGCTTGAAGAAGATGATAAAAGGATTTGCTTTCTTATTCAACTTAATCCAAAAGATACATTGCTTATTGCTATATAAAGAAAAGAGTAATCACAGAGAATATGACGCGTGTCCTAGCTGCACATGATTGCTCCGGATCCCAACGCGTTAAATCTGTTACTCAGGTGTATTTCATGACGTAGCCCTTCCGTACCTTGAACACGACAAGTTCGTGGTACTCTGCTTTTGACCGTTGCAGAGACTGTGGGAATGGGCTTCTCATGGACCGAAATCTTTGAACCTTGTTGGACTTTAGTCGGCCCATCTTGTCTGTTTTGAGGCTGAGGCAAAACCTCTGTTTTAGTAAGAAGGTCCTTACTGTTAATACTCCCCCGCAAACTTGGCGTCGGTGGTGAGCAGAGACCAAGTTTGAAGCGAAGATCAAAGAAGGCTTGTTGAGGTAGAGATTTGGTGAAGACATCTGCTAGCTGATCAGTTGCAGGAATGTGCTTCACAATAAGAGCTCCAAGAGCAACCTGTTCACGGACATGATGAAAGTCCCGAGCAAAATGTTTAGACTTGGAGTGCAGGGCTGGATTTGCTGTAAGATGCACTGCTGAGAGATTGTCACAGTACATTTCAGGAGTAATAGGTTGAGCTACTCCAGTTTCACGCAACAAAGAGTTCAGCCACATTATTTCACGAGAGGCCATAGACATGGTTCTGTACTCCGCTTCCGTAGAGGAGTGAGAGACTGTGGGATGGCGCTTTGATGACCAAGATATAATGTTCTCACCAAGGAACGTGCAGAACCCACCAGTACTCCTGCTTGTGTCTTTACATCCTGACCAGTCACTATCACTGTACACTCTAAGGGTTGAATCTGTTGAGTTTGAAAGATTTATTCCCAACTGAAGTGTACCTTTAACATAGCGAATGATCCTTTTAAGCAAGTGGAAATCATCTTCTGATGGAGCATGCATCTTCTGACAAACAAAGTTGACCGCAAATTGGATGTCTGGTCTTGTCAGTGTGAGATACTGAAGTTTTCCCGCCAAACTTCTAAAGTAAGTAGGATCCGAGAAAGCTTTTGACTGATGTGAGAACTTTCCCGGTTGTAGAGGAAGTGGTGTTGGCATGGGAGCGCAATCCGCCATTCCTGCTGAGACTAGGAGGTCTCTGGCATACTTTTCTTGATTAAGAAACAAACCATTCTCATGAAAATGTGCTTGAATACCCAAAAAATAGTGAAGAGGACCCATGTCTTTCATCCGGAAGATGCTACTCAGACTCACCAGTAGCTGTTCCATGAGCTTTGTGTTGTTTCCTGTTAACAACATGTCATCCACATAGAGTAATAGGTACATGATATCCGGTCCTTTGATGTAAACAAAGAGAGATGGATCAGGATAACTGCAGGTGAACCCAAACTCAAGAAGAAACGAGCTAAACTTGTCAAACCAGGCCCGAGGTGCCTGTTTTAAACCATAAATAGCTTTCTTAAGCTTGCATATGTAGTCTGGCTTACTTGTGTCTTCAAAGCCTGGTGGTTGAACCATATACACAGTCTCTTTCAAGTCTCCATGTAAAAAGGCATTCTTAACATCTAACTGTTTGATGTTCCACTTATTGATTGTAGCATTGTGGAGTACCATTCTGATTGTAGCAGTTCGAACCACAGGGCTATATGTTTCAACAAAATCCACCCCTTCTTCTTGCTCATATCCCTTTGCTACCAATCGAGCTTTTAGTTTATCTAGAGAACCATCAGCACACAATTTAGTTTTGAAAACCCATTTGCAGCCAAGTGGTTGAATATCTTCTTCTGGTGGAACCAAATCCCAAGTTTTGGTCTCATGCATAGTGTCTACTTCTTCAGTCATAGCACCATTCCATCCCGGGTCTTTAAGAGCTGTTTTTACTGTTTTAGGCTCCGGGTAGTTACTCTTGACTGTATGCAGAGCATAACGAGGATTTGGCTTCCTTATTCCATCCTTAGCTCTCGTGATCATGGAATGATCATTGTTTGGAGCTTGATTACTTGTTGGACTTATCAGTGGAGGAAAGTCTTCTTCAGAAAATATTGAAGTAGAAGGTGATGTTGCAGGTGTTGTTGCAGGTGTTGTAGAAGTTGTAGGTGTTGCAGGTGAACTTGGACAACTGTTGATCGGAGTGGTATGTATGAGCTGCAGAGACGGGCTACAGAGAGGTACAGAGACGCTGTCGCCAATAGAAGCAGCATCTAAGGCTGTCGTACGCTCAGGACATCCCTGTACATTCATGGTATCAGAGCCATGGAAGGCTCTATCACTCCTTTTTCACCTTCCGCAGTAAACATCACTCACTGTGTGACTCTAAAACTCACTGAGAAAAACTATCTTCTATGGAAGACGCAGTTCGAATCTTTTCTTTCAAGCCAGATGCTTTTGGGGTATGTAACCGGAGCTACTGCTCGACCTAACCCTACTACGTCTGTGAGACACGGCGACACGGTGACGGAGACACCAAATCCGGAGTTTCTCAAATGGGTAAGGAATGACCAGAATGTTCTTACCTGGCTTTTTGGATCTCTTTCAGAAGAAGCTCTCCGCGCTGTCTACGGTCTACACACATCTCAAGAGGTATGGTTCACCCTAGGCAAAAAGTTTAATCGTGTTTCAGCAACTAGAAAGTTAGATCTACAGAGGCGTTTGAATAACTTGTCTAAGCAAGGAAAGACTATGACCCAATATTTGTCTGATGCTAAAGTTATTTGTGATCAACTTGATTCTATTGGGTGTCCTCTTACTGATCAACAACGTGTCAAATTTGCGGCAAGTATGGGCACTCAGCGTTCAAGTGTTACAAGAGGTTTGATCATGCATATCAGATGGATGATTTTCATCAGGCTATGGCCACTATGAAGCTGTCAGATCAGTCCTCAGGCCATGAATGGGTACCAGACTCAGCTGCTACAGCCCACATTACCAAC
The DNA here is from genome assembly GCA_019202795.1 of Arabidopsis thaliana x Arabidopsis arenosa. Taxonomy (NCBI): domain Eukaryota; kingdom Viridiplantae; phylum Streptophyta; class Magnoliopsida; order Brassicales; family Brassicaceae; genus Arabidopsis; species Arabidopsis thaliana x Arabidopsis arenosa. The sequence continues at coordinate 5,213,706 of CM032919.1, read as the reverse complement.
TCAGCTGCTCAACTTCAGAATGCTCAACAATACAGAGGTGATGATGGAGTTATAGTAGGTAATGGCGACTTCCTTCCGATCACACACATTGGTTCCATTGCTCTTCCTACTATGCAAGGTACTACTTTACCATTAAAGAATGTTCTTGTGTGTCCGGATATAACCAAGTCATTGTTGTCAGTCTCAAAACTCACATCTGATTACCCCTGTTCCTTTACATTTGATTCTGATGGTGTTATTGTGAAGGACAAACGGACCAAACAGCTCCTCACACGAGGAAATCGAACTAAGGACCTCTATGTGTTGGAAAACCCTCAATTTGTTGCTTTCTACTCATCAAGACAACAAGCTACAACCGATGGGATTTGGCATCAAAGGCTGGGTCATCCTCACAATGAGATTCTTCATCAGTTATCTACAAATAAAGCTATAGTAATGAATAAATCAAGCTCCAGTCTGTGTGATGCTTGCCGGTTGGGGAAAACTTGTAAACTTCCTTTTTCTGCTTCAGATTTTGTCTCTAGTAGACCTCTTGAACGCATCCACTGTGATTTATGGGGACCATCTCCTATTGTGTCATCACAGGGATTTCGTTATTATGTCATTTTCATTGACAATTATTCAAGATTCACTTGGTTTTATCCTCTTAAGCTAAAGTCTGACTTCTATTCTATCTTCATACTGTTTCAACAATTGGTGGAAAATCTCTTCATGACAAAGATTGGAAACTTTCAGTGTGATGGTGGTGGTGAATTTACAAGCACAAAGTTTGTGTCTCATTTGGCAAGTTGTGGGATCAAACAGCTCATTTCTTGTCCATACACCCCACAGCAAAACGGTTTAGCCGAGAGGAAGCATAGACACATCACTGAACTTGGTCTTGCTATGATGTTTCAGAGTAGAGTTCCTCAATACTTGTGGGTGGAAGCTTTCTTCACTGCCTCTTTCTTGGGAAACCTCTTACCTTCTTCAGTCCTACCAGGTAATAAAAGTCCTTATGAGCTACTTATAGGTAAGCCACCAGTCTATACCTCCTTAAGAGTCTTTGGTTCAGCTTGTTATCCCTGCTTAAGACCCTATACAGAAAACAAGTTTGATCCAAGATCTCTCCTATGTGTCTTCTTAGGATACAATGAGAAATATAAAGGCTACAGATGCCTTTATCCTCCTACTGGTAAGGTTTACATATGCAGACATGTATTGTTTAATGAACTCCACTTCCCTTTTCAGAAAGAGTATGCTTCATTGATACCTGCGGCTACCTCTGCTCTCCTATCTGCGTGGCAACAGAGTTTGCCTCAGTCTCCTCAAAACAGAGAAACTCCTACTCCACTTCAACAACATGATTCTGACTCTACTGCTCTGATACCATGAAGGTTTTCTCAGATTTAGAGAAAAGCTTGAAGAAGATGATAAAAGGATTTGCTTTCTTATTCAACTTAATCCAAAAGATACATTGCTTATTGCTATATAAAGAAAAGAGTAATCACAGAGAATATGACGCGTGTCCTAGCTGCACATGATTGCTCCGGATCCCAACGCGTTAAATCTGTTACTCAGGTGTATTTCATGACGTAGCCCTTCCGTACCTTGAACACGACAAGTTCGTGGTACTCTGCTTTTGACCGTTGCAGAGACTGTGGGAATGGGCTTCTCATGGACCGAAATCTTTGAACCTTGTTGGACTTTAGTCGGCCCATCTTGTCTGTTTTGAGGCTGAGGCAAAACCTCTGTTTTAGTAAGAAGGTCCTTACTGTTAATAATACTTAATATGCCTGATGAAAAAAGAATTGGAGATAATATGGGAAAAATTTGCACTGTTTTTATTTCTATTGTACAAAACTTAAAGGTTCGAATTGTTGTACCGGATTAGTTGCCTTGTGGACAAAATGGCTAGTGCATTGTTGATCAAACAATAGATACAATAAGAGTTATGAAAATCAAGATGAAGGAAGCCCAAATTATACTGAAAAGTTACCCTGAAAATTCAGCATGAAGATGTTAAAAGTGCTTCTTTATATGGAAATCTTCATGAAGATGTATAATGATACAACATACATGCTTTGAGGATCCTAGTATCATTCATATATTTATAGCTTAAGTTTGGACAAAAACATTTATGGCCTTAAGCATGTACCAAAAATATGGTTAGACAAGTTTAGTAATTTTCTATTAGAGTTTAGATTCAGTTGCAGCAAAGTAGATCCCTAATTTTTTGCTTATCTTCAAGCTTGAAACATGATGGTTCTTATCCTTATGTATATGATATCATTCTGACTAGAAGCAACATGTCTGTTTTAGCCCTTTTAAACATTTCATCAACGTGCTAAGCTTAATTAATGTTCTCTATGAAAACCATTGGGTGTCTTCACTATTAATAGGGTATTCAAGAATAATTTTATCATACATGTTTGTTCCTCATAAGAGTTTTTTTTTTTTTTGTTAAGTGGCGGGCGTTAAATCTAATATTTTGGGAAATTGTTGGTGGTCACAAGTAATTTTGCTTCCCGCTTTGCTATTATTCGTCTTAGCGTTTCAAAAATGCTGTGATATAGTTACAAAATTTCGGGTACCATCTATAATAGCAAATACAGAATCTGTGCTATAGTGTAGTGCTATCAATGCACACATTTTTTGTAGTGTACATAAAATAATTTCCATCAAACTGGTATGTCTTCCTTCATTTTTATGCCTAATTCTGATGTGTGTAAAAGTTTTACCTCAAATAGACACAACAGAAATGTTATAAGTGCACAACCAATCAGTTGCATTACCTAAAGATTGATCACACAAGTAATGAAAGTTGCACAACAAATTAATCTATTAGAAAAGAATGAAAGTAGGACAAAATTATAAATTAGATGTATGGTGATGCAAGTGAATGAAAATCTGAATGTAGAAGAAAATAAACAAATGCAAGAAATAAATAAAACAGGCGTTGGACATTAGAGAATTCATATAGAAGTTCATAGATGGTTTCATTCACTCAAATCACAGTTTTCTAATAACCAACTTCCGCAATACCTAGTACCTTTATCTAAAAAAATTAATTACTCAACTTCTATATGTAATCACATTGCAAAACAAGCAACAAGGAAAGTTTCAATAGGTTTACAAGGACACCATAACTCAACTTCCGTATGTTATGAGATCAACCTCAACTAATACTAGTTAAATTTTCATGATTCAACACGTTCGTTGTTAAATTTTCTTTGAATTATTAGCTAGGCAATACAAACAAGTATAAGTGAAGGACTTGTAATAGAAATTTATCCAAAACCTAGCCATCAGACTAATCTATCATGAAAATCCCCTTTGATAAAACATTAAAACCCATTAACCCAACATGAGAACTAACCAAACATAAATAATGAAAACACTGCAAAAGCAATAAGAAACAAAATAATAAACATAAATAAAGAAGTACTAGGGTTCAAAACTCATTTATGAGATACGTACAAAGTAGATGATTCGTCTCTCTTGAGGTAATAGAACAAAGAAATTATGCAGGAAAGTGTATAGATTTATGGAAGTGATGATTATGGTGAGAGCATTGCGACACCAATCCCGACTTGGTGCTCCCAAGGCGGCTAAAGTTGTTTTTATATGTGTGGGAGTCGGCTAGGATAAGTCCCTTGAGGACAAGGACAAATTTGGGATCTTTCTACAATATTTCCTTTTTTCGAGGGAGAGATATCGATCTCCAACTTAGTAATTGCCATGGGCATGCTCTGTTTTCTCTTCAAACATACATGTCTTCAGTAAAATCTCCATATCTTTTGTATCGCTAAATAGAATGACATCAAGCTACTTGTAGATGAAAGCTTTTTTTTTCTAGCTTTATAATGATATGTATATCACTAAATTTGGATTTGGGGAAGTACTTTAACGAATGACAGACTCAGGCCCGGCCCGGGGCTAAAGCCCGTGAAGCAAGGGCTTCAGGCATCAAGAGGTAATTAACATTTTAGGGGCATAATTTTTTGAAAACGTTTAAGTGGTGTAGCGGTAGAGTCTTCTATTATACTCTCTTTATGTGACCAGTTCGATTCCTATCATTGCCATTACTTGTATTTATTTTTTTCAACAGTTTTTATAGTGGGCCAAATTTTTTTCTGCTTTAGGCACTAAAATTGTTTGGGCCGGCCACAGACTTATGATGCTAAAAAACTATCCAAGCTCCAGTAACTTGTTGTACGTTCTTTTTCGCTATTTCTTTTTTAAGTAACATGAAAAAGACTCGTGAAACTAGAAAAACTGTAAAATACCAATAGAATACCAAAACCAACTAGTTTCTTTATTCGGAAACCTTCTAAAAAATATTAAGTCGTTAAGAATATGATATTATCAAATTCTTTAGCTATGTAATTGGATACAACACCAAATGGCTCTAATCACTTTTTTGGTCCTATTTAGTTTTGAAGTCTAGCACGAAAATTTCAATATATTAACCTTATAAAGGTCTTATAATCATTTTGTAGTCAATTTTGTGTGCCAAAGGATTCACTTTCATACTACGTTATATTTTCTTCTCTCAAGCGCATATTTTCGTTATCTCATGGGCATTACCACACTTAGTTCATCCTAAAAAAATAAGCCATATTCCTAGTAAGGTTCGGGTGATTTGGAAACCAATAAATTTTAATTTGGTCACTTTGATAAATGCCTTGAATAGTTGGGCAGTATGCTCCGGACCGGATTAAAGTGGAATTAGTCCGCTTTTTTTTCTACCACTCATATAATTGTATGATATATTCCAGACCAATTTTATGCCAACTCCAGACCAACATGTTAGTATGCAGTGAACAATAACTGCATATCAAAATATAACTATCCATTTGTATACCAAAGTCTGCTTTAAGAGTGAAACGTACTGCAGTATGGAGTTTAGCATACTAAAACATTGGTACGCATTGTCTAGTATGCAGCGTACTGAACAACCATTCAAAGCCAAAGCATAAACTGGATAACAAAAAATAACAACATTATTACAAGAGATCACCAATCTTTAATATAACAAAAAAAAAAAAAAAAAAAAAACAAAGACCAAGATCAACGATGTACTATGAATTAAGAGAAAACATTCGAATTCGACCAAGATTAAAGGAGATATCTCAAAATTATTTAGTTCTCTTTCGGAGAATGAGAGCGCAAAATGAAGTTATGTGTGCTTAAAACTAGTTGAAATACAGTGGATCTAATTCAAGCATTTTACGTCAATAAATTTTTATCTTCTCTAATATAATATTTTAAGGGTTCAAGAATAAAAATTATTAAGAAAAGTGTTGTAAACTGATAAGAGAAAATACTCAATGAGTAGTTTGGAAATTTCGTAGCCATACTTGAGCATTTTTGTTATATGTTTGAGGTTAACACTTACACCCAAATAAAATAAGAAAATACAATTCCATGTTCCCAAAACATTTGAGAGATTTGAGACAAACATGAGATAAGGTTGCTTACCCATTTAGATATGCTTACATTTTATAGTTTTCGCGGAAAATTTTGGGTTGGTTCACCACCAACCACAATTTTAGAGGAAGTGAAAGTTAACAAGTAACGAAACAACATTTAGTTCACAAAATAAATTAACAAAGCAATGGAAGTAAGAATGTCGCAACGATTTAATTAAAAGTCTATAAATGCATAAACGAAGTCCATTCACAGAAGCCCAAATACATCCTCTCCTTGTTCTCTTAGCTTCACACTAAAAGACTGTGTCGTATAAATGATCAAGAAAGAAACTTCAAAACAAAAAACTAAACAACTGCTTTGATACACTTAAATCCCAATATAATAATGATTTGTTATAAACCATAACGAAAATACTTATATATGTGTATATATAAATATAGGCAATTAAATAATTATTTGAAGTAAAAGGAAAAGAGATGTAGAGAGAGATTAAGAGAGTGGACGTGAGCAACGAAACAAATGTTTCTCATCTTCTTATTCTCACATTACAACATCAAGTACCTATATATAGAAAAAGAAACTTGGAGCCTAAGCTAAAGTAAATAGATAAACTATTAATGGGATAAACTCTAATAGCTTGGGGTTCAAGTAATTAATGGATAATCATAATAATTGTAATTATCCACTTTTATAACACTCCCCCTTGATTATCCATCACTATCGAGTATTACGTACTGCCTCGTTAAAAACCTTGTCATGGAAAAACTCAGTGGGAGAAAAACCATGATAAGGGAAAAAGAGTACAGTGACGCAATCTCCCCCGGGAACAGATGAGTCTTATTCTCTGTATACCTTTTGTAGATGATGCATCTCGATAATTCTCTTCGATTTTTCTAATCTTGTCAATATATGACAAAAATTTTAGAAGAGAGATAGACCTTTACTTTGATGTCTATCTTTTGCGTGTTATTTGCTGCCTCGTTAAAAACCTTGTCATGGAAAAACCCAGTGGGATAAAAACCATGATAAGGGAAAAAGAGTGCAGTCACGCTCATCATCATATGTTTCCCCCTGGAAGCATCTTCTTCAAATGACGCATTTCGAATAACGTAGCAGAAAGCGCCTTTGAACTAAAACTGCTACATTGTTACTTGGCCGGATATAGTGGACATCAACTTCTTGCGTCTTCTCAAATTCTTGAGTGCAAGAGAAGAATCTTGGAGAAATATGTCTTGTCATCTCGCTCTTGACATATCTTTCTTTGAGATGGGAAACATATGTATCAATATCTTGTTGGTGACTCTTCACCTGTGACTATATTTCTTGCTTCTTGTATATGTTGAGGGCATCAATATGAGCCATACAGATTCTCGACATGCTTCATGGAGCGCAATAATTTTGGCATGGCTTGAGCAAGCGGCGAGCAAAATTTGTTGTTGGAAACGCCACGTAGTTGTTGTTTTACGATATATATTTATATAGATCATCCATCTGCAAAACCAACTAAACCAAACTCGGGGTTTCTAGAATAAAATAAACCCAAGTCAATCGTACCTTGCAGATAGTGGAAGACACATTTGAACTCATTCAAAGGTCTAGTCGGAGAAAATGAATTAATCCTGCAAGTAGATCAGTAGCAAATGCTAGATACAATATATTCACTAGATCTATAAATGCTCGTCAGCATTTATATATGCTAGCTACAATTCACAAAATATATAAATACTCGTCAGCATTTATATATAGTGCTTCATGATCAAACTATATAGAGTCGACTTCCTTTAGAAGTGACTAATATAACATCTCTTTCTTTAGATGTTTAGTTGGAATATCTGGAGACACTTTTGTCTTTCCAAGATCTTTTATTCCAAATAACTCTTAAAGAGTTTTGATGATGTTCAAAAACATCATGCTTATAAGTTCCCGGGAATATAAGTATGATATCATATATCTTTCAGGGATTAGTCCTACAGACATCCCATAAGACGCAATTCAAGTCATTTATTCATCAACTCAATATCGAGTGATTTTGACAAACCCGGCGCGACACACCGTCTTGTCTTAAGTATCATAATACTCTTTTGATGCTTGGACCATGTGTCCAGGAAGTACTCGTTTCTTATACGAGATTAATATAGACTTGGCTACGTCTTTGTTTATTGGCCAATATTTATCTCTTTACGCTCACAGAGCAGAGATTTATGATCCTCATTAATCACATTTGCGCGCTAGATCATTTTTATTGTCGACATTGTATTTTCTTTGGTTCCATATTTGCCGTAATGACATGGTTAATCGAGATCTCTTAATCATTATAAATGATTTTATTCAGGTACCTGATTTCGTTTTTAACCATGCCAATCGGTCTTTTTACTTCTCTTTAGAAGTCTCTTTGCTCCTGTCGAGGAGTCTCTATGCTCCTCTTTAGAAGTGTATATGCTCCTCTTTTAAGAGTATAATCCTATTTTTATATAATTTGCTCTTTTTTTTCCGAGAATTTTCTTTATATTTGGAACCAAAGTTGTCTATCACGTTTTTATTGTGTTATAGACAATAATATGTCATCCGCCAGAGACATATTTTTGTAGAACATTTTTAGCTGGGACAAGAGATTTCGTATGAACTTTTAAGTTCATATGCATTTATATGAGGATCAATAATTTCATGAAATCTCATCCATCAGCTTTTTGCATTTGATTTGCAATTTATTATGAATAGTGATCCATTTGAACTTTGAACTCTTAAGTTCGTGTTTAAAATAGTCATTTGTTCAAAAATCTGAACTATTCAATGATTCTCCCATAATGATGGGGAACTTTATCATCAACATGATGATTTGCAAATCTAGCAATAGGTACATCTCTCATAAGATGGCTCAGTATTTGTAGAGCAGAGATTTATCTCCTGCATCTACATATTTCATCATTTTTGGATGATATTTTTATGCGGTGCAGAAGAGCATTTATAACATATATCTCACACCCATAAAATTTAAAAATGAGAAATATTTGATCTCCAATCATGTATATATAACATGGGAAAAATATTTCTTATAAATTATTAGCCTTGTATATAATCATTAATACATGCAAAACCGCATGCTCCATGTAAAAACATGGAGATTAAATCACCATGAATCGTTTTGCAATCTCTTGGATTTGCGCTATGAACGATTCGCTTAAAGCTCATTTTGAGAGTGAACATCATTTTTAGATGTTCTACTTTATCAAAAAGTGATAAATTTTAGGATATGACTTCACCAAAGTTGTCTCGCTCTGGGGTGTCAAACTCACAAAAATTCATCGACAAAAGTCGATGTGTGATAACTCTTCGAGTTCATTCATCTCGAACTGAATCCCACTTTAGGATCAATAACATATCCGATACGGATTATGTATTTAATCTTAGATCCTTATAAAAATGTGGGACTTGTAATACCCCTTCTCAAGATGATGGCTTTTTAAGCCTATTTATCTTGGACCGAATCTTATTTTTAGATCGGTTATATTCGGGGCTTAATTTGGGGATTATTGAGGAAATCAACCAGCATATACTATGAGCTTATTAAATAAAAAAATGGTGATTTGGCCAAAAACCATATGATTCTGGAGGCATAGCCTACTACAGAATTAAAGAGAAGGTATACAACCTTCGATTTCATATATAATATAAAATTTAAATAAACTTAAATGAACATAAATCAATTCAATAGAAATTAAATGTTACCTCAGAAATATGGACGGAAGCATGCAGTGCTTGAATAGGCTTCTCTTACTTTACATAAAATTTAAGTGATATTTAATCACTCTTTTGAGTTCCAATTATGTTTAGGTCATCAACATATACAGCAAAGATCACAAATCTCGATGGAGATTTTTTAATAAAGACGCAAGAGCATATTATTAACAAACTCTTTGTTTAAGAAATAATCGCTTAAGCAATATATCCTATGCGTCCGGATTATTTTAATCTGTAAAGTGATCGCTGTAATTTGACCGTACATATTTCATTAGACTTTGAGTCTAATGGCTCAGGAACTTTAAATACTTCTAGGATTTTTATGTATATATAAATCCAACGATCCATATAAACATATTGTCACTACGTCCATAAGGTACAATTCTAAATGATAAGAGACCGTTAGGCTCGTTGTGTACCTGAATGTAATTGCATCTATGACTGGAGAATATGTTTCTTCATAATCAACTCCAAGTCTCTGAGAAAAACCTTGTGCAACAAGTCGGGCTTTATATCGTGTGATTTCAACTTTTTCGCACGAAGACTCACTTGCACATAACATGTTTTAATCTTTAGATGTAGTGACAAGAGATCCAAATGCATCTCTTTTATTAAGGGAGAGCAAGTCAATTTGCATTGCAATTTTCTATTTCTCCCAATCAGGCCCTTGTTGGCACTAATATAGACCCTGGATCTGGATCATCATTATATATTGCATTTTTCTACCGGGATGACTTGACCGGTTATGCTATGTTATAGCAATTAGCAAACCTCTGTTTGCTATCATAAATATTTTGCCATCTTTATTTTGTATGATATAATCATACATATGTGTGTCTCTATTTGTGGTTGGACATTCAATACCACATTTATTTATAAAAATAAATGTCTTTGAAACTACACGAGTTTCTTTGAGACTTTGGAGAACACGAAGCATCGATTATTATGAATCTGATGCATTTAGAAGTCGAGAGACTAGCTCATCTAGACCTTCTAATTAATTTGCACTGTCTAAAAATATATTGACCCGTGCTTCATATATTCTCATAAGAGAAATATATTTTTGATTTTAAAGACATATTTCAAAGTCTTTAAATCTCATATAACACATATATTTATTCTTTACGAATAAAATAAATAAAAATAACTAAACATATAAATTCACAAAAATAATTATTTATAATCTATAGCCTTTTCATACAAGAATTCAGGAGGCATCGCCTTCCATTAAGAATTCAATAAGCATAGCTTTTATTTTATCGTAGAGAAGGAGGCAGAGCCTACCATATATATCGATCAATCCGGAAAAAATATAAATTTTTATTTGATCGTTTGGAAGGTAAAACCTACCATATGACGATCGATCCGGAAAAAGCATAGCCATTTATTTGATCGTAAAGGAGGCATAGCCTACCATATATAACGATCTATCCGGAAAAGACATAGCTTTTTATTTGATCGTAAAGAAGGCAGAGCCTACCATTTATAACGATCAAACCGGAAAAAGGCATAGTTTCACGATGTCTAAAATAATTATGTTCTATAAACATAAATAAAATTTAAATAATATAAATTTTACTTACCTCGTAAACGCTCTAGCGGTAAAGACATCGTGCTGATAACGTGTTATAAACCATAACGAAAATACTTATATATGTGTATATATAAATATAGGCAATTAAATAATTATTTGAAGTAAAAGGAAAAGAGATGTAGAGAGAGATTAAGAGAGTGGACGTGAGCAACGAAACAAATGTTTCTCATCTTCTTATTCTCACATTACAACATCAAGTACCTATATATAGAAAAGGAAACTTGGAGCCTAAGCTAAAGTAAATAGATAAACTATTAATGGGATAAACTCTTATAGCTTGGGGTTCAAGTAATTAATGGATAATCATAATAATTGTAATTATCCACTTTTATAACATGATTAGATAAAAAAAATATTCAAGTCGTAGTTGTCTTAAAAATGATAGAGCGAATTCAAAACCTGTTGTAAATAGATAATTATGAATGTGATTGTCCACACTTATCCATGTTATATAGACAATGCCTAATCTAATTTTATTTGGGCTCAAAGTTACTTGGGCTCAAAGTCATCTTTCCTATATATATATATATAGATACACGTTGTATGATTAAATACTCTCTTTTCCCTACCCGTTTTCTTTTTCTTATTACATATACATATATTTAGTTGTATATTCATAGCAATATACATACATTTATGAGTGTTTACATTATATTTTATAACACGTTATCAACACGATGTCTTTACCGCTTGAGCGTTTACGAGTTAAGTTACAATTTCTGTTATTTAAATTTATTTATGTTTATAGAACACAATTTTAGATATCGTGAAACTATGCCTTTTTCCTGTTTGATCGTTATAAATGGTAGGCTCTACCTCATTTAAAACCAACTAAAAAGCTATAACTTTTCCAGATTGATCGATATAAATGGTAGGCTCTGCCTCCTTTACGATCAAATAAAAAGCTTTACGATCAAATAAAAAGCTATGCTTTTTCCAGGTTGATCGTTATATATGGTAGGTTTTACCTTCCTTATGATCAAATGAAAATGTACATATATTCCGTATTGATCGTTATATATGGTAGGCTTTGCCTCCTTCTCTACAATCAAATAAAATCTATGCCTATTGAATTCTTATATGGAAGACGATGCCTCGTGAATTCTTGTATGAAAGGACTATAGTCCATAAATTATTATTTTTGTGAATTTATATGTTTAATTATTTTTTATTATTTTATTCGTAAAAATAAACGTGTTATATGAGATTTAAAGACATTAAAATATGTCTTTAAATCAAAAATATATTTTCTTATGCGAATAAATGAAACACGTGTCAATATTCTTTTAGATAGTGCAAAATAATAGGAAGGTCTAGATAAGCTAGTCTCTCGGCTTCCAAAATGCATCAGATTCATAATAATTGATGCTTTGTGTTCTCCAAAGTCTCAAAGAAACTCGTGTAGTTTCAAAGTCGTTTTTCTTTATAATTATTATATTAAGACTATAAATAAATGTGGTATCGAATGTTCGACCACAATGGAGATACATATATATATGGGTTGGCTGATTTTTTAGCCCTATACTAGTTACAATCTCAGCTTTCCACCCCAAACTTTTTACCTCTGAAAAAACCACCAAAAGAAACTATAATCTCAATAAAACTACACGTACTTTCGGATTTGTTCTTAAAACTACGCCTCCAATTGAACCAATCAGTTAACCGGTAATATTTAATCTGGTTTGGCTTACCCAAAATTTTGACCGAAATTAATCGATTTTGACTATATTTTAACCTAATTTTGACCCAAAAAAAAATATAAAAGAAAAAAAATGTTTTCTCCTATAAATAAATTTATTTCTTTATTTATTTTTATAAATAAATAAAATAATAAATTATAACGAAATTTTATCAAAAATATAAAAATATATACCACAAAAAATTAAATAATAAAATTTTGGTATATACTTTTGGTAATATTAAACAAAAAACAAAAAAACAATATAAAAAAATAGATGACCTTTTTTGGCAATCATAATATATGACCTTTGAATTTTGTATATTATGAAATTCAAAGTATATGAAAAATTCATTTAACAATATTGTTTGTTTTGATAAATGAAAATAAAAGAATTGGAAGAAAATTCAAAGTATATGAAAATTCATTTATATATCTATCCTTAAACACCACAAATCAAAGTATATATTATGATATTGATAAATTCATTTTTCTATAAAGATTCAGTTTTCTTTTTATAAATTCAAAAGTCAGTTATATATATATATATTATATATATATATATATATATATATATATATATATATATATATATACACACCATCCTATATACTTTGATTTGTGGTGATATTAAAAATATACATTTTCTTTTTGGCAATCATTTTTTTTTCTAAAAATACAATGATATATATATATATATATATATATATATGTATATATATATAACCAACCTTTGAATTTTGAAAAAGAAAAATGAATTTATAACACCGTAATATATATTTTGATTTGTGGTGTTTAGGGGATTTTAAAAGAAAAATGACCTATGAATTTATAAAAGAAAAATGATTGCCAAAATAAAAATGTATATCTTGTTATATTACCAAAATTTTATAACAAAATATAGCACAAAAAATAATTTGTGGTCTATTTTGGTATATTATTTTGTTGTATATTTTGTTATCTAAACAAAAGTATAGACGAGAATTTTTTTTGTGGTATATGTTTTCATATTATTTTTTTTGGTAAAATTAAGTTATAATTTATTATTTTAAATTGTTTATTGAAATAAATAAATTAAAATAATAATTTTTATAGAGAAGATATTTGTTTTGTTTTATATTTATTTTTGGGTCAAAATTGGGTTAAAATGGAGTCAAAATCGATTAACTTTGGTCAAAATTCTGGGTAAGTCAAACAGGATTGGATATTACCAGTTAACTGATCGGTTCAATTGGAGGCGTAGTTTTAAGAACAAATCCGAAAGTACGTGTAGTTTTATTGAGATTAAAGTTTTTTTGATGGTTTTATTAGAGGCAAAAAGTTTAGGGTGGAAAGCTGAGATTGCAATTAGTATAGGGAGATATATATAATTATATCTTGCAAAAAATAAAGATGGAACATTATTTATAATAGTAAACATGAATTTTACTAATGCTTCAAGCATACCATAACCGGTCAAGTCATCCCAATATAACAATGCAATTGTTAATGATGATCCAGATCCAAGATCTATATCAGTGCCAACAAAAGCATGAATGGGAGAAATAGAAAAGTTCAATGCAAATTGATTTGCTCTCTCTTAATAAAAGAGATGTCTTTGGAACCTCTTGTCACCACATCTAAAGATGTAAAACCTGTTGGTGCAAGTGGGTCTTCGTGAGGAAAAAGAATATGAAAAATCACACGATATGAAGTCCGACTTGTTGCACAAAGTTTTTCTCAAAGACCTGAAATTGATTATAAAGAAACATAATCTCCGGTCATGGATGTAATTACATTCAGGTACTTAAGGAGTCTAACGGTCTCTAATATTTTAGAAATGTACCTTATGGATGTAATAACAACATGCTTATATGGATAATTGGATAATGATATAACATAAAAATCCTAGAAGGATTTAAAATCCAGAGATATTAGACTCAAAGTCTAATGAAATTTGTACGGTCAAATTATAGCGATCACTTTACGGATTAAAGTAATCCAGACGCATGTTAATACCGACATATGCCCTTGCGTCTTTATTAAAAAATATGTATCGATATTTGTGATCATTGCTGTTTATGTTTATGACCTAAATTGGAACTAAAACAAAAGTGATTAAATATCACTAAAAATTTATGTAACCAAAGAGAAGCTTATTCAGGTACTGCATGTTTCCGTCCATATTTCAAAAGTAACATTTTATTTATGTTGAATTCATTTAAATTTATGTAAACTTTATATTGGAGTTGAAGGTTGTATACCTTCTCTTTAATTATGTAGTAGGCTATGCCTTTAGAATCATATGGTTTTTGGCCAAATCACCATTTTTTTTATTTCATAAGCTCATTGTATATGATGGTTGATTTCCTCAACAACCCAAATTAAGCCTCGTACATAACCGACCTAAAAGTATGATTCAGCCCAAGATGAATAAGCTTGAAAAGCATCATTTTGGGAAAGGGTATTACAAGTCCCACATTTTTATAAGGATCTAAACTTTTCAATACATGATTTATAAGGATCTAAACTTTTCAATACATGATTCAGATTGGATATGTTATTGATCCTAAAGTAGGATTCATTCGAGATGAATGAACTCGAAGAGTTATTATCTCGAGGGGGAGAATTAAAGTGATCCCACATCGACAATATAATCCCACATCGACAATAAGTCGATAAAGTTTGGTGAATTTTACACTCCAGAGCGATAGAACTCTGGTGAAGCCATATCCTAAAATTTATCACTTTTTGATAAAGTGAAACATCTAAAAATGATGCTCTCTTTCAAATGAGCTTTAACGAATCGTTGTTAGCGCAAATCCGAGAGATTGCAAAACGATTCATGGTGATTTAATCTCAATGTTCTGACATGGAACATGCAGTTTTGCATGTATTAATAGTTGTATATAAGGCTAATGATTTATAAGAAACATTTCTCCAAATTTATATATAAATATTGGAGATCAAAAATTTATCAATTTAAATTTTATGGGTGTGAGATATATATTGTAAATGCTCCTCTACACAACATAAAAAATGATATCCTAAGAGGATGAAATATATAGATGTTGGAGATGAGTTTCCACTCTATTAATATTGAACCATCTTTTGGAGATGTGCCAATTGCAAAATTTGCAAATCATCATGTTGATGATAAAATTCTCCATCATTATGGGAAAATCGTTGAACAGTTCAGATCTTTGAAAAAATACCTATAATAAATATGAACTTAAGGGGGGTGTATTGAACTAGAGATTTTGGAGGAATTTGAAATTTGTTAAGAATCACGTGTTATTCAATTAAGAATTTTTAAATGTTTTCTCAAATCTTATGTTATTGAACATGGAACTTACTTAAAATCATTCAAAATAACTTATAATCACATGTTATTCAATTAGTAATTTATTAAATTCTTATCAAATCCAATGTTATTCAAAAGTTTGCTATCGTCTTGTGATTTGGTTTAAAAAGGGATTTCTGGAGACTTTAGACAAAATTTTAGTTAAAAATATAGACCCAGAAATCTCACACTTAACCATGAAACTTTGAGAGATTTCAGTCAAATTTTAAAATATAAAGTTAACCACATAAAAATGCATAAACCATCTTCTATTGAAATCTTAAGATAATGGTATATTCCCCACCATGATCAAATTTGTTCTCTAATCTTTCATATATATTAGTGAATTCAAAACTTTTTCATCCCTAGTTCAGTAGGCCTCTTAGATCTGTAGAACAAGTCGAGACAATCAATCCCTTTCCAATGATGACGCATCTTGCTCCATATGGTTTGCTAATTCCATTGGGCATAAATTTCTCATACCCTAGCTTCTTATTTCTAAAATCCCTAAGGTTACTTATAATTTTTCGAAACAAGGTACAGTACATATTTCTAATAATACATGCTCTTTTCTTATCTCGAAACAAAGATCTACTTGATTTAATCGTCAAAGATATAAGAACTTTCATTAGATGATACATCAAATCATGACTCATGTATGGCTTAAAACACATCTAAGTGTGGGGGAGGAGATCATGATATATAAGAATGGAGCTGCTGTAACTCAACTTAAGGTTTGCATTGAATTGATGCAATTTGGTGTGCGTTAGCATTACTCATTCTCCCTTTTTGTAATTAAACACAACTCAATCAATCATTCAAAAATTAGCATAATTTTACCTTCTTCTCCAGTACATCGACTGAAATTGTAAAAGAGATTCGGGAATCAAACCAACACAATGAAAAAAAGAAATATTTACTCAGATGTTATAGAAAGGTTGGAATATTACTAGCATATCATACATTTTTCTGAAAATTACTCATATGTTTCGTGTCCTTGTGTAATTACTTTGGTTCCAAATAAAAGAAAATCCTTGAAAATAAAAAAGAACAAATTATTATAAAAAGAGGTTTAAACTCTTAACATATGAGCAAATAAACTCTTCAAGAGGAGTGAAGAGACCGATTGACATGGTTAATAACGAAATCAGGTACATGAATAAAATCATTTATAATGATTAAGAGATCTTTATTAACCATGTCATTACAGCAAACATATAACCAAATATAATATAATATCGACAAAAAAATATCTAGCGCGCAAACGTAATTAATGAGGATCATGAATCTTTGTTCTGTGAGCGTAAAGAGATATATATTGGCCAATAAACAAAGAGGCAGCCAAGTCATTAATCTCATATAAGAAACGAGTTATTTCTGGACACATGGTCCAAGTATCAAAAGAGTAGTATCATATATATGACAAAACGGTGTGTCATGCCAAGTTTCGCTAAAATACCTGATTTTGAATTGAGTTGATGCTATATGAATGACTGAATAACGCCTCATGGGATGTCTACAGGACTGATCCCTGAAAGATTTATGATATCATAATTATATCCCGGGAACTTATTATAGAATTTGGAATAAAAGAGTTATTTGAAATAAAAGATTTTGTCAAGACAAAAGTGTCTCGAAGTATTCCAATTGAAAATCTAAACAAATATATGTTATGTCAATTACTTCCGAAGAAAGTCGAATATACATTTAGTCCTATATGACCATATACTTAAAAGCTATTCGAGCATTTTTGTATCTAGATTATAGCTGAAAATATCTAGTATTTTCTACTAATCTGTTTGCAGCATATATCTCATTTTTATACAAATAAATATATTTGATCATGAAGTACTATATATAAATGCTCGTCACCCATTTATATATCTTTTTGTGAATCATACCTAGCATTTCCTACTAATCTACTTGCAGGGTATAAACTCATCTCCTACGAGTAGACATTGGGATGAGTCTTTCACTATCTGCAAGGTACGATTGACTTGGACTTACTTTGTTCTAGAAACCCCAAGTTTGGTTTACTTGGTTTTGCAGATGGAGGATCTATATCAGATCTATATAAATATTATATCGCAAAACAACAACTCCGTGGCGTTTCCAACAACAAATTTTGGTAGTCGTTTGTTCAAGCAATGCCAAAATTATTGTGCTCCATGAAACATGTCGAGAATCTGTATGGCTCATAATAATGTCCTTACATATACAAGAAGCAAGCAATACAGTCATCAGTGGAAAACCATCAACATTATTTGAAGACATTGATGCACATGTCGCCCAATTCAAAGGAAGCTATATCAAAAGCGACAAGAGTACTACCTCCAAGATTCTTCTCCTACATTTAAGAACCCGAGAAGAATCATGAAGTTAATTTCCAGTACATCTCCTCAAGAAACAATGAAGCAATTTACAAAAGCGCTTCCATATACAACATTCAGAAAGTATCTTTACATATCGAAATGCATCTTTTGAATAAGATGCTTCCAGGAGGAGACATATGATGATGAGCGTGGCTGAACTCTTTTTCCCTTTTTATGGTTTTTATCCCACTGGGTTTTCTATGACAAAGTTTTTAACGAGGCATCAAATAACACGCAAAAGAAAGACATCAAAGTGCATGTTTATCCCTCTCCAAAATCTTTGTCATATATTGACAAGATCAAAAGAAGCAAAGAGAATGATCGAAATGCATCATCTACGAAAGGTACACAAAGGAAAAGACTCATCAATTCCAGGGGATATTGCGTCATTGTACTCTTTTTTCCTTATCATGGTTTTTATCCTATATGGTTTTCCCATGATAAGGTTTTTAACGAGATAGTACGTAATACGTTGATGATGATGGATAATCAAGGGGGAGTGTTATAAATAGATAATAATGAGTGTGATTATCCACATTTTCCCATGTTATCAAGATAATGTTTATTCTAATTTTACTTGGGCTCAAAGTTGCTTGAGCTCAAAGTCATCTTTCCTATATATATACGTTTTATGATCAAAGAGTGAATGTAGAGTAGAAGAGATAAAGTTAATAATGTGTGTTATTATTTGTAACGCCCCGACCAACCCTACCAGTGAGCACCCACGTCCTCTCTCGGGCCAGTGGGCCTTACGTCTGTCCGACGGCCGATCCGCTACGTCTGGGAGGTTTTAAAGACTTGTTTACCGACTATGGGTGATAAAATCCACACTAGAATTTTGTTCTTAGATTTATGGTTAAAGAGGGCTAGATTTTTAATGATGCTTTGAGAGTTGAATTGCTAAAGAACGAAAGGATTTACTGATGTGAATCAACAGTTTACAACGAAGTGTATGAGAATACAAGTGTTTGTGAATATTAGGTTTAATAGTAGGTAGGCGATGCCCTCTCCAAGTCGTCCTTCTTCTTCTTATATAGGTCTTCAAATTAGGTTAGCTGCTCCCAGATCCACGCCGATATCTCCTCAAAATCAGGTCCGTTCCGAGAATATAGCTGACCTGATAAACCATTCTTATCAGGTCGCGCCGCCTCTCTTGCTAACTATCGGGCTGGGCCTGTTGTTGTAAAAGCCCATTAATATTTTGCTGATGGATTTCGCACCACCGACCCTACAAATCACCACATGATCTTTCTTTGTGTTTTGTCCTCACTCACACAGTTCTGATAATCACTTCTTAGAAGGCCCACCTCTGTCTGACGGCCGGTCCGCTATGTCTGAGAGGCTTTAAAGACTTGTTTACCGTCCCTACAAATCACCACATGATCTTTCCCCGTGTTTTGTCCTCACTCACACAGTTCCGATAATCACTTCCCGGAAGATCACCCATCCTGAACTACTCCAATCCAAGCACGCTTAACTGTGGAGTTCTCTCAGGACGGTTGACCAAAAAGATAAGTTTACTTTGGTGACATAGGTGGCCAAATCAATTCTTTTAAACCTCTCCGCATGTACCACCATATTCCTAAAATCGGGGGTATTACATTATTGCTCTCACTCTAACTCACTTCTCCTCCACTCGTTTTCTTTTTCTTATTACATATACAATATACACACATATATGAATGTTTACATTATATTTTATAACAAAACTATCATTGTATTAGAATATCGAAAAAATGTTTTTA
Organism: Arabidopsis thaliana x Arabidopsis arenosa; assembly: GCA_019202795.1. NCBI lineage: Eukaryota > Viridiplantae > Streptophyta > Magnoliopsida > Brassicales > Brassicaceae > Arabidopsis > Arabidopsis thaliana x Arabidopsis arenosa. Next base: position 5,193,842 of record CM032919.1, on the reverse strand, counting down.
TCAATTCTAATTGGAAACATTATATTGTTGCAGTATGGATTATATCGCTTTCGAATCTATGATTCATAAGAAGTAATAAAACTTAATGATAGTAGTACAAAAAATCAAGAAAATGGTAAAAATAAACAAACATGATAACTGTTAAAACGAAATCTACGAAGTAATAGAGAAGTTGGACACGTAAGATAAATGAAGATAAAAGTTAAAAAAATCTGAAAAGTGATTGGTTATTGAGAGTCTTTTTTATCTTGATGATTCTTTTCCTAATAAAGATTAGTTGACCATCTAGTAAGCGCTCCTCTTATATACACATATGATTCTCCTATACACACCCTCATCATTTTCTCACACATGCTATCAGAAGAACGAAGAATTCTCTCAACACAACTACAATAAAGGTAATAGTTAGTCATTTTTCATATACTATTTTCTGTTTTTTTTTGTAGTTTAGAACATTTTTTATGTTTTGAGCAATACAAATGTGAACAATAAGATAGTATATTTTCCGTTCTAGGTTATTTTTATTGCTTTCATTTACCACTCTCTTTTATAGTTCTGCACCATTTTACAACCGAGATCTGATTTTGGATCTGTTCTAAAAATTAGGATATCGGCTCTCTATAGATCCGATTCCGAATAGCAAACTCACAGATCCACTTAATCTCAAATATGATTTTTAATATATTTTCACTAGTTCCGGTAAAATATCCGATGTCCTCGGATCCGAATCCAAATTGAGAATCATTAGATTTGGCGAATCTTGATTCATATAATCCAAAATGTTTGGATATTAGGATCTATCTCTGCTTTTCCCCATCATCATACTCTTTGTTTTATCTTATATATTTATCATATCGACGTTGATTGCACAACGTTGTGTTTGTTTCAGTGGAGAAATCCATAGAAGTTTTGTCCAATTTCACTAATTGATTTTTTTTTTCTATTTGGAATCTTTTTCTTTATGGTTGAATTGTAAATTCACACAATGAATATAATTAAAGGGGAAAACAAATTCAATTGACTCTCTTTATTAAGAACTCGATTTCAAAAAGGGTTCTAATTAATCTCTTGTGAAGCATGTTAGGTTTTGCTAAAGAACATAGAAAGAATTAGGATTTTTAGTAGAAAGTTGTGGATCCTTTGAATAGGGGACAAACCCCCTTATTTATACATGATTAGAGAAGGTTTAGAGATCAGCTAAACTTCCTTTTATTTAGGATTTGAATCTTCGGATTTCCTTTATCTTCGAGGACTTGCTATTTTTGAAGAGAAAGTTTTCATTCTACGGATGTGGAAAGTTGGCCGGACGACCTTTCCATCATGGCGTGAGGTCGGCTGGCCACCTCCCTGGGCTTTTGCCCACTAGCCCATTAACAGGCTAACCGGGGTACTCCGGTTTGACTGAATTGCTCAGTTTAATTCGGAGGTGCTAATTTCGGCACAAACATTTTTTTTTTCTCAATGGTAAGTCTTAACTTGAATTGATTTGTCAGTAAAAATAAAGACTCTTAAACTTTGACGAAATAACTTAGTCCAAAACACTAAGTAAATGAAATTTTATGTTCAAATTTAAATTTTATTCTAAAAATGTGATTTTGATAGAATTTATGTTTCATCTTTCATTTCTTGGTTAAACCTTGTTTACAAACTTCATGGGAGACAATATATCTTATTACCTAGTATGTGGTTCTTAAATCATTAAAAAAAATTTGTTTTTATGAATACTCATACATCTTATTAGGGTTAGGGATAATGGTTCTAGATCAATATTTATCTTGCCTACTAGATCTAACTGTTTTCATTGTTTTCAACTCTTATTGACCTATATATGAGGCATGCCTTAAAATATAGGAGGCGCAACTAAAAATAATTTTCTTTTGGGAAATTTTAAGATAATTATAAGACAATAAAAGCAAATTTTAAAGATTAAAATATTGGGAGCCTAGAAACAAAAAGTTTGGGGATCTATTTTTGTATCATAATTTATAAAAGTTCAAAGAGGGCCCTAGGCCCATGTTACATGGGCTATGTTCTAACTTGCTACCTATATAGATCAATATTTTGCTTTCTTACTGATCAAAATTTCACTCTATTGAACAGTAGCATCGGTCCATTCATCATACGTCAAATGTCCAATGGAAATGCCGAGAGAGTAGGAGGGCCAGCAATGATATTTCTGCCTTCTGATTCAACTCTAGAGCTTACTAACCTCATCGCTCAAACAAAGACCGGAGTTGCCCTTACCGGAAGTGCAGCCATGGGGAAGATTGGACCAACAATTGGTTTGGTTGATCTCGCTGAATTCGATGACTCATACTATTTCCGTGTTTCACTGCCCGGTGTTTCAACAAATGAAGGTAAGTCTCGAAACCTTGTGATATATATTTCAATGTAGCTTAAAAATACGTGGTTTAAAGAAGTATCACTCTTTTATTATAAGTATGTGTTCAAAAGCTGTTTCTAACTTTGTATCTTGTGTTTTTTTCCCCGTTTTATCTGACATGTTAAAAACATATATACAGATGAGTTTACCTGCGAAATCGATCCGAACGGTAAGATTCTGATAACGGGAGTAACAACAACAGGGGAGAAGACAGTGCGCGTACACAATCAAGTCTTCAAGATGCTATCACAAAACTTATGCCCTCCAGGCCCCTTCACCATCTCTTTCCAGCTTCCGGGTCCTGTGAGCAACAAAGATATTAGGGGTAAATTCGGGTCTGATGGTGTACTTGAGGGTATAGTGAAGAAGCTTAACTATGAAGACCGAACAGAACAACCAATGGAGATGGATTTGTTGAGTTTAATAAAGTAAACTAGTAGCTTAACTTGGATCATTGCAGCTTATGTAGTATTTTCTTTTTGTTGTAAGTTAACATGGAGAAAGATTGTTGATTGGTTTTTGTTTTTGGATAAAAGTTCCAAGTATTTGATACTTAATATCTATCTATGAACAAAATATTTAGTATAATAAAAGTGGATTATCGACAAAACGTTTTAAGTTATCACAGTGTTTATTGTAACATACTTTTGTTAAAATAACTGAATCTATTGTAACGACTTCTCCTATTTATTGACTTGTTTCCACATCTCTATATTTTACATATTCATATAGACTTGCGGTCATTATGATCACGCTTTAAAATGTATATATATATTCATAGACATCTCGTAACAAATACCAAAACTATTCCTATTCAAATTCGATTAGAAAGTTTCATATCCCTATAGAATTGAAACATAAAGTAGTCTTAAAACATACATTCAATATCTTAACCATAATCAGATTTTTAAATTTGGATTAACACTACAAGAAAACACGTCATTTGCGACCCCCATATTGGTTGCAAAACGGTCGCGAAATAGGGTTTTGCAACTGAATAGCGACTATTTCCATTAGTCGCAAAAAAACGGTCGCAAAATTTCTGTGTCTCATTATAGTCGCTAATTTGCGACTATTTGGCGACTATAAATATATCGTCGCAAATTAACGACTAATCTGTGACAGGTGAATATCGTTGCAAATTTGCAACTATTTAAGGACTCATTTATTATGGTGACAATATAGTCCTTTATTAGTAACCATTTTGATACGAGATTTAGAGTTATTTGTAAATTTGTTTAGTCACAGTTTGGTCACATTTGTTAATTGTTGTTAATTGTTCTGGTCACAAACTAGTCAGAATTTCTGAAACTTTTTGGTCACAGAATGGTTACATCTTATTAGTCCGAAACCTGTCCATTTCAAAAGCAAATGCATTCAAAAACCATTCAAATATCAATCAAGTACCATTCCAAACCATTCAAAAACTATCCTAATCAAAGCATAACATATCCTAATAAGTTCACATACACAGACAAAAGGAAACTAAAATCAAGTTGAATGATTTGAGGCGGTGTTAGATAGAGGAGAGGTTGGTGTGGTTCCAGTGGTGTCCGTCAGATTTCAGACTCAAGTACCTTCTGCCACCTTTCGATGTCCGTCAAAATGGTCTTGCTTTTTTGTGCAGTCTTTTTGGCTGCCTAAGAGAAAACAAAGATCAAAGAATTTAGGTGTCAGAAGTTATAAAATGAAGCGACAAACATTCTTGTCAAGTCAATTCAAGAAGCTATACCTCTTCCATTTTGATCTTTCCAACGGAAACCTTTTCCTTTGTCTCAGTTATACCCTTCCTGACCAAGGTCCCGGTTGTGGCAGCAGCTGTTATGAGGTGTTCTTGCACGGCATGTCTAGTTGCCGGCTGCTGAAGAATTGCCCACCAGAAACTGCACTAAGAGCATTTAACTACGCTTTTAGACAGCTCATTCATTACCGTGCCCATGCCATCCAAACCAGCCTTAACCATGTACAAAAATAAAGAGGAATATTAGTCGAAATGTAGAAGCAAAAACTAATAACATTGGAAAATTAGAAGACCATTTACCATCTCAAGGAGAATGCTATCCTTGAGATTATATGCTGATATGCTATCATAGGTTAACTTAGGGAAAGGAAACACTAGTTATTGAAAGGTAAATTAGAAGTACAGAACAAGCACATACTTAAACAAATAATAACAGAGATACAACAAACACAGTAGTTTCTTAGAATCAATATACAAACACAAACTTAAGCAAATTAGATGAGCAGTCACTATACTAACAAGATTCAAGATTAAAACAAAGCTTAAACTAAAGTCAAACATTAGAAGATTCATGTATTCCATCACTACAGTTTAATAGCTAACATGAAGAACATAGACTAGATGGATTACATGAATTAGAAACTTCTGAAGATTTTGAGTTTCCACAATAATCAACATATTAACAAAGGCAGAACACATGTCTGAACAAAAGCAGAATACGTGCTAGTTTCTGCATCCAAATCCATTCCATAACATAAATGATTTCATTAGCATACCAAAAGCTAGCTTATCTTGCTCAAAACTTGAACCTTTTTAAACAGGGCTAAACTCCAAATAATGCCTTTAAATCCGATTCAATTCTATGGATTAATGGTAACTAAAAATGAAACATTCTTACTTTGAACACCTGCGAATAACTACATTTGCTACTGGAGAAAACTCAAGTATCCAATTGGATCCAGCAGATGGAGAATTCTCTATGTCTTCGACCCAAGCAACCATTTAAGTGAACTATCTTTAACCAATCCTTCTAGAACATCCTGAGTTCTGCTCGACATACTTAGATTTCTTCACCTAGTAAAATCATTTCAAATATTTAGGCAAACCAACTAATTTTATCACAAAATTTGACTCCTAAACTCAAACTACAGAGGCTATCATTGATCAAAATCTAACCTTTATTAGAAGTTTCAACACAGAGATTACTCAACTCAAATCAAGAGACGAAAATAAGTGAAACATATGTGAGTCTGACTAATTCATGAACAATTCTGATCAGATTCCAAAATTACAGAGCAGACCCACCTCAAAATCAACTAACTTCACAACTATGAATTGTTCTCCCACAACACCATAAACGCTTCGCTATCTCCAATTATCAAGATTCGGTCGTTATTTGGGGTTTATCGAAAAGGGACAAACAAGAGAAGCGGAGGAAGTGAGACAGAGCGACGAAGAACGGAGCGACGAAGATGGGTTAGGGTTTCAGCTATGTTTCAGCCACCGACATCAAAATATATGGATTAGGGTTATCTGAGACGAGCGAAGAAGCTTGAGAATGAAAATTTTATCGAATTGAAGAAGAAGAAGAATCTGGGGATGAGCGCGAGAGTGACAAAGAGATGGTGGATCTGAAATCTAAAGCGAAATTGATAAGACCCAATAGATCTAGGGACGCATAATCACAGGAAGACAGTAAGAGTGAGGAGAAGGTATCGAGGGAGAGAAACAGTACCTGTCGGACCCGAGTCGGATGGGCGTTGGCGACGACGGTCATTCTCTTGGCCGGAGGAAGCCATGTGATGGTCGGAGATGCGGAGGGTGAAGTTTAAGATATCGCAGTCTAGGGTTTGAGAGTGGTTTGGTCGGAGATGTCGAGGATGAAGGGTGAGAATAGGGTTTTTTTTTCAAGTGTCGAGGATGAAGAGTAATAGAGAGTGGGATTTTCATTTAACTGAGAATATTTGGTGTGTATAGGGTAGGATCGACTTTGTTTTAACCTAATAATTAAGTGTATTGGTCGCTCTTTAGTCGCAAACTAGTGACAAACCAAAAAAAATGGGGGGAATCGAAACCGCCCAAACACTTAGCCAAAATCATAGAAATTTCACAAACCGTAGCTAAATGGTCGCTATATTGGTCGGTAAATAGTCAGAACATACGTCCCAAAACAGTCGCTAAATGGACAGGGGTCCCAAACTAGTCCCAATTTAGCGACTCATTTGTGACTGTTTTATATTAGTCACAAGACAAAATTTAGAAATCTTCACATTGTGATCAAAAATGGTGATATATATCACCCACAAACACTCATATTAGTGGTATAGAGGATATAAAAGTGTTTTAGGTAGAAAAACTTTGCTAAACTCAAGTAATATAGATATTTTACTAAATCCCTAAACATTAATCATATGAGTAATGTAAAAGTATAAATAGATTTGGTACTTGTGAATGTTTTGTTAGTAAACATCAAAATTTATGATCTTGGTTGAGTTCTTATTACTAAGTTCGACCAAACACTTAGCAAAAATCTTAGAAATTTCACAATTAGTATCAAAATAGTCGCAACATTGGTCGGCAAATAGTTACAATATTTGTCGCAAAATAGTCGCTAAATGAACAATAGTTACAAAATGGTGGCACTTTTGCGACTGTTTTGTGACTGTTATCTATTAGTCACAAGACAAAATTTAGAAATCTACACATTGTGATCCAAAAGGGTGATATATATCACTCACAAACACTCATATTAGTGTTATAGAGGACATATATTAGTTTAAGGTTGAACAACTTTGCAAAACCCAAGTAATATAGATATTTTACTAAATCTCTAAACATTACTCATAAGAGTAATGTAACAAGACAAAGAGATTTGGTAGTTTTGAATGTTTTGTTTGTAAACATCAATATATATGACTTTGGTTTTGTTTTTATTACTAAGTAACATCAAATTAGTGTAGAATTGTTTAACTTTATATGTAAACAAATTTAAAATGTGAAATTTGTAAAACCAAAAATCGATAGTTGGTAAATAGTCGCAAGCCGGTTGCTTTCTCAGGTGTCAGTCGCAAAATCTTCAGGTGCTAGTCGCAAACCGGTCGCTTTCTCTGCATTTCAACGTGTTTTGAGCCAACTCTTTCCAACTAATTTGCAACGAAAGTGTAACTATAACAGGTGGTTGTTAACTAGTCGCTCTTTTGAGACTCAATTGCGACGATACTTTGAGACCAAAAGTTGAGTCGCACATCAGTCGCATATCAGCCACCCATTTGCGACTATAATAAATTAGTATGTAATCGGTTTTAAAATCGTCGCAAATTAACGACTAAGTAAAGACTATTTGTTTTAGTCGCAGAATAGCGACTATATTCCATCTGTAAATATTGTGGTCGCTAAATGGTCGTTCAGAAGTCACAAAATAGTCGCAAACATTTGCGACTAATAATTCGGTCGCAAAGTTTAGTTGCAAAACGCAGGTTTTCTTGTAGTGTAACTTTACACTTATAAGCCTGTAACTTCTTCTACGACCCACACTAACTTTTGTTATACTTGTAATTTGTTAAGTACGATGGTTTTTTTTTTTTGACAATATATCCGTTAAAAACAAAGCATAAAAGATACAAGAGTCTTCACACAAAACACAACAATCACTAGCTCAGAAGAGCACAAGGCAACTAAACAACAACCCCATTAGCCCTAAACCAGCCATCATTCTCACAGACGTCGCCTCACCAGCAGCAACACCAGCAGTAAAGCTTCCACCTGGAGTGCTTGTTGTCAACACAACCACCATCCACTCTTTCTCCGATCCAACACCGGCCCCGACATACCTCGAATCATTTAGATACCGAGCATAACCAGTTTGGGTGTAATTAGTTAAAGCCAGAGTAGGGATCCGGTTAGGGATACAGACCGGTAAGATCAACGCATCACGGGTAGTGTTTGGATCAATTTTGCACTCAGAGAGAATGTCTTGGTAGTTTGTTAACCGTGGAGGGACCGAGCCAGGAGTAACCGTGCTGGCTGTGGTATGGTTTGTGCATGGCTGATCTTCCAACTTGTCGGCGATCTCATCGGCCACACAATCAGCCTTTTCGTTTTTTGCAAAAGGAGGAACTCTTTGAGCAGTTCGGTAGCTGTTTAGACCTTGAAGAAGATTATCCTCCGCCTCTATAACATTTCAAACACAACAAAAATGATCTACTAATGAGAAGAGTTCCATCTACACAATTTAAATGAACATGCATGGGGATGAAATTGTAAACTCCAATAATAATAAGCTTAAAACTAATTAGTAACGACCCGAATAAATGTTATAATACATTAATTTCTTTACAAAACATCATCTTTTGATCTCCAAACACGCATTACGTATGTGAATCTTTATTTCAAGAACGAGTTTATACAAAAACATAATGTAATAACACTAAGAGAGAGGTTAAGAGCGTTTACGGTTGCAGAAAACACAAGTGGAAATCAAAGAGAAAATGAGAAGATGAATGATGTAGAAAGAGAGAGACATCTTCGTAATCAAGACCATTTCTCTTCAGACAATTTGATTTTCTTATTCTTATTTCTCTGGTAATAAAAGCAGAAGTAAGAGATCAAAGGCAAAGAGAATGTTATTTTGTTGGTCCTGTACTCTATTTGTTTATAGTATCTTAAAGGTCTAGAATTAGCTTTGTCTTGATAAGAATTTGTTAAAGTGACAAACACTTGGCAGAGAGGAGGTTTCGTTTTGCCAAAAGACGACGTGTATTAATGCACATCTTCGTCACGTGTCATGCATGCACAACAACAAAGTCGATTTCACGAAAAATATATAACTAAATGTACAATTATCCAAGTATAGTCGAGATAATAAATCTTCCTAACGAAGAAATTTGTTAGTGTGTGAAGGGGACACTGTTTTTGTCCATGTCACACGGATCACCACAAATCTGGCCCCATTCACCAACACGTGTATCCTCCTCCAACCACGTCATGTTCCTCAACCTGCCACATGTCAAACTCTATGTTGAGATATATTGATACTTCCATGTAGCATGTTGTATATATGGCCATCAATGTGTTGTGCCGAGTGTTCACTTCGTCAAGAGTCTTATCATCAAACGTTACGTTTTCGTTTTCTCAAATTCCAAACAAAACCAAGAAAACTTTACCTGAAATTAGAAGATTATCGCAGCTTGTGTGCCTAAGAGCGATGGCGACTGAGAAACAAAAACAACATGCACAACCTGGCAAAGAACATGTCATGGAAACAACTCCACAATTCTCTAGCTCAGATTACCAACCCTCCAACAAGCTTCGTGTAATTATCTTTATAACCTATAGTTTCTGATAAAAATATTACATATTCGTAATTCTTTACGTGCCATATTCATTTTCAGAGTTATTATATGCATATCACTGAGATGTACATGATTTGATCTCAATTTCGGTCTTTTAGCTAGATTATGTGCATTTTTATTGAAAGATTTTATAGAACTTGAGATGTTAATATATATATATAACAAATAAATGTAAATCAGGGTAAAGTGGCGTTGATAACTGGTGGAGACTCCGGGATTGGTCGAGCAGTGGGATACTGTTTTGCACTCGAAGGTGCTACGGTGGCTTTCACTTACGTTAAGGGTCAAGAGGAAAAAGATGCACATGACACGCTACAAATGTTAAAGGAGGTTAAAACCTCAGACGCTAAGGAGCCGATTGCGATTCCAACGGATTTAGGATTTGACGAAAACTGCAAGAGGGTTGTTGATGAAGTCGTGAACGCGTTTGGTCGCATCGATGTCTTGATCAACAACGCAGCAGAGCAGTACGAGAGCAGCTCGGTCGAGGAGATAGATGAGCCTAGGCTTGAGCGAGTCTTCCGTACGAACATTTTCTCTTACTTCTTCCTCACAAGGTAACACGTGTGATCTTTTCTTCTTATAAAGTCGAACGCACGTACGTACGTGTGATGGTAACTGACTTTTTATTTATTATTATTATTAGGCATGCGTTGAAGCATATGAAGGAAGGAAGCAGCATTATCAACACCACATCAGTGAATGCCTACAAGGGAAATGCATCGCTTCTCGACTACACCGCTACAAAAGGAGCGATTGTGGCGTTTACTCGAGGGCTTGCACTTCAGCTTGCGGAGAAAGGAATCCGTGTCAATGGTGTGGCTCCTGGTCCGATATGGACACCACTAATCCCAGCCTCGTTCAATGAGGAGAAGATTAAGAATTTCGGGTCTGAGGTTCCGATGAAACGTGCGGGGCAGCCGATTGAAGTGGCGCCTTCGTATGTTTTCTTGGCTTGTAACCATTGCTCTTCTTACTTTACTGGTCAAGTTCTTCACCCCAATGGTAATTCCAGACACATATTTATATATTTAGGTATGATGGTTAAGCAAATGGCGAACTTGGTTTCAACTTATGTTTTTTTTTGTGTTTTTGTTTGTGAAGGAGGAGCTGTGGTGAATGCATAAGCGTGGAGTGGACAAGGCCCGTCTTAAAACGTCCAAGGTCTTATATATGGTGATGTTGTTGTGGGTTTAGGGGCTTTTTGTTAAGTTATGTATATGTATGTAATGTGTCAATTCCGTACCTTTTGTAGTCTGAACTATGAAGTAGCAAAAATATGTGTTGGGGTCGGATTTCATCCCATAGCACCGAGCCGAACTTCGGACGCCTCAGGAAACTTCTGAAGACACCTCGATGCAAACTGCCATTCACCTCGGTGTAGAGTGCCGATCACCTCGGGTCACTACATTGGTTGCCTCGGGGAAAAGCCCGTAGTCTGCTCGGGGTCTGTCAGTGAACTTGTGAACCCGAGCAGGCTCCCTTCAAGCGCCCGAGCCGGTTCACTTCGGAAATCCGAGCCGGTTCGCGCCAAGACCCACGAGCTGGCTCCTTCCGTGGACCCGAGCCGGTTTCCCTCGGGAGCTTGGGCCATACCTCTCTAGTCCCAGAGCCGGTTTGCGCAAGTCACCCGAGGTAAAGACTTAGTGAATATTCGTCTTCAAAGTACCATTTCCAAAGCAAGACATCATTTCCGAAAAAGAAGGATCATTTCCGACAAACCCGGAAATGATAAAGAAGGATCGCGAAGGATCAACTCAAATCAGGAAATCTTCCAAAAGACTCCGAAGAATAAGGAAACTATCCAAATCCGCGATATTCTAAACCGACTTCAAGATAAATGGAAATCTTCCGAGAATATCGCTGGAGAGGCGGTTCATCGCCCTTATATAAAGAGACTCAAGGCTCTCGCAGAAGGCAAGCAATATCGCTCCAGAAATTACACTACACAAAGCTCTCACAGCACAAACACCTTTTTCTTTTACAATCAAACTCTTGAACGATCAAAACTATTCTTTTCATCAATAATATCAAGAACACCATCTTTGGTTACAATTGTTTTCTGTTGTTCTTTGAGGATTCTCGCATATCGTATCCCTAAATTAAAACCCTAGACAAATCTCGATTGTGTTGGTTTCGACTTCCACAGTTTGGCGCCGCCTGTGGGGATACTTTAGAATTCTCTTACCCTAAGAACACAGAACTCAATCACCGAAGAAGACGATGAACGAGGACGGTCGTCAGATACCACCACCAGTCGGAGGAGGCAATCCTAACCCTCCGAACCCTCAAGCCGATCCAGCAATCTCAGCGACCCTAGCCGAACTGAAGGATATGATGGTCAAATTCCAGAAGAAAGCTGACGATCAAGAGAAAGCTAACAAGACCTTGGCGCTACAAATCGATGAAATCGCATCCCGTGGGCAACACAGAACCACGCGTTTCCAGACTCGACCGCCACGAGCCCGGAGGGACTTGCCTGGTCTCAACCCGACGAGACTCACGTTCGCGACGCCAACGGACAACGCCAGAGCTGCAACCCGAGCCGATCCTGCCAGACGCGAGGATCAGGATGATCCCACCGAGCCAGACGCAGTGGACCCGATAGACGAGCCGGACGATCCACAAAACGAGCGTACCCGAGCTGGAGCTAACTCAGTCGAACGAACCGACCTCACTGATGACGAGGAGACTGAAGAAAACATAAGATGGGCCGAAGAATCCGAAAGAGAAGACGAGCTCAGCAAGATCCGAGCCTCCCTAGCCAAGGCGGAAGCTGATATGAAGCTCGTCAAAACCCAGATACATAGCGTTTCATCCTCCGCACCTAACATCGACCGAATTTTGGAAGAATCTCGGAATACGCCTTTCACCAAAAGAATTTCCGAGACGACGATGTCCAATCTGGGAAAGTTCAAAATCGACACCTACAACGGGACAACCGACCCAAAGTGTCATATTAAGTCATTCGTGATATCTGTGGCCCGAGCCAGATTCAAGCCCGGACAGAAGGACGCCGGTCTATGCTTACTGTTCGTGGAGCATCTCAAAGGACCCGCATTAGAGTGGTTTTCAAGGTTGGAACGAAACTCGATTGACAGTTTCGACGAGCTGTCAACACTTTTCCTCAAGCAATACTCCGTGCTCATCGACCCCGGAACCTCCGACGCAGACCTGTGGTCTCTGTCTCAACAGCCTACCAAGCCGCTAAGAGATTTCCTCACGACCTTCAAATCAACGCTAGCCAAGGTTGAAGGAATCACAGACGTAGCCGCCCTTTCGGCCCTGAAGAAAGCTCTCTGGTACAAGTCCGAGTTCAGAAAAGAGCTGAACCTATCTAAACCTACGACAATCCGCGACGCGCTGCACCGAGCCTCAGACTTCGTCGCCCATGAAGAAGAGATGGCGCTGCTAGCAAAGAGGCACGAGCCGACGAAGCAAACGCCCCGAGCCGAGAAAACTCAAGCAACACCTCCGGTCCAGAAGAAGGCTCGCGAGAGCGGGACGTATACACATCATGAAGGACGCAATTTCAAGGGAGCTCACAACTACCAGATTGACACTCCTCGTGGCCGAGGTCGCGGCAGAGGCCGAGGTCGTGGGCGAGGAAGAGAAACCTACACTTGGACAAGAGATCAGCCGCCGAGCAACGATTAAGAATACTGCGAGCACCACAAAATCTTCGGCCACCACACCTCACGATGCCGGAGCCTCGGCGCAAAATTAGCAACGAAATTCTTAGCAGGAGAGCTCGGGACGAACGTCACGCTCAAGGACCTGGAGCCAGAGCCGGATCAGCCCGAGCAGGCCAACGCCGCAGGGGACCCCGAGCCAAGGAACACGAACGCCCCGAAGAGAACTCGGGAAAATCTAGACGAAGACCGGGATAATACACGGCAAAAAATCTTCACCATAATGGGTGGGTCGCCGTACTGTCCTGACACCGTAGCCGCAATCAAGGCGTATCAACGCCGAGCCGAGGCGCCTAGCAACTGGACGAGACCCTTCGACCGACCTAACGACGTAGTCACATTCGAGGAAAGTGAGACGAACGGGCTCGACATGCCTCACAACGATCCCCTCGTCATCACGTTAGCAATAGGAGATCATGAAGTTTGCCGAATATTGATCGACACCGGTAGCACCATCGACGTAATTTTCCGTGAAACGCTCCGACAGATGAACATTGATATGTCACAGGTAACACCGACCCCGAGGCCTGTCCTCGGATTTTCAGGGGAAACTCTGATGACGCTCGGAACCATTCAACTATCGGTCCGAGCCGGCGGGGTGACAAAGGTGGTCAACTTCTCAGTCACCGATCAACCTACCATTTACAACGTCATAATGGTCACGCCGTGGCTAAATCTGATGCGAGCTGTCGCATCGACCTATCACCTCTGTGTCAAGTTCCCGACTCCCAGTGGCGTGAAAACAATCTGGGGCAGCCAGAAAAATTCACGGATGTGTTACATGGCAGCGCATAAACTCCGAAACCCTGTCACCGAAGCCAAGGCTGAAACCGATCACAAGAAATCAAAACTTGGCCGAAGTGAAGAGAAGGCTATATCTAAACAGTTATAGCAATTACAGATCGAGGAGGCGCGCGAGGAGAAGAAGCCTACCTCGGATCCTGTAATCTCCATTTGCCTCGACGACGAACGGCCCGAACGATGCGTGGAAATTGGCAGCGACTTAACCGAGGAAATCAAGACCGAGCTCATCTCATTCCTCAAAGAGAACATCAACACCTTCGCCTGGTCAGCTGAAGACCTACCTGGGGTAAGCATCGACGTAATCTGCCACGAGCTGAATGTTGACCCGTCTTTCAAGCCCATCAAGCAGAAGCGAAGAAAATTGGGTCGGGATCGCGCAGATGCCGTGAACGCCGAAGTAGAAAAACTCCTGAAGATCGGCTTGATCTCCGAAGCAAGATACCCGGACTGGTTGGCGAATCCTGTCGTGGTTAAAAAAAAGAACGGCAAGTGGAGAGTTTGCGTCGACTTCACCGATCTGAACAAAGCTTGCCCTAAAGATAGTTTTCCGCTCCCACACATCGATCGCTTAGTGGAAGCAACCGCGGGGAACAAGTTACTATCGTTCATGGATGCTTTCGCGGGATACAACCAGATTTTCATGCACCCCGATGATCGCGAGAAAACAGCTTTTATCACAGACCGAGGTATCTACTGTTACAAGGTCATGCCCTTCGGACTCAAGAATGCTGGCGCAACGTATCAACGGCTCGTCAACAGAATGTTCTCCGAGCAGCTCGGGAAGACGATGGAAGTCTACATCGATGACATGCTAGTCAAATCCCTCGAAGAAAACGACCATATAGCCCATCTACGCGACTGCTTTCGACAACTTAATCAGCATAACATGAAGCTCAACCCGGCAAAATGTCGTTTCGCGGTAAAATCAGGCGAATTTCTGGGATATCTTGTAACTCACCGAGGCATCGAAGCAAATCCGAAGCAAATTGATGCTCTACTGAACATGCCCTCGCCGCAAAACAAACGGGAAGTTCAACGTCTCACCGGGAGAGTCGCAGCCCTGAACCGATTCATCTCGCGATCAACAGACAAATGCCTGTCTTTCTACGATACTCTGCGCGGGAACAAGAAATTCGAATGGACCGATCGCTGCGAAGAAGCTTTCCAGGAACTGAAGAAGTATTTGGCTAATCCACCGGTGTTGGCAAAACCAGTCCCGGGCGAGCCGTTATTTCTGTACATCGCCGTCTCAGATACAGCAATAAGCGGAGTCATCGTTAGAGAAGACAGAGGAGAACAGAAACCGATATTTTATGTCTCGCAAACTTTCACCGACGCGGAAACACGCTACCCGCAAACTGAAAAGCTCGCCCTCGCCGTAGTAATGTCAGCTCGGAAGCTACGGCCGTATTTCCAATCTCACTCAATTGTCGTCATGGCGCCCGTATCACTTCGAACCATCCTGCATAGTCCGAGCCAATCGGGACGCCTGGCCAAGTGGGCAGTAGAACTCAGCGAGTATGACATCGAATACAGGAACAAAACATGCGCGAAATGTCAAGTCCTGGCCGATTTTATCATCGAGCTACCAACAGAGAACGCCCGAGAAGAGTCACCCGATGCCGTCTGGATCCTCCACGTTGACGGTTCGTCCTCAAAACAAGGTTCTGGCGTCGGGATCCGCTTGGCGTCACCAGAAGGTGAAATCCTTGAGCAATCTTTCCGGCTAAACTTTGACGCAACTAACAACGTGGCGGAATACGAAGCGCTGATAGCCGGACTAAAGCTGGCTCGGGGGCTTAAGATCAACAAGCTACGAGCCTTCTGCGATTCCCAGCTCGTGGCCAACCAATTTAACGGAGAGTACGTGGCTCGGGATGAACGAATGGAAGCATATCTGGCTCTCACACAAGACCTGGCGAAACAGTTCGGAGAGTTCGAATTAACCAGAATCCCGCGAGGCGAGAACACATCGGCGGATGCCTTAGCAGCTCTAGCTTCGACCTCCGATCCAAACCTGAAGAGGATCATACCGGTAGAGTTCATCGAAAAGCCGAGCATCGAAGACAGTAGCGAAGATCAAGTACTAACAGCTCGGGAGACGGAAGAGCCGGAGGAGATGGACACCGAACTGCCAGACCAACAGACTACAGACACAATTGAGCCCGAGTATGGGAGCGATACCAAATGGATCGGAGCCATCCGGAGTTACATAGCCGATGGAGAAGTCCCTACTGAAAAATGGGCAGCTCGGAAGCTTAAAACGAAAGCGGCTCGGTATACCCTGATCGACGGAGAACTCTTTAAATGGCGGTTTTCCGGACCCTTGCTAATCTGTGTCGAAGGGAACGAAGCTCGGAGAGTCATGGAAGAAATACACGGCGGATCTTGTGGGAATCACTCTGGCGGGAGAGCCTTGGCCATAAAGATCAAGCGCCACGGATATTTTTGGCCGACAATGGTCAAAGATTGCGAGAAGTTTTCTCAAAGATGTGACAAATGCCAGAGACACGCACCAACTATCCATCAACCCGCCGAGCTCCTTTCTTCTATCACCTCGCCCTATCCCTTCATGCGCTGGTCCATGGACATTATCGGACCTCTACACAATTCCAAGCAGAAGAAACTTGTCCTCGTACTAACAGACTACTTCTCCAAGTGGATCGAGGCGGACTCCTATGCATCCATTAAAGACGCGCAGGTCGAGAACTTCATCTGGAAGAACATCATATGCCGCCACGGGATACCTTACGAGATCGTTACGGACAATGGCTCGCAATTCATCTCGGCTCGGTTCGAAGGATTCTGCGAGAAATGGGGTATTCGCCTCAGCAAATCTACGCCTCGCTATCCTCAGGGAAACGGACAGGCAGAAGCAGCAAACAAGACGATTCTCGACGGAATAAAGAAGCGCCTCGACGCGAAGAAAGGCCGCTGGGCCGACGAATTGGAAGGAGTATTATGGTCGCATAGAACAACGCCGCGGCGAGCCACGGGAGAAACACCTTTCGCCCTCGTTTACGGTACGGAGTGTGTGATTCCCACCGAAGCCGAGATCCCGGGAATAAGAAGACGTTTGCTCCCCGAGCAGGAAAATTCCAACACTCAGATGATGCTGGACGAACTGGACTTAATCGACGAGAGAAGAGATTCAACCTTGGTCCGCATGCAGAACTATCAGAATGCTACAGCTCGGTATTACAATTCTCACGTTAAGCATCGCCGCTTCCACGAAGGAGATCTCGTACTACGCAAAGTTTTTCAGAACACTGCCGAGCTAAACGCTGGAAAGCTCGGAGCAAATTGGGAAGGACCTTACACGATCGCGAAGGTCGTACGTCCCGGCGTCTACGAACTCATCAACATGAACGGCAAAGCGGTACCCAGATCCTGGAACGCAATGCATCTCAGGAAGTATTATCGCTAAGAACCTAAGGTACGCATGTACTTGAACTACGGGGTGGCTTGATCCCTGAAAAGGGTACGTAGGCAGCTCGTCTTCGGACGAGTTCAGCTACCCCCCCTAATTAAAAAGGGGGGGGAGTGGGGTCCGTATACATATATACTCCCACTTAAAACTTTTTAAACAAATTTCCTTTAAAGTTCTACACTTTGGACTTTCAATTTTATTCGCCTCGACATCAAACCCGAAACTTGCCTCGGAAACTTTTACGGTCACCTTATCGACCTCCCAAGCCGATAGTTCGTTCGGACGATGGCCACGTCTACGAACAGAGAGCTCGTTACACCACTTCGGTTACAGCGCGCTATATAAGCATTCGAGACAATTAGGTCGGAGATATCCTGCCGAAAGAAATTGTCTTCAGAAAACCCAGTTGACTTCAACACTGGTGCCCCAGTCCGCTTCTAAGCACTGGCATCGACTATATCAGCTCGGGTCGCAACCGATAAAGATTAAAGTCTCACATGACAAAAACCCAGTGACATTAACATTGGCATGTATTTCAGCTCGGAAGTTAAAACATTTGAATCTAACTTCCCAACGAGCAAACCATAAACCCAGTTAACTTAACACTGGTAAACAACCTTTTTCATTTTTGGATCGGAAGTTGAAATTATCAGGCAAAACTTTTAACTTCTCGACAAGCAAATCATAAACCCGGTTTACTTAACACTGGTAAACAATCTTTCTCGTTTTTGGCTCGGAAATTGAAATTATTAGGCAAAACTTTTAACTTCTCGACAAGCAAGTCATAGACCCGTTTATTTGACAAGTGATATCAGATTCAACTCGAAATATTTTAAGATAAAGGTCCTTTAAATATTCAGTGGATAAAGCCGTCCAGGCATATCTTACAACAAAAAAAAAGGGAGGATAAAAAGACGTCTCGGGATCAGATCAAATCTTGGACAACCGGCGAAACTTGAGCTGCCTCGGTATCCTGATTGGAACCCGACTGGTCAGTAACACCTACTGCGGCTGCGGTGCCTTCGATCGATCGGTTCCCGAAGCTATTATCAACAGAATCCGGAGAAACCGGTGGAAGCTTCAGGTCCTCTCGCAGCTCGGTCCCGAGACGGACGTACTCTTCCTCGGCATCTCCATACTCAGCCGTCCATTGAAGAACCTCCGCCTTCTCATCCTCAACCTTTTTCCCGTCCTCTAGCTCGGCTATCAGCTCGGCGTTTGCCCGCGCTTGCACCAAGTACATATAGCGCGCGGATACTCTCCCGTACTGGTCCATCTTCGCCTCGATAGCCCTGACCTTCTCGGCAAACTCCCTCTTGGCTGCCTTCCTTTCCCTGACAATCTCCTTTTCCCGGAGAGCCTTTTCCTCGGTAAATAACCGATGTAGGCGAGCGATCTCAGCCTCGAGCTTTCTCTGAGTTCGCAGGCTATCCTCCGAAGCCTTCAACCGCTCCACCTTCTCGGCCTTGGCCGACGCCTCGGCCTCCTGTTTAGCCGCAATCGCCTCGGCAATCCTAGCCTCAACTTCGGCTCGGGAGATCTCCGACTCTTCACGAGCAAGCTCGGATTTCCGAGCTCCAGAATCGTAGGCCCTAACCATGGAATTCATCGAGTTGAAGGCCTGAAATGGAACGGGAATCTTCAGCAAACACGTATGAAAACGATAAAAAAAGCACGCAAGGAATGAATCGGTACCTTCAGAAATCCTGCAGCGGTTTCACGATAGTTTTGCGCCTCCAGCAAGGCCTCGGGAGCGGAAAGCGGCGGACCCGAACAAGAGGCGATAAGATTAGCCGAAGCTATCTTATCCTTGTAGATGGGAACCTCACTGCGGCTCCTCTTCTCCTTTCGGCGTCCTCCCGAGCTATCACCTCGGGGCCTCTTCCCTTTCGCCTTAGCCTTCGCCTCAGCACCCAGAGCTACGACCGCCAAAGATCCTACTGCCTCGGGAACTTCCACATCCGGCCGAATGTCACTAGAGGCCTCGGGTCTGGACGAATCTGCAACGACCCGAACCTCTTCAGTCGCCTCGGCATCCTCAGCAACCTCCGGAATAATGTTAACCTCAGGGGGAGTTGGCGGTCTGAAAGTCGCCTCTAAAACCCTTTTTTCCTCGGCCGCCTTTCTTTCGGCAGCTTTTTTCGCCCTCAAAGACTGCGCGGCTCCTTGCATTTCAATGAGGTGATCTAGACGATGGTCGGATGATTCCGAAGAAGACTGGCAGGGAGCTCCGTGCAGCAAACGCAAGGCTCTCTCAATTCTCTCCTGAGAAAAGTGTTTCGTCCAATCACACTTCCGAGCTACTAGTTCGTCGTGGAGGTCCAGAAAGCCTTCGGGAACGTCTTCGAGAAACGACGGGTTTCGATCTACATGAACAAGAAAAACGGTCAGTAAAAAGATCAAAGCAAAACAAAACAGCGAGTACGGCTTCGGGCGTAGTACCAATTTTGCTCCACTTTCCAATAACTTTCCCTAAGTAGTCCTCGTGGACACTATAATCATTCAAGGCGACGTAGAAGAAGTTATCGGTATACTTCTCGTCTTTGCTCGGGAAACCACCGATAACCCTCCTATTCAACCTCGGAGAAATGTAAAACCTCTCAACAGGACCCGGTATGCGCCGGATTTCTAGCAGATGCCTTAGGTGGCTAAGGTCAACAAAGTTTACCGTCTCGATACTTCGGACCAGAATCCCTATAAGATGGCGCAGGCCTCGGGTTGTGATTTGAGACAAAGCAATCTTATACGACCAGAGAAACGCCAATATAGGCCTCGGAATCGGAAGCCAGAGGTAGCAGTGATAAAAGAACCCCTCATAGAGAGTGAAAAACCCCTCGGGCGGATCATCTGCTCGCTCATTCGGAGTAGGAAGTCTCAGTTCAACCCCCTCGCTAAAGCCAAATCGGGCCTTGAGATCCCGAAGGGAATCCTCCGTGCACAAGGTGGAACCCGGGGGATCGGGTTTCCTCGCTTTCTTGGCTCGTCCTCTTTTCCGTTGACCCTTGGCTGCTTGAACTTTTGCTTGAAGCAACCTGGCCGCCTCGTCAGAATCATAGTGAATCTCCTCGGCCTTAATAGAAAGTGGGGGCGCCTCAGGTGCATTTTGCCAGCACGAGACTCCAGCCTCACCAGCTGCCGGTGGACGGACCCCCCTTCTACTTAACATCGCCTCGGGATCGTCGGGCAAATCCTGATCCCGAGCCACATCCGCAATCGCGTCTTCCCGAGCAACGAAACGACTCGGATCTTCTTCACGAGAGGTCGACTCTGCATCACTACCGCGGTACAGCTCGATCTGACGATCCGTGGTGTCCGCCTCGGGGTCACTCGAAGAACTCCAGACCATTTTTCTCTTGTAAACAGGGATAAGGGTGTTGCCTCGGGACGAACCACTGGAATCAGAGAGAGACATTTTCCGGCTCGGGCAATTAAAGAAATCGATCGGAAGAACCAACTTAGCAGATCGGAAAAATCAACCTAGATCTAATAAACGGTGGCGCTACGACGGAAGTATAAAGAAAAATTTATAAAACGAAAGAGTTCAAGATCAGAGAGAGGAGAGAACGAACCTTGAAAATTTTCCTTTGCAGTTGCGAAATGAGAGAACGAGTCAGAAACCTAATATTTATAGAGATCTAAGGCGCGTCGGGTACATACGAGCCGAATAAAACGCATCGTGTCCGCATCTAAGGCGCGTCGGGCACGCGCGAATTGAATAGGTTACGTCGCATCCGCGCGAATCTCGGGAATCGGCGAAGGACCTTTTCACTTCTCGAGAAGGAATCCCAACCGTCACACGCCAAGAGAAGATGAAACGACAGGAATTCGAATCGCCAAAAACTTAAAGGGATTGAACTGACCGAAGTAAACGGCTCGGCCCAATTGTCATAAAGCTCGTCATACTTGGTTCTCCAAACTAACGAGCTGGGGGGCTAACTGTTGGGGTCGGATTTCATCCCATAGCACCGAGCCGAACTTCGGACGCCTCAGGAAACTTCTGAAGACACCTCGATGCAAACTGCCATTCACCTCGGTGTAGAGTGCCGATCACCTCGGGTCACTACATTGGTTGCCTCGGGGAAAAGCCCGTAGTCTGCTCGGGGTCTGTCAGTGAACTTGTGAACCCGAGCAGGCTCCCTTCAAGCGCCCGAGCCGGTTCACTTCGGAAATCCGAGCCGGTTCGCGCCAAGACCCACGAGCTGGCTCCTTCCGTGGACCCGAGCCGGTTTCCCTCGGGAGCTTGGGCCATACCTCTCTAGTCCCCGAGCCGGTTTGCGCAAGTCACCCGAGGTAAAGACTTAGTGAATATTCGTCTTCAAAGTACCATTTCCAAAGCAAGGCATCATTTCCGAAAAAGAAGGATCATTTCCGACAAACCCGGAAATGATAAAGAAGGATCGCGAAGGATCAACTCAAATCAGGAAATCTTCCAAAAGACTCCGAAGAATAAGGAAACTATCCAAATCCGCGATATTCTAAACCGACTTCAAGATAAATGGAAATCTTCCGAGAATATCGCTGGAGAGGCGGTTCATCGCCCTTATATAAAGAGACTCAAGGCTCTCGCAGAAGGCAAGCAATATCGCTCCAGAAATTACACTACACAAAGCTCTCACAGCACAAACACCTTTTTCTTTTACAATCAAACTCTTGAACGATCAAAACTATTCTTTTCATCAATAATATCAAGAACACCATCTTTGGTTACAATTGTTTTCTGTTGTTCTTTGAGGATTCTCGCATATCGTATCCCTAAATTAAAACCCTAGACAAATCTCGATTGTGTTGGTTTCGACTTCCACAATATGTTGAAATAAAGTCTTTCCACATCGACCCTACTTTGGATCGGTTTCCTCTATTTAATGTAGAACCCTCCAATATATAAGCAAACGTAGTTGGAGACTACAAATATCTAGTATGGTGACACGCTGACAACACAATGAATTAAATGCTACATTTATTTGATTTTCAAAAGAGAAATTGTTAAAAATGCCTCTTTTTTAAATACTTTTTTTCAAAAATGCCCTCTTTGAGAGTCCATTTTTAAGTTTGCCCTCTTTTAATTTTTAATGACCATTTTACCCTTATTTGAAACAAAATTAGGTCCACAAAATACAAAATATTTTTTGGCGGAAAAAGTGATCCCGCAATTTTCCCGCTAAAACACTTGTAAAAACCTTTAAAATACCTTGTAAAATTTTCCCGTAAAAATTTTTCCCGCCAAAAATTTTTTTTTGCGGGAAAAGTGATTCCGCAATTTTTTGGCAAAATTTTTTTGGCGGGAAAAATTTACAAGGTATTTTAAAGGTTTTACAGAGTATTTACAAGTGTTTTGTAAGGTTTTACAATGTATTTTAAAAGGTTTTACAAGGTACTTATAAGGTTTTATAAGGTTTATAACTTGTAAAACCTTATAAAAAACTTGTAAAACCTTATAACTTGTAAAACCTTATAAAATAGCTTGTAAAATCTTATAATATCTTATAAATACCTTATAAATACGTTGTAAAACCTTTTAAAATACATTGTAAAACCTTATAAATACCCTGTAAAAAACCTTTAAAATACCTTGTAAATTTTTCCCGCCAAACATTTAACGCCAAAAAAATTGCGGAATCACTTTTCCCGCAAAAATTTTTTTTTGGCGGGAAAAGATTTTACGAGAAAATTTTACAAGTTATTTTAAAGGTTTTACAAGTTTTTACAAGTGTTTTGGCGGGAAAAATTGCGGGATCACTTTTCCGCCAAAAAATATTTTGTATTTTGTGGACCTAATTTTGTTATATTTCCTTATATATTTGTGATATCTTTTATTAAAAGAAGGGTAATTTAGTCATTTTGTACATAAAAAGGGGTATTTTTAAAAATTGACAGCCAAAGAGAGCATTTTTGAAAAGGGGTATTGAAAAAAGGGCATTTTTGTGAGTCTCCCTTTTCACAATTACACTTGTCAGCGTTCAAAAGAGTAGAATCGTACATCAAATGCCATATGTTACGTTGTATTCTTCATTATCTCGTCATTTTGGAAACAATTTAGATTCTTTTATCATCCCACAATAAAATAATGTTTGCCTTCCTCGAGAAAGTATTTTTTGTTTCCTTGATTATTTATATTTGAGATTCGGAAAATGTTAAAACATTACGTCGACTCTCTTTTAATTTCCTAAAATTTTGACGGAAAGATCCGCATTATGTAAATCGGGTTGAAAATCAAAGATTAGTGAGCTAAACTGTTTTTGGTAATTACTCGAAAATGCAAATAAAATTCATAGCTAAAAACTAAAAAGCATATGAACGTACGTATTTGCTAGTTTTGTACAACTCATTTTGAAATCAGTTTTTTTTTTTTTTTTTTTTTGTCACAAGTGTTACTTATATATATATAAACAGTACTGAGCCATTACAAAAGAGTATAAAGCCAAAGCCTATTGTCTATTACAGAACAAGATTACCAAGTCTAAACTTGACAATTAGTAGAGAAGATTAGGCTAAACTGAACTTGTCTAAAACAGAATTCAAAAAGTGATCTAATCTGTTCTAGAAGTTATTCAACAAACCAACTTAACTAAACCTACTATAATGGCAGTTACAGGGACCCAAAAAGTTATGACAGAATTTGATAGAGTGGATTATCTTTTCTTGAGAGGCTTCAGAATTATGCCCATTTCAGTTGCTTGGTCCTTTGTTTTCTCATTTCTGGTTCCTATCATCATTGCTATTTGAAGAGTGAGAATTTGGACGTTTTGAAGATTCACCAACCTCAAAGTTGCTTGGCGGTCCAAGAGTGATTTCGTATGTAGAATTTGGGGAGAAAGCAGACTCTGTGGAAGGTTGTCTTCTCCATGTAGGAGTTCTTGGAGTAGGATGATTGGATTGTTGTAATCCTTCTAGAACTGACTCATGAAAGTGAGGATAGGCAGCAGCAAATTCTTCAGGGTTTGGTGGTGGAGAATCCAATCTTGGTGGTGGAGTCAAAGGCGCTGGAAAAGAGTAATCAGAGTTTTGGGACTGAGAGTTGAGATTGGACCTTCTATTCTCATCAAAGGACTTTCTTCTGTTGAAACAGGGCACATTAAGGAGTTCAGGACTGTTCCTAGGAGTTTGAGAAAGCTGAATATGAGGGCAGTGGATCCTTTGATGTGTAATTTGAAGACAGTGGCTGCAAATCCTTCTCATGCGTTCATATTGGAAACTAATCATAGCTCTTTCTCTGGACTCAAAACAAACTCTTCTGAAAAAGCTAAAACAGGCTGTGATTCCAAATCGCACTCTAACTCTGATAAAAGTGATTTGAGTTGTTGTTTCATCATGAAAGTCCAAGTAGATCACTTGACCTAAGGTTTGAGTAATGAACCTGGTTGTGCCTTAAGATATATAGGGAAGTGGGATTCCACGGATTTGCACCCAGAGATCAATGGAAGTAAGGAAGTCAACATCTGAGAAATCTTTCCATCTCTGTGAGGCGATGAACCAGTTGTTATAGATCCATGGAGCCCTACATTGAAATGATACCAAGTCTATTTCAGATTGAAATAAGAACTGGACATAAGTATCACTCAAAACTCTCCCATGGATTCTTGTGGTCAATCCCCATGTTCTTGGGAGTGAAGAGATAACCGCTTGTAAACTTTGAGATCTGGTGTTGAGAGGTCGAGCAATAAGGCTGAGTCTATTCCTTGCAACAACATCAACATAAGTATGATGTGGAATAAAGAGCTCAAGATCATTACGACCTAAGTTAGAGTTTTGTAACTCATCCCATAACCTATCTGCCATAGTTAGAGATGAAGGAGAAACTTGAAAAGAAAAAAAAGAAAAAAGATTTTGGGTGAGGAGAGAAAAGAAGAGAGGCAAAAGTGATGTGATAATCTTTGTTTGACTGAGAGTCAAGATAAGGAAAATAATTATCAAGGTAAAACAAAAAGTAATCATTAAAAGGGGAGATGATAAGGATAGAATAACCTAGAAATGAGGGAAGGAGAATAAATTTAGAAATTAAGCAAATATATATAGTTAAGAGTTAAAAACCAGAAAGTTGGCGTGACACAATAAAAAAGACTAGGTTCAAACCTGCTGGATCAAAAAGAGTTTGCAAGTTATAACACAAGTCTCAAAAACAAGTTAACGTTCTGAATCAAAGAGAGATTTAAGCCAAAAGGGATAACATGTTGCCACATAAGACTGATATCGATTGCCTTGAATGATACTGTGAGCAATAAGCGACGCTCCTTTGTTTGATTCAGTGTCTGCATTTTCAATTCTCCAGTTCTGAATTGAAGCTAACTTCCTGATGAGTTCAGCACCAAAATATTGTAGAGAAGGCCAGTCTTGAGGTTTATTGATAGCATTTACCATGTCAGTGGCTTCAGATGCAAAGATCACAAAGTTGTATTTGTGACTAATCATACTATCAATAGCCCATAAGATGCTGTGAAATTTAGCTTCTGTCAGAGAGACAATGTTAGAGAAGCAGCGTCTACTATGCAACAAAACTATACCATTCTCATCTCTTAAAACCCATGAGAAACCACCAATGTGATTTCGCTTTGACCAAGACATTCCAATGTTGCATTTTACCCATGGAGCAGGGAGTTTAGACCAGGTCT
This sequence comes from Arabidopsis thaliana x Arabidopsis arenosa, assembly GCA_019202795.1. Classification (NCBI taxonomy): domain Eukaryota; kingdom Viridiplantae; phylum Streptophyta; class Magnoliopsida; order Brassicales; family Brassicaceae; genus Arabidopsis; species Arabidopsis thaliana x Arabidopsis arenosa. The sequence goes on along the minus strand of CM032919.1, from coordinate 5,167,835 downwards.
TTGAGTGCTTGCCTCTATCAAAATTTTTTGATCTTGTATATTTGGAGCCGAGGATTTGAGCATTAATCCATTCTGATGCTTCTTCTTTAATTTTCAAAACCAAATCCATTGATACAATAAGTTTACCTTCAAAGCAGAACCCATTTCTATTCTTCCATAAGTACCAAAGTGTCCATGGAAAGCTCCTACGAATGTGATCTGGAATGTCTAGATTCTGAGCTAATGTTAGCATATATTGAAAGTTGGTGTATTCAGAGTGAGATTCAAAACCACCAGGTGGACAGGGAAAGTCAGATAATGCCCAAACCTTACGCGCAATAGAACACTAGAAAAGAACATGATTGGTAGACTCCTTATTCCAGCCACAAAATTGACATCTCAAATCATAGCTCATTCCTCTCATTTCTAACTTATCTGCTACATCAATAGCACCACTTAAAGCTCTCCAAATAAAGCATTTGATTTTTGGCGAAGTGTGTAATGACTAAACCTGGATCTTTAGATCATTTAAGGAGGGTTTTGCCTCAGCAGCTGCAATAAGGTCCAAATTGTGTAATTGGTTTGCTAACCAATAACCAAATTTAACTGAGTAGTCCCCACTCCTATTAAGCATCCAACACCAAAATCATCTTTAGTGATCACAGGTTTATTGAGTAGTATGAGGTTCACATCTCTTGGGTAAAATAATTCCCGCAATCTTTGTAGATTCCATGCTCTTTCCTAAAAGTCAATTAAGGCTGATACCTTAAGGTTTAGATCTACAAAGATATTCATCATGAAGGGAACCCGCATTCTCTCATCAAACAACCAGGAATCAATCCATACAAGTGAAGAGTTACCATTTCCAATCATTTTTCTGAGACCTGGAATAAGGAGTTGACGGCTATGAATAATACTTCGCCAAATGTATGAAGGCCGTGAACCCAGATTTGCAGAGAGGATATCAGAATCTTCAAAATATCTACTCTTCATAACTCTAGCAAATAAGCAATTAGGATGCTTCAAAATTCTCCAGACTTGTTTTGCTAGTAAGGCCTTATTAAAGCATTGTAGATTCTTAAACCCCAAGCCACCTTTTTTCTTGTTTAAGCAAAGTTTTTCCCAACTTATCGAATGAGTTTTCTTTTTATGTTCCAATGAGTTCCACCAGAAATTAGCCATTGATGGAGTAATTTTTTCACATGTTGTTTTTGGCAGCTTAAAGCAAGACATGGCATAAATAAAAAGAGCCATTGCAATTGCTTTAAGGAGAACTTCTTTTCCTCCGAGTGATAAAGTGCGTTCAAACCAGCCAGATAGCTTAGTCTTCAATCTTTGAAAGATATAGTCTAACATTTGAACTTTAGAACCACTAAAACACTCAGGGAGTCCAATATCTGTACCTGTTACACTTTCATTGTTAATGCCTGTCAGGGATTTGATTAATTGCTGCACTTGAAGATTGATTTTGGAACTAAAGGTAATTGAAGATTTTTTCAAATTAATCCTTTGACCTGTCATAACTCCATAAGAGTCCAGAATATGCTGAAGTGAAGTTGCTTGCTCCACAGAGTCTTTACAGCTGAAGAGACTATCATCCGCGAAGAGAAGATCCATTTGGAGTAAATTGAATTCCTTGAATAGATCCTTCTCTTTCAGCTCGATTCGACAGATGAGATAACCCTTCAGTACATAAAGCAAATAGAAAAAGGAGATATGGGTTCTCCTTGACGCAGTCCACGCTGACGTACTACCATACCAAATGGTTGATCATTGATTACTGTTGAATAAGTGACAGAAGATACGCAGAACATTATCCAATCAATCCATTTTTGGTGAAACCCTAAAGCAGTTAGCAAACCTTGAAGATAACTCCATTCCAGTCTATCAAAGGCTTTGGACATGTCCGTCTTAATGGCCATAAACTCAGAAGAGATAATAGGGTGAGTTCTAAGAGCATGAACCATTTTATCAGCGATTGAGATATTATCAGAAATCAGTCGCTCAGAGACAATAGGAGATATTATCAGTGGAAGAATAGGTTGCAATCTCACAATCAAAACCTTAGAAATTATCTTGTATAAAACAAAATACAAACTGATAGGTCTAATGTCAGACATTAAAGTTGGATTTTGGACTTTGGGAATAAGACACAATTGGGTGTAGTTCCACTCAGATGGAAATGAACCAGAGATAAAGAATTCCTGAACTTCCATTGTAACATGATGACCAATGATCTCCCAATACTTCTGAAAAAAGAGACATGTCATGCCATCTGAACCTGGAGCACTTGAAGGGTTAATCGCAAAAGAAGCATGTTTAATTTCATCTGAAGACACTGGTCTTATCAGAGTTTCATTCATTTGCTGGGAAACCTTACCAGGAAAATTATGGAAGAGCCAATCAAAGTTCCCAGGGTTGGAGCTTTTGAATAAGTTGTTGAAATATGCTGTTGCAATTTCTCCTTTAGAAGCCTCAGAAGTTTGAATATTCCCATGAGTATCCTGTAAAGCTTCAATCCTTTTCCTGGACCTATTAGCATTAATTGAAGCATGGAAAATGTTTGTGTTAGAGTCTCCTTCATCCATCCATTTTTCATGGCTTTTTTACTCCAAAAAGATTCTTCTTCTCTATATGCTAAGATCAGCTGATTCTTCAATCCAATGATATGAGATACTGATGGAGAGTTAGAAGACTGTTCTTGTTCCAAAGCTACCTGAATCTGATTAATTTTATCGAGAGAGTTAAAAAAATTAACTCTTTTCCATTTGCTGAGGTCTTTACGACAACTTCGAAGCTTATCAGAGACTGAGGATGCATGTAAGGGATAGACATTAGACTAGGCTGTTAGAATGGTTTCCTTTACAAGAGACTTTTTTAAGAATCTTTTATCAAATCTGAAGTTGTCTTTGTAGGTATGATTGGAAGATGAAAATTTTTAACTAGAACTGGTCGATGATCAGAGCCTCTTTTATCTAGAAATGTCTAATTGGAAGCTGGAAATTGATGAAACCAATCCTTGTTGCCAAAGCTTCTATCTAGTTTACTCTGGATCCACAATTTACTTCTCATTCCACCCCAGGTAAAACTATTACCAGCAGAAGGTAATTCATCCATGCCACAAGTTCTAATCATATCAGTAAAGGGTTTGAAAGAAGCTTCACTTCTTTTTGGACCACCTAATTTCTCTCCATTGTATAAAATCTCATTAAAGTCACCTATCATACACCAACTGCCTTTCCTTTCTATGCTTATGCGCATTAAACGTTCCCACACTAAAGGTCTTGATATAAACATCGGATCACCATAAACACAAGACACAAAAAAACTAAAAGATCCAAACTAAACATGAAAATCTATCAGATGTTTATTCACAAAGCACACATCTATAGCCACACTGTTTTCCAAAATAAAGCGAATCCACCACTCTTACCAATGGGATTAACTATAAGAACTCTATCATAGCCTAACCATTCTTGTAAATTTACCAAAACATTCCTATTATGCATTGTTTCCATCAAAAACAACAACTCAGGAAAATGTTCTTTACGCATTTCCATGAGTTGAGAAATTGTCAAGTCTTGAGACCGTCCCAAACCTTGACAATTCCAACTCATTAAGCTCATTAATGCTTAGACGCGGTCCCTCAGTCGGGACCATCTCAAGGTTTGATAACTTAGCTATTTTGGTAGTAGAGTCAGACTCTTCAAAATTCTTTTTTTTCGGGAGAATACCATGATCTAAACCTTTGGCCAATTCAATGCAGGACAAAGTAGAAGGAGGAGTGGTACCTGCCTTGGTCCTTCTAGGCTTGAAAGGTTTTTTCTTGGCATAAGCTTTCTTTAGATGAGGCTTAGATGTTCCAGCATCAGGATTAGAGGGGGTATCAGTGGAGATCCTTTTATAACCAAATGAGCAAGAAGTGGTTGGATCTGGTTCTTCTGACAACATAAAGCCCAGTAAGGAAAGACTAGTCAAGTTCTTGTCAGAGTGAAGATCAAGAGAAGAAGCTTGACCATCAAAATGGTTTTTCTCTAATGCCTTAACAATTCCTTTCCCTTTATCAAGAGTGAGAGCTTGCAAACAGGAATCTTGAGGAGGAGGATGTATGATCAATCATCAAAATATCCGCATGATGATTGCTTTTAGCGTTGATGCTAAAACGATTCAGATTTGAGGTATCAACGAAAAACTGACGTAATTCTTCAAGGACTAAGGGATCAATCCAAACACGATCACGAATCAGAGAAGAAGGATCTACAGCTGAATTCAAGACGGGGTTGAGAGACTCCTTTTTTTTAAAACTAATTGATGTCGTTTAAACAAAAGGCAATTATCGCGTTCATGTGTAAGGCGTTGACAGAAGTAACAACGCTTCTGAATTCGTTCATAATCATAGAGGATGGTTGTAGTTTCTCCAGAAGGAAGATTAACAACTTTACAGCGCCTAAGTGGCTTTGAAACATCAAAGCTGATACGAACCCGAACGAAATCTTTGTTTTGAGCCTTACTTTGATCAAAATCCATTCCAATGACTTTACCTGCAAACCCAACAAGAGTCCGAATAGCATCCGGAGTGTAGTGATTGATCGGTATGTTACGAAGTTGGACCCAAATTGGAATGAATTGAAGATAATCTTCAGGAGGAGTTTCAATCCATCGATCGATATCAAGCGACCACTGATAATAAGTATGAACTCCTTTGTTGAGTATATCCTCCAAATCGTGTTCGTATTTGAAGATAAACTGAAATTTCTCCGATGAAATGGCCAGGCCGCGAACACGATCGTAGATTTGCCATTTTCAGGGCATGTCGAGTACTAAACTAGAGACCGATTGACTTTGAGGGTTGAGAATTCTTCCAATAAGACTCATGGAATTTGTCTCATTTGAACAGAATTCAGGCAGATTTGGAAGGTCAAAAGGTTCATCCTTCTCCTCTAAAGACATCTCCATGAGAATCTTGTCAAGAGGGGAACTCATAGCTAAAAGAAACTAGTAACCAAGAAAAAGAACCCAGAATCAAGGAAGGATGATCTGAGATTGAGAAATCTGATGAAGAACAAACACACAATTTTTGTCTGAAACAGCCAAAAGATAGGATAAGAGCTTGAAGATGTCGGAAGGAAAAGAGTTTTTCAGTCAAAGAGGAAGTCAAAGACTCTGAAGCAAAGAGAGTATCCTAAGCCCAAAAAAGGGAATGACAAGTTCGAATTTTTATTTATTTTGAAATCAGTTATAGAAATAAATTTTTTCTTACATTAAAAAAAAGTTTGGAAAAAAATATTGAAAAAATATCTATATTTTATGTAATGTGTGATGATAAATATTTTAAGTGGAAGTGTAGTGATATATGCAGTTGAGGCATCCTAACAAAACGGTAGATTTGAACCTTGTTTTTACATGACTTGATCAATTCAATTAGGTACTTCGCCAACTATTTTTATAGTTCCAACTATTTGATATCACGGAAAAACCATTGTTGAACTCTTTGATAATATGAAAAACCTAAAATTCTGTTTTTCTATTCGAAGGATGGTGGGTGGAGGCCTTTGCGGTTTTAGTTAGAGTTGATCCAAAAAATAAAAATAATGGCATGTCGAATATTGTTGATTTAGTTGAATCGGTCTTATCATATTTTCTTTGTGATTTTTTAAACTATTGTATCTCTAGTCATAATAGACCTAACCATTTTAGAAATAGATCCTACCCCTTTGGCTCAGGGCAGACCTCTTGTTTAGAGGACCACAAAAAAATGAACTTTAGCAATATAGTTAGAGACAATCTCATTATCACTTTTATAACAAAAATTTGAACATTTAAATTAGAAATTAATGTCTAACCCCATGTTTAAAAAATCGCTAGGCGTTAGTCGGGCGCTCGAGCCGGGCCTAGCGCCTAGCCGAAAAATCGGAGATTAAACGGGGATTAATCGGGATTAGTTTTTTATATTTTTTACTTATATATTGTATATATATTATTCGTGTGGAAATAAAATCAAAAGTGCAAGTTGGTCCAATGGTTTTAAGGACGTTTCCGTTTATATGGGTGGGGAGTTCGAGCAACTCCAGCGACATCTTTGTCTATTTTGTTCATTTTAGGTTTAATTGGTATTAAATTACCAAAATACCCTCGTCTTTTACCTCTTGAAAATGAGAGATCTCTAACCCTAATCCGCCGTCACTGTATTTTTCCTCACTTTTCATCATTTTTTTTTTGTTTTCTTAGTGTTTATTGGTAGATCCATCAAGTATCTATCATTTTCAACCTTTAAAAGAACAAAAAAATCAAGTTTTTTCAAAACTTCCGATTTTTGATCCGATTTTAGCCTAATCCCGGCGGTCCCTTGCCGCCGAGCGACTAGCCGCCGCGTAATCGGCCGCCTTGGCCGCGTTTTTGAACAAGGGTCTAACCTCCTAAACTCATTCTTTTTTGTACAACCCACATTTTCTACAAAACAAATCATGACAATTTCTATAATGATGTTTCCCCCTAAAAATAATAAAATATCAAGTTAAAATATATTTCTTTATCAAATTTGGATATGTATGATAAACCATTCATTTGACACATCTAATGTATGTAATTAAGAATTTGAAAAATCTGATAATTGACAATTTTTTAAGTTGCTAAACATGTTTTCCAATATTTTTAGTAACTAACCATGATTTTCGTTAACATATGCCTAGAAAGTAAGTTACTATGCAGTACATTTCATTTTCGTTAACATATGCCTAGAAAGTAAGATTACTATGCAGTACATTTCATTAAACTAATAATTTATCTCATTTTTTATATATAAACTAGATATGAACCCGCGGTACACCGCGGGTCTATATTTTCCCTAAATAAAAAAAATGATTTTTTTAGAATGATCTATAGATATATGGTAAACCGCATGTCAATATTTTATAACTAAAAAATCAAAATTTAAGTTGTATTTGTTTTATTTAGTGTTTAAGATTGTATAATTGTATTTTGATCGCTATTTCTAAGATTTCACCCGTAATATACCATCCCGTATTAATATCGATCTAAATCCGTCCCACTATATAACCCCGTCCCGTGAAATTAAACATCATTTTTGTAATTTTTTTTATAAAGTTCAAATATTTCTAATATTTGAAACTTCATAAAAGTTTTAATACGACCCAAACTTCATAATTGTATTTTGATTGTTATATCTAGGATTTCACCCGTAGTATACCGTCTCGTATTAATATCTTTTATAAATATTTATAATGTTTAAACTACTTATAAATTCTTATAAAATTCAAATATTTATAATATTTGAAACTTCATAAAAGTTATAATATTATAAATAATTAAAACGTTTAATAAAGTTAGACTTTTTTAACAGTTTAAATAATTATAATATTTAATTTTTTAATAAATTTTAAATATTTGGATCCACATTTATACTATATACTATAGAAATTAGAGTTTATGAGTTTAATAAGTATACTTTAATAAGAATTATTACAGTAATAAAATTTACAATCAATTATATATGTCTTACAATTTGGATGTATGAAATTGTTGATCTCATTTGTAAGCATGAGTGGAATTCAAAACATTTGGGTTATAGTTTGTATTTTCGTTTTTTATTTTTTCTTTTAAGTTTTTTAAAAATCAATGCTATCAAACTGTAGTTATCTTATATATATATTAAGATTATCATTAAACATGAAGATTTACCTAGAAAAAATAGGGTGAATAAAAAAAACTAACCATATGAAAGAATCTGACGTAAATTTAAAGCATATGCTCTTGATAATGGCAATCATCAATGGGTTGCTCATCTTGTATAGGATTATCTGCGCAAGACATCAAATGTTTATTAAATTCATGAATCAGAAAAATGAAAGTTCATATAACAAATAAAGATTGGAATGGGTAAGAAGAGGTATTTGTTTGATGAGTCTTCTAGTCGAGTAAAAGTGTGGTATTTATAGGGTATGTAGGCATCTAGGTTTATTGTTAAGGTAGTTTGATAATATCTTGGAGAGAAAGTAGAAAATCAAAGATATTATATACAACGAAAGTTTAGGATATGTTTAAGGAAAGATTAGGAAATCGTTATATAACAAAATTTATTTGAAAAAGATTGTAAATGATTTGGTTTTGCAGAGAATCTTAAAAAAAAAGCTAAGCAACCATTTAAAAGGAATATAGCCGATTAATGTGGTAATTAGTTTAGGAAATCACATTAAACCGAATTAAAAAAATAATTATAGTCATAACTTTGTTTCTTAAAATCAAATGTTAAGAAAAATATCGAAGAGTATATAATTATGGTATCATCGTTGAGATTTTCTTGGGCGGGAATTATGGATTCAATTAGAGAAGGGAACCATATAATGGAAAGAATTTAATTAGCCATAATTATGTTTTAAAAATATTTTATTGCATAATATAAAGAGAATATAGATGATATATGGTATGTGGATGTAATTAGTTAAGATGGCATAAATATTCGAAAATCATCTCGAGATAAAGAGTAATATAGCCTATTAATATGGGAAGAAGTTAAGGAATAAGGAAACATAAATATATGTGTAATTATCTATATTAATGACGTTTTTTTGGTTAGAGATATGTAGAATTAAATGATAATTTGGTATTAATTAAATGCTATCAAATATCTCGGAGATTTTATTTTAGAAACTAATCGTGGACTAAGCAGAGATTTTTGCAAGATTATTCGTAAACATTTGCAAAAATGTATAACAAAACAAAACAAAACAAATTCTCACATAATCGCCCATTTGCAAAAATAACAAATATTACTTTTTATAATAAAACAAAATATTATTCGTAAAAACAATATTTATTATAAAAAATATTTTGAGAATCCTTTAGAAATTTAATATTAGATATTCAAATATATCAAAAACATAATTACGGATTATGTGAAGATTAGGATATATAATCTTCAAATAAACATATTTTATTATGATTTCCTTATGAATGTATATATTAATTGTTATTTTGATTTTAAATTTATTGCAATTTAAATGGGGAATCGCCTACATTTAATCTGTTATTGTAAAAGAAAAATGACGTAGCTTATTATTGGAGTATTTACACAAATTTATTAACATAATATATATATATATATATATATATATATATATTAACATAATATATATATATATATATATACTGTTAAAAAATAAATACATTTTTCTTTATAATTTCATAATATATTTATTGTTAAAATCTGGACATTTATTATGAGCATAAATATGAAAAACGATTTTCCATTAAAATTGGCTATTTATTAGGGTCATTAATATGAAAGATTATTTACCATTAAAATAGGTAACTTCTTTGTAATTAAAGAAACATTAAACGGAATAAGTAGATGAATTAAAGACAACATGACTTCATTTATCAGTTTGAAATTAAGACAACATCCCTAAAATTGCTTATCCAAGATCCGAACAGACTAAAACCGGGTCAAACCCGGATCCAAAAGAATTAAAGCAAAAAAGTACTGTAAAAATGTATATGTAGATAACAACTAGTAACAAACATGGAACCCTAAAAACTTGAGGCCAGTTTTTATACAAAAGAAAAAAACTCGAAAAAACCGCAATCTATTATTTTTTTACCGTTTAATACCTGTGCTATTAAATTTGGAATAAAAATGTCTAGTTTTATTTCGATTGCCTTTTAAAATCATCGTGTTTTAAAACTTGGTATAATCATACACCCGAGTTAACGATTGTTAACTTTGCTAACAGCATGACTAACTACGGTTAATACTTAACCTAACGTCGTTAATTAGACCCAAATAAAGACAATGTTGCCCTTATACAATTCCCCCAAATCGATTTGGGAGCATAGAACCCTAATCTCTCTATATCTTCTCTTCATCTTTACAAAAATGATGAGCCAAAGTTCAGGGTCTGATGCAAATTCAATTAGCCGTAGCTGGGGTCCTATTTGCAAATGTGGTAAGGAAACGACGGTTACAAAGGCATGGACAAATGAAAATCCGGGTAGAAGATTCTTCAGATGTAGTGTTCATGGCTTCATCAATTGGGCAGATGAAGAGAAGCCATTTGGTTGGCAAAAAGTGAGCTTGTTGGAGGCGAGAGATGAGATTCGTCATCTAAAAGAGTCTATAAAGGCAATGAAGGAACATATGGTGAGTGTCTCAGGGTCTGCAAATTACGATCATCTGAAGAAACCCGATGAAGAGAAGAAGAAGCTTGAGGAAGAGATGAACAAAATGGAGGAAGAGAATAAGAAACTGGAGGAAGAGAAGAAAATGATTGAAATTGAAGTTATGGGTTGTAATGAGAGGGAAAAAATGCTTATGCAGTTGATTGTGTTGTCTTGGAGATGCTTCATTGTTATTGTTACAATCTGCCTTGGAATGGGAAACAAGTAAAAGTCTAGTTTGTTGTCTTGTTATGGTGATGTTGTTTGTTGTTTTGTTGTTGTAAGGCTCTTTATTTGAAATGTCATAATCCTAAAATATCATTGATCCAAAAGAGCCGTTTAGTTTGAAAAGGTATAGATCCCACCAAAAACAAATCAGGATCCTACCAACCAAACACATTATCCTACATAGATATCATCCTAAAAAGTCAATCAAGACACGTTGAATTTACAAGGTAAAGTCAGAACACTTACAAGAGTCTTCCCCTTTTGAGTGGAGGAGCTGATTGCACAGCTGTGTTTTTGCAGGTTCTCTTATTGTGACCAATCTGCTTACAATTGCTACATGTGACTATTTTTCCTTTTCTTGTTAGCTTTGTTGGAATAGTTGATGATTCAGTTGGCTCTTTAATCCTATCAAACTTCTTTGGTCTTTCTCGCTTCTTTCTCTTATCTGGCACTTCAATTGCTACATGTGACTATTTTTGCTTCTCTTGTTAGCTTTGTTGGAATAGTTGATGATTCAGTTGGCTCCTTAATCCTATCAAACTTCTCTGGTCTTCCTCACTTCTTCCTCTTATCTGGCACTTCAATTGATCATTTGCTTGTTCTCTTCCATAATCTTTCTCCATTCACAGGTTCTATGTTGTCTTTGTAGGTAGCTTTCCAGACATGTGTAGCGAGATGTCTATCAACATAGCTACATGGCAAGCAAACTCAATAATCAATATACATTCTTTAACATGACATTATTGTTAAAAGAGATTAAGATTAAGTAACACTTACTCTTCTGGATCGTGGTTCTTCTCTGTAATAACAAATATAGCATGTGGACAAGAAATGGCTCTGAGATTCCACTGTCTACAAGCACACTCCCTAGTCAAGAGATTCACCGAGTAACTGCCACTACCCTCTAACACCTCATATCTGTTCTCACCACTTTTAAGAATTTGGCAAAACTTAGCTGACTTGCGGTTGCCTTCAAGAATCTACATTATTTTTTGTGGGAACCTTGTCTTATATTTCTTTGTCTTGTCACAGAGCTTAGATATCCGCTTCATGCAGGATCTCCTGACCTCCTCAAGCATATTTATCACTGGCAGCTTCCTTGCATCCTTAATGGTTCTGTTGAAACTCTCAAACAGATTGTTGCAAACATCCTCACAGCTAGACTGATAACTGAAGAAGGCTTTGCACCATGTTCTTGGATCATTTTTCAACAAATCCTCATAGCCTTATGGATCATATGATCACAAAACATCCATGTTGAATGAGTAGTCCCCTTTTGTAGCACTGTAAGCAATAACCCAGAAGTAGCTTTCATGGCAGTAATCACTATACACCTTCCTCCAGTTGGCGTAAATATGTCTAGCACAATGCCTATGTTCTGCTTGTGGAAGTAAATCAGCCACATCATTGATCAATCCTTTCTGCTTATCAGATATAACAGTGAAACCATCTCCCACACCCAAATCTAAATCCTTCTTCAGCTTCTCAACAAATCATGCCCAAGATTCATTGTCTTCTACTCTTTCTATTGCCCAAGTAATAGGATAAATCCTATTGTCTGCATCCCTACCAAATGCTGCTAGAATCTCACCCTTCAATTCCCATTTAAGGAAAGCCCCATCTAGTCCAATAAATGGCCTACAACAACTCTTCCATGTCATTCTTAGCTTCTCAAAGCATATATAGAACTTGTTAAATTACTGCTTACCATCAGCTTGAGAGATGGTGAGAATCTCTGTGTGTCTCCTTATTAGACCTCTGCAGCTCACCTTCATAATCCCACAGCTATGCAAATTGTTGTTTCTGTGTTTCAATCACCAAATCAAACGCCATCCTTCTTGCGTTTTGGCATATCCACTTAGACACTAAAATCATGTACCTCATCATAATCTCATCCTTAATATCAGTCCAACTCAGTGTTGGCCTCTTTCTTGCTTCATCTCTGAATAATCTGGCAATCACACCTTGTTTAAGCATCCTAGCCTTTCCACTGATTGCATGGTGATGCGCATCCACATAAGTTTTGACTGACCATTTCCCAACCCTCTTGTCTACAGAACAATAGATCTTCCATTTACAATTCTAATGGATGCATATAGCCATCAGATGTGTTTAACCCCATTTGCAAAGCTTCACATCATAATTCATCTTCAAGACATACAGGCCCGTCTCTGGCCATGGCAGCATAGGCATTTGCCTAGGGTTCAAAAATAAAAGGGCCCATAATTTGCCTTTCTTCTTTTTTTTGTAAGATATGAAAAAAAAAATCTGAAGCAAAAAGGGCCCATTGTAAAAAAATGTTTAAGACAAAAGGCCCAAAAAAAATTTAACCTACTTAAATTTCTAAGAGAAGAAACCAAAACGTCGTTGGCTTCTACAAGACTCACCACTCTTTGATCATGATCAAAATCTGAAACCCTCTCACCTCACGAATCACAAAACAACTAATCATCTTTTCTTGTTCATCAATTTATCTCTTCAAGCAAGCAAGTTACAATTTCGTTTCTATATTTGAGGTAAATTTTTCTTATCATTTTTTGTTAATATTTCTACTAATCTTCTTTTGCTTAACAGTTATCAATCGATTGAATATAATTTAAAGTAGACAAAATTCTCATAGCCACATCTATTATTATGCAATAGTTTTGGATTTTATCTATCTATTTGTATTCATTGTTTCTATTTTTTTAATTTTTACATCTAATATTTTTTTTTTTGAATGTGTGTTGTGGATCTTGGACGCAGGACGTCACGTTGACGTAGTGACTTTGCTCAAAACGTTAAACGTGGACTACAATTCTACAAAATTCACAGGTGATATTGTTCCTTTTTATATTTAAATCATGGTGTTGTGTGGGAATGACAAAAGAAAAAGAAAGAAAGAACAAGAACAATTTATAGAATCTCAAAGAGGATCTATGGATAAGTTTGTTAAAAAAAGATCTGCAGCTAGTGCGAGTCCTAGTGTAGAACCTAGTGTAAATCCTCATGATCATTCAAGTGAAAATTTAAATGATAATGTGAATGAATCTCATGAGAACGTGTCAAATCCATCTAATACCGAAAACGTGAATGTTGATGATGAACTTCCTCCTTTTGATATTTATGATCCTAGAAATTGGAATAATATTGACAATAAAACAAGGGATTTGTTGATTGAAAAAGGATCTAAAAGAGATATGAATGTTGTGTTTCCTATTGATGATGTAACTAAAAGGCACTTTGCATATAAGCATTATTTTAGAAAGTTGTCTAATGGAGAAACTGATGATAGAAAGTGGTTGATTTACTCAAAGCATGTGGATAAAGTGTATTGTTTTTGCTGTAAGTTGTTTCAATCTCATGGTCAATTAAGTTTACTAGCAACAGAAGGTTTAAGAGATTGGAAACATATTGGTGATAGACTAAAAAATCATGAGAAAAGTGAGGAGCATATGGCTAATATGAGGATTTGGAATGACTTAAAAGTTAGATTTCAAAGTAATCTAACTATTGATAAAGAATTCCAGAAAGAAGTTGCAAAAGAAAAAGAACGTTGGAGACAAGTTTTATACAGAATAATTTCTGTTGTAAAATGTCTTTCGAAAAGAAATTTAGCATTTCGAGGTTCAATTGATAAACTTTACCAAGATAGTAATGGTAATTTTTTAGGAATGATTGAGATGATTGCTGAATTTGATTTGATTATGCAGGATCATATTAGACGCATCCAAACTCATGAGATACATCATCACTATCTTGGGCATAATATTCAGAATGAGCTCATTTCTTTTCTTGCTTATAAGGTTAGACTTTCTATCACAAGTATTATTAAAGAGGCTAAATACTTCTCTATTATCCTTGATTGTACACCTGACGTGAGTCATCAAGAACAAATGAGTATAATAGTACGATGCGTGAATATGTCAAGTGAAAAGATAAGAATAGAAGAGTACTTCTTAGAGTTTTTGAAGGTAGATGATACATCGGGACTAGGACTCTTTAAAGAATTACAAAATGCTCTTAAGTCGCTTGATCTTGATATTGAGAATGTGAGAGGACAAGGTTATGATAATGGTTCTAATATGAAAGGAAAACATCAAGGAGTTCAAAAGCGGTTGCTAGAAATTAATCCGAAGGCATTGTTTATGCCATGTACTTGTCATAGCTTGAATCTTGTTGTTAGTGACATGGCGCATTCTTGCTTGAAAGCTGTATCTTTTTTTGGGATTGTGCAACGCATATATACTATATTTTCAGGTTCTACCAAAAGATGGAATATTTTACTTAAGCATGTTCCATCTTTTACGGTAAAAAATCTGTCTAATACTCGATGGGAGAGTCGAATCAAAAGTGTCAAGGCTATAAGATATCAAGCTCCTCAATAAGGTCAGCTTTACTTGAATTATATACCTTGTGTGATGATGCTATATCAAAGAGTGAAACTGAAAGTTTGGTTGATGCACTTGAAAATTTTGAGTTCTTACTTGGAATGGTTATTTGGCATGAAATTTTGTTTGCTATTAACTTGGTGAGTAAGAACTTACAAGCTAAATCTATGTGTATTGATAATGCAATGAAGCAAGTAGAAGGTGTGATGGCTTTTTTTGAGAATTATAGAAACGATGGATTTAGTGCAAGTCTAAATATAGCTAAAAGTCTTGCTGATGATATGGATGTTGATGCTGAATTTCCAAGTAAGCGTCGAAGGTTTAGAAAAAAACAGTTTGATGAAAACAGTCATGATGAAGTAATTCAAACACCTGAGGATACTTTTAAAATTGATTATTTTTTGGTGGTTGTGGATATGGCAATTGCATCTTTGAGAAGCAGATTTGAGGAAATGAGAACATTTGAAACTGTTTTTGGATTCTTATATAGTTCGCTGAAGCTAAAGTCACTTGATGCTATTGAATTAAGAGAAAGGTGCACTACTTTTCATAATACATTTTCTCATAGTGGTTCATCGGATGTTGACTTGGATGAGTTTTTTTCTGAGTTAAGAATATTGCAGGTGACTTTACCCGATGAAGCGATGACACCTATCGAGGTTTTAGAGTTTGTAAAAACCATTGGTTGTTATCCAAATATTGCTATTGCTTATCGAATTTTGCTAACCACTCCTGTGACAGTAGCATCAGCGGAAAGGAGTTTCTCTAAGCTAAAGTTGCTGAAAAATTATTTGAGATCATCAATGTCTCAAGAAAGATTGAACGGTTTAGCAATTTTGTGCATTGAAAAGGATGTTTTGGAGAGTATGGATTTTGAAATAATTATCAATGATTTTGCATCAACAAAGGGTAGAATGAAACGTTTCGTATGATCGTTTTTGTCTGAAATCATTGATACATTTTTTTTTTTTCAGGTTTAAGCTAGTTTTTGGATGGAATGCAGTTGGACAAACCGTTGAAGCTCTAAACCAAGAGGCCCATTTTTTGTGTTTTGCCTAAGGTTGTCAAAAAGTATGAGACGGGACTGAAGACATACCTCAGAAGCTGATCCTTAAACTCTTCTCTATTGTGAAACATGTGCTTTAACCACAATTAAGGTGGCTTATCCTTGGTAAATTTTGCTCTTGATATCTCTCTTTCTTCACAGTCAAAAGCATCCCATTCTTCATATGTATCCATAGCAGGATCAGGTCGCTCAGCATCCTATGCATTACCTCTCAAAAATCATCTTCATCTTCTTCAGTTTCACCCGCAACAACTCCTTCATCAGCTTGGTGAGTAACCTCACCATCAGCTTCTTCTGGAACTTGGATAGTCTCCTCATCAACAGCTTCTTCTGGAACTTGATTAATTTCCTCATAAAAGGCACTAAACCGAGGATCATCTCCCATACATTCTTCTACTGGATCTACACCATTAGCTTGTGCTCTGTCTTCTTCACCAGTTTTATCTCCTTCAACCTCTACAGCAGACTCTTCATGCTCTCCAACAACATCCTCTTCACCAGGCTGTGACAGAGGAAACGGTGCAGGTTCAGACACAGTTTGCTGAATGTAGATATCTACTTCACCACCAATCAGAGCTTCACTACACAGTTGCCTAATCCCACTATCTCTGTCCTCGGAGATAGCTCTTACAAAATCAAAGTCTTTATGAGCAAGTTTGTACAAAACTGCTTCCACGACACCAGATACTCCATTCTCTTTCGGGAAATCGTCGAAGATTGACCACGTCATCAGGTCTGGATCCATCAACATATCCCTCTTCTCGAATCCTCCGATGTAGGTGAAACATTCATCCTTGAATGAGACATCTCCTTCGAACTTAATATTAAGTTTCAAACAATCGAAACCACTGCAAAGAGTGAGATGAAGTTAGAAACCTACTCAATTTATCCCTACAATCCCATAAATCGAAACCCCCAAACCCAGAATTTTTCAAACCCTAAAAATCTTAAATCGATTACATACCTCATCACGATGCGACCAAACTTACTCCTTGAACTCAAATTCTAACCAAATCGTAAATCGATCAGACGACTAAACACATCGATTATCTCGATTTCAAACAAATCGATTCGATTTCAAAGAGATTGAGAGTATTAGGGTTTCTGATCCCAAATCGATTTGGGGGAAGAATGCGAAAGGGTAACAGTGTCCTTAGTTATGTCTAATTAACGACGTTGGGTTAAGTATTAGCCGCAGTTAGTCATGCCGTTAGCAGAGTTAACAGTCGTTAACTCGGGTGTATGATTATACCAAGTTTTAAAACACGATGATTTTAAAAGGCAATCGAAATTAAACCAGGCATTTTTATCCTAAATTTAATAACACGGGTATTAAACGGCCAAAAAAATAGATAGCGGTTTTTTCCCTATTAAACAGCCAAAAAAAATTATATAGCGCTTTTTTCTGGTTTTTTCCCTTTATATAAATGATGCTCATGAGTATTGCAGTAGAACATCATAAGCAACACTATAGGATCTACGAATGAAAATCATCTTCCTCAACATGTGATCATATGCCATCTTCGTGAAAATCTACACATGCAAAACTGGTATTTAGTCAAAATATATACAACATGGGTTTCAGATTGGCAGAACGTAAGGAATACAAAAAGATAATCGTAGTGAAATATATATTTATTTTCACTAAAACAAATTGAAATATATATTCTTAAAATGTGAAAAAAACTTCACGAAAACATTTAAGTTGTTTGTTGTTTTTTACTTTGATTTGCAACGGCTCTACTTCTTAGAATAACTTCCCATGTGATCTAGAAGTATAGTCTCTTCCTCTTGTACTTTGCATGCTATTAAACCTCATTTTGTGATTTTGGGTGAAAAACCGAACTGTCGTGCAGCTTTTCTAGCAGTATAATTTTTGGGTTTATGTATTCGCTTTTCTGAATAACTTTTAAAATAGCACCAACGATTGATCTTGAATTATATGTCTCTTTTTCACAATTATTTTTACAAAAGTGACAAAAAGAAGTTGAGACAGTGTTATAGATTTTATAAATTATGTGGGACTGGAAATATGAAGGTTAATGGCAAGTATAACTTACTATTTATAGGAAACTATAAATTAATTTTGTTCTTACTATGTAATAAAAGCAGATTTATAACATTCACAATTATGTCTTAATGCCATTTATAAATAAATTTAATTGTATTAATATCAGAAGAGTAGCAATTATATTTTAATGAATTTATTGGTATTGTCTTAGCCTAAATACATGCATGTAATTTAGTGTGGGATGTTAGAACCACACGTTACAAAATTGTGATTTTTTGGGGCTGATTTTTTTTTTTTTCATTGTAAGTTCATAAAACAATTTTGTTTCTAGTTTCTAATTTGACTGAATGTAGTAACATGTAATGTTGTTTTGACTAATTAGTTGTCTCAATAACACATTGAAAGATAAGAGTTGAGTAATTGGTCTTTGTAACATTTGGATCAAAACCAATACTTAATTGCATGCATTTATTTTCTATAAACAAATATAATACTGAAGTGTTCAAAAAAAAAAAAAAAAAAAAAAAAACAAATATAATACTGAATCTTCTTGGTTTTGACTAATCGAATAGTCCAGTGAAAGATAAAAGCCGATTAGTTGTTTTACTTTTTAATGGGTGGACTAAAACCAAAACTCATGCTTCTTTTCTCTGTATTGATTGACTATTCATCCATAATTTGGTGATTAACCTAATTATCTAAATAAGAGGAATCAAATTAATAAATATACAAATCAAAAATAGGGAAATTTTGTACGTCAGACTTGTTATAGTTTCCGCACTCCATCCATTTTCGATAATGAAATACACGTAAAGTTTTCTTATGAACGGTTGCAAGTCAAACGATTGCCAAACGTCTATAGCAACTTTAATTAATACATTGTCAAAAAGAATGGCACATGCCATTTTAAACTAACATTGACTCATATATTAGTGGAATTATAACAAATTATAAGGATACTTGCCCCTACTTTAAATTCATATTATGAATTTGTTGTACGAAAAGAAACAAAACAATAGTGATTAACTTAGATTTGGCAAAGTTCCACTTAAATAGTAAACAAATATCTTTGACCCTAGATCCGCGATTTCGCATGTACACGAACATGTGCATAGTTGCGAAGTACCTTACCCAATGACGCCGAGTCAATAACACGTATTAACAGATAAAAGAACAATACAACGAAACCTTGTAAGAAAATACATTTGTTAAAGGATTTATCAAAAAAAAAAAATTAAAAAAAAAAGAAAAAAAAAAAAAACAAAATGTATAATTTTAGATGGATCTATGATAAGAATTTCTTCTAGTTAAACCACTGACTTTTGTTTTTTTTTTTTTTTGATCAACGAAACCATTGACTTTTGTAGAATGTCTTTTATTCATGAAACACAAAACTTAGTTTCTGATTTTCATATGCTTTGACTTCATCCTAGTCATGTGCCGTGGAATGGACCTAAAGGCACACCAAACTAATTCGTATGTATGCTATAGACAAGAACTTTACCATATTAAATACATTAATTCAATCCAACTAGGAAATTAAATATTGAAAAACTCAGTGTAGTATTGCCGCATTACTTTTTTTCTTAAACCTTTTTCGAAAAAAAGTAATTGACTTTACAATAAAACATATTAAGATTTCGTTTAGAAGAAAGTAACGTGTGTATGTGTTGTGTCGGTGTGTACATAGTACAACGGAGTTATTAAAATTATTCCTAAACTAAGAAAATTCCAACTTGCCAAGTATGCATGCTTCCTATAAAAAGAGTTCACATGAGGATTCAATAATTCATTTCCCAAGAGAAGTAAAAAAAAAACAATGAAGGGAGATCTAAAAAATATGTTTTACGTTGGATTGGTGGTGATGATCTATGCGTTTACGTTCATTGCACAACTAGAAGCAGCCTCGCAAACAAAGACATGTGTCCAAAGGAAAAGTCCATGTTTCCTTAAGAAGCAAACTTGCCCCAAGCAATGCCCTTCGTTTTCCCCACCCAGTGGCAGCACCAAGGCTTGTGTCATCGATTGCTTTAACCCTATTTGCAAAGCCACTTGCCGAAGTAAAGTACCATTACTCTTTCTGTTTTAGAATTATATTTCTAGTTTACGAAAATATCATTTTATATTGTTAGATATAGAAGACATTTTCAAAATTAAATTTCAGTTTTTATTCATATTATTTTGGCTAATTAATTTAAGAGGCAAACTTACATATAAAATATATAATATATACTATTTATTAATTTGTGGGACAATGCTAAAATTAAAACCACTTAAAATGAAGTTTTCTTAATACATTAATGTAATCATTTTTATGTAACAGATAGGAAGCCTAATTGCAACGGCAAAGGATCAGCATGCTTAGACCCACGTTTCATCGGCGGAGACGGCATCGTGTTCTACTTTCACGGCAAACGTGATGAGCATTTTGCACTCGTTTCCGACGTTGACTTCCAAGTCAATGCACGTTTCATTGGTCTTAGACCTTCTGGTAGGGCAAGAGACTTCACATGGATCCAATCCTTGGGTCTAATCTTTGGCCCCAATAGCAAAACCTTCTCACTCGAGGCTACAAAAGCCGCGAAATGGGATCACCAAGTCGACCATCTAAGTCTTTCCTACGAGGGAAAAGAGATCTCTTTACCAAAAGGAGATTCATCAGTGTGGAGTCCTCCAGGAGACTATATAAAGATTGAGAGAACTTCAGACGTAAACTCCGTGTTGGTCACGTTACAAGACATTGCTGAGATTTGGATCAATGTGGTTCCGGTTACAAAAGAAGACGACATAATCCATAAATATGGGAGACCGGAGAATGATTGTTTTGCTCATCTTGAGGTTCAGTTCCGGTTCTTGAAGTTGTCCTCGAACGTGGAGGGTGTCTTAGGAAGAACGTATAGAGAAGATTTCAAGAATCCGGCGAAACCTGGCGTGGCTATGCCGGTTGTTGGTGGAGAAGATAAATACCGAACGGGTTCGCTTCTTGAAACAAGTTGTAATGCTTGTGTTTACTCGGATGGCTCAAGAACTTTTGACAAGATAGAGCCATTGTTGCTGAATCAAAACACTGTTGATTGCACCGGTGGATCGAGCAGTGGTGTTGGAATCTTTTGTAGAAAATGAAGAAAATTTTATTATTTATTTAAAATAAAATTATATTAAAAACTCAATACAAAAATGATAATAAAAGATCAAAAATGTATGAATTAATGGAGGCATTTGGAGGTTTGTACACAAACTTACTGGGTGCATAACCTAATTTAAACAAATTATTTCACTGTATTCAATCAAATTTATACTAGAAATATATAGTTCGTCTCTTAATTTTATAGGAGTCACATAACCATCATAATTCACAAACCAACCAAACCTCTTTGAAAAATTCCAATACATACAAAATAAATAAGATTGCTAATAAATGTTTTGGTTCATCAAATGTAATGAGGATGATTTTAGAAAGATGAAAGCAAATGTCAAAACTTAAACAAATTAGGACTTATTTTGCATTGAAAAAACGTTTTGAGGCATACTAATTAATTAATACATGTGATGAACCACAAAATTATGGGAGCCATATGTCCAAATTTCATCTTGCTCGGCATAGAGTTGACCATGTGAATAGGTAAATATTTTTGTTATATTTTGTGTACCAAACATATTTTCAAAACAAATTAATTATATAAAATAATGTTAGTTATCATGCTTACAATAAGCAATTTAATGAAAAAAATTGTTATAAAAATAGCAATGTATTTATGAGATACATGATATTTTTAAATTGAAAGAATAAAGCAAATACATTGGAAAAAGGTAAAAAAAACAACTCAAATTTGCATTAGTTGGTGTACTTTTTCTTAAAGGTGCAAACCATACAAGGGTCATGTTAAAGGTGTACTTCATTACAATTGTTTTGGGCTAAATTAAGTAATAAATATTTGAATAAAATCCATTGTCAATGGAAAGAAGTATTTATTAATAATTACAAAAAATGAAATAGTTATTATATACCAAAATATGAGGATATGCCAATTTTGTCCCTATGAACTCTATCGTTGAATCTTTTTAAGATTTCATCAAATAGAATATTTTTTTTTGGCAATAATTCGAGATTTTATTTGACTTGAAATTGAGTGAGCAATATTGGTTAGTTAATTTGAAAACAAATTCATGAATTACTGGATGATTGACTTTGAAAATCTTTCTTAAAACTCCGTGGTATTGATTTGATGATATCTAAAAGGATAAACTTTCTCTAACTATTTAACACGTCAATACTCGATATTTGTACCGCGTTTCTTACCTTATAACATTGACGTTTGCAATGACCTATTTCTTGCGTCACTACTCCCTCAGTTTTATTATAAAATTCGGATTCGTACCGATTAGATTTCAATGTCTCTAGTATCTTTAATTTTTTTTGTATTCTCGTCTTCTCGGTTCTTCTACCGGAGAAAAATTATCTCTTCGTCATCAGATTTTATTTTTCTACTTTTTTTCGTTCATCTTTAAGTCAAATTAACAAAATAAACACAAATTGTAAAACATATAAGGACAAATAATAAGGTTGTCATTGTTGTGCACCTCCTCGTCATTATCATCAATGGATGTGAATTTACACTTCATTTTTGTGGTTTATAGCTTTTTTTCCATATGGTATTGATGTCTGGTATCGGTTATCTCATAAATTCCATATGATAAAATTTCTTGTTCAATGTTGTTGTTCATGTCAACCAAAATTACTGTAACATTTGATCTTTTCCGGCTTCAAATCTTTCAACGCCTTCTTGATGTCGAAGAAGATTGATTGTTACAGTGACTGCAATAGTAGTGAACAAAAGAATTGAGCAAGAACCTTTGTCATGCGCAACAAAATATGTTTTATGAGAAAACCGATCAAACCAAATGACATCAACAATATACGGAAACATGCTTTAGAGTACATGGTGAATGGTAATGTTATATCTATTGTTGACTACGATGATGTGAACGACAATAATAATCTTATTATTTATCCTTATATGTTTTATCATTGTGTATGTCCAATATTTTTCGAACCATCTATACTAGTTTTTCATTTATCATTCACATATTGTAACACTTATCTAAAAGAACTAGGATTTAACCCGCGGTAAACGGCGGGACAAAATTATATTTTATATAATAATTTATAATTTATTGGATTTTTAAATTCATACTATAAAAATTATTTCTCATTTAATTATTTTTACTATAATTAATGTAGTTGAAATATATAAATATTGTTTTTGAGTTGTTGTATTTGTTACTTAAATGTGTTAATTTGTGTTGATATATACTTAGAAGATTTGTAGGTGTATAAGTGATATATTGTTAATATGGGCAAGCATTTATAATCATGGACTATTATAATAATTTGATATTATTTTGTAACTAAAAAATTTACCCCGCGGTACATTGCGGCTCGATTTTTTAAAACTAAATACTTTAAATTTTAAGTTATATTTTTTTGTTAATATTGTTTGGTTTGTTTATTGATTAAGATATATATTTCCGTATTAATATTAACCCAAACTCGTCCCACCATATAATATGTTCCGTGAAATTAAACAGCATTTTGTTATTTTTCGTTTTAATAATATTTTTATTTAAAAAATATTTAATTCGAATCAATTTAAAGTTTGCTTTAATTGTTGGGAGACTCACAAAAATGCCCCTTTTTCAATACCCCTTTTCAAAAATGCCCCCTCCCTAATAGCTTCCCTGAAATTGACCATTTTACCCTTAATGAGGCTTTGACCTAAAAGACAAAATTGTTCCCCAGACAAGCACGAACCAAAATCTCGGCAGCTCTCATCACCTTCACCGCCGACGAACAAAAGGTCAATCTCCTGTCATCTTCACCGTCGTCGGACGATGCCATGTGCTTGATATTCACGCCGTCTCCTGTCACCACACCACCGACGAGACCAAAACCTCATCTTCAATCTGTCGAGAATCTTCATCTTTGCCGACCAGAGCTTCGCCGGGAGTTAAATCGGCGAGGATATCCTTCATCTATCGTCGTCGTCGTAGTCGATTTGGTCATCGATTTGTGTCCGCAGTCCAAGATCCGAGTCTGCCTCAATCTGTCATTACCTCTTTCACATATCTGAATTGAGTTAGTCCATCAATTGATTTTTAAGAGATTCGCTTATGTGTTTATCTATTTTCTCGATTTGGTGGAGAATAGGATTAAGAATTGGTCTAACTGTGTAATCTCCTCGATCTGGTTTCTCAACTTTCTGTAATCACACAAAAATCTTCTTTAATCTCTTCTTCTTCGGTTTAAGTTTTATTTCACAGTTTCAGTTTTGTCAGTTGTGATTTCAAAATCGATTGTTGTTTTTGCTGCAGAGTGATGAATCATGGGATTAGATTATTGTTTATGTGCAGTGGATTACATTTTTTGTTTCCCGGAGAAGAAAGGCTTCTTGCATAATGGCCTAATGGGTACCTGTGTAAAATTTTAAGACTGGAGAAGATCTTAAGACTTGATGTTATATTGATTAGTTTGAGTTTTATGTGGTTTTGGTGTTTCTGATTTGTGTTCTTAAGAACTTTAGAACAACGATTGTGATTTGTGTTGTGGATGTGATCTAAAATATATTGTAAACTCTTTTAAATCCACGTTGTATAACCTTTAAAATACTTTGTAAAGTCTTTAAAATACATGTTCTCAAACCTTTAAAATACCTTGTAAAACCTTTAAAATTCACGTAACCTTTAAAATACTTTGTAAAACCTTTTAAAACCTTTAAAATACCTTGTAAAACCTTTAAAATACATGTTGTAAACCCTTTTAAAATACCTTGTAAACCTTTCAAATACCTTTAAAATATCTTGTAAAATCTTTAAATTTTAAAACCCTTATAAAACCTTTATAAAATATTTTCAAAGTTTTATAACTCATCTTATATCGTATAAATACTTTGTAAAATCATTAAAACACCTTGTAAAATCTTTAAAATATCTAGTAAAACCTTTTAAAACACATTGTAAAACCTTTAAAATACATTGTAAAACCTTTTAAAACACATTGTAAAACCTTTAAAATACATTGTAAAACCTTTAAAACACATTGTAAAACCTTTAAAATACATTGTAAAACCTTTAAAATACATTGTAAAACCTTTAAAATACATTGTAAAACCTTTAAAACACATTGTAAAACCTTTAAAATACATTGTAAAATTAACTTCACTATTTCATCAAATCACATGTATTGAGCCACATTGAGTCACTTGTATAATAATAGCAATCACTTTAACAATTAAAGCACTAAATATAACAATCAATAGTGTTACATGGAATTTTCTTAAGTTACAAACTTACAAAAGACACATAAAAGTTGAGTAAAAACTTTTTGGTACATAACAACATGTAACGAAATCATCATCAAATTTTCTTCTATTCCAACTAATGGAATCGTATCAGAAGACGAGTTAGGAGAGTTTGGACATGTTTGATTCATCTTGTCAAGCTTCTTAGCAATGCCCAAAACTGCAGCGACTTTACGTGATTGACTACATCGAGGATGCTGGTCTTGAGGTGTTTTGCTTCAATCTGCAAGGACCTATGCTAGCTGAGAGTCTGTGCCATTTGTCATGGAACCAAACGTTTGAAGTGGAATAAATCAGAGATGATATACACAAAGTTGAAGCACTAAAATCATTAACAGTAAAAACAAACCTTTAAAAAAACATGTAAACCTTTAAAACACATTATAAAATCCAGAAGTTGAATAAATCAGAGATGATATACACAAAGTTGAAGCACTAAAATCATTAACAGTAAAAAACAAACCTTTAAAAAGCATGTAAAACCTTTAAAATACGTTGTAAAATCCAATGGGTCATTGTTAGACATCTGCGTAAAAACCAAGCATTAAAAGTATAAAACCATATCCAGTAAAAACAAAAGCAAAAAAGTTTAAGAGAAACAAACCTTTAAAAAGCATATAAGACCTTTAAAAAATGTTGTAAAATCCATAATTCAAAATCAAGCAGTAAAATCAATCATTAATAGTCGAAAATGATATCAAAAAAGCTTCTAAAAGAAAAACCTTTCACAGAATCTAACCTGTAAAAGATAAACCTTTCAAAACAGAACCACATAACCACAGAATCTAACCACTAAAGACAAACCTTACAAAGAATCTAACCTGGAATCGATGTGGGACTCGAAAACTGAACGAAAAGGGGACAGAAGAGGAATCTAACCTGGAATCGATGTGGGACTCGAAAACAGAAGGAAAAGCGAAATCGGAAAAGAGAGAATAGATCTGAAATGAGAGCGAGATCGAGATCTGTAATCGGAATCGAGATTTGAAATCGGAATCGAGATTTGAAATCGGAATACTCGCCGATCAACGTGAGAGAGCGAGAGAGAGAGAAGAGATGAGGGAACCGATAGTTCTTAGGTTATGAAAGGAAGGGTAATTTAGTCATATTAGAAATAATTAAGGGGCATTTTTAAAAATGGTAAGCAAAAAAGGGCAGTTTTAAAAAAGGGTATAAGAAAGATGGCATTCTTAACAATTTCTCTTAATTGTTATAGAGTTCAAATATTATTAAATTTCTATAGAACTTAAATATTATAAATACTCTAAACGTTTTATAAATTTTAAATATTTCTAATGTTTAAACTTCATAAAAATTTTAGTTTTATAAATATTAAAATATTATATAAAATTTAACTTTATCTGCATCCATATCCGTATCCGCATCCGTTTAATCGAGGGCACTAACCTTTTTTTATAGACTAGAATAAAATTAACGTATTTTAGGAAGGTATAAACAATGCAATCATTGAGACATCGTACAAGATTCAAGTGCGCGGGATAAGCTATCCTGCGCACCCACCCAGCAACTAGGCGGAGCTTTAAACTGCCGACTAAAACCGAAGCTTTCAAATCCATCCGTTTTTTTTTTTTTTTTTTTTTTTTTTTTTTTTTTTTTTGAATGAATGTAAAAATTGTATTCAACCAAAAAAAAACCATTTGTACATTAGATGCGTCCTTGTATTAAAATTTGATTTGAAATGAGATGATCACAAGAATCTAGTCCCGAGAGGCGAACCAAATCTGGAGCCCATCCTCTAGCTTGCGGGAGCCAAGAAGCTGGACAGAAGATATCTTGTTACGCACGATACGGTCTATGAGTTTGATAAGTTGCTCAGCTGAGCTAGAAAGCTCTCCGTGTCTGCGTCTATTTCGTTCCATCCAAATGGAGTGAACGGTTGCTTGAAGCACTAGCCGCAGGATATAACAGATTGTTCCCTTGAATGTTGGAGTTGAAAGTGACGAAAGGATCTCCCAAAGATTAAGAGAGTAGTGTCGTGTGAGGAGCTGGTTGGTTAAAGCCTTCCAAATCTGAGAGGAGTAAGAGCATGCGAAAAATAGATGTTCAAGAGTTTCCATGGGTGCATTACAGAGAACACACGATGGATTTACTGCCCTGTTCCAAGCTAACATTCGCTCCCCTGTAGAAAGTCGATTCCTCACAGCAAGCCATAGAAGAAAAGAGAACTTTGGGATTGAATCAGAGAACCACACTCCTTTATACCAGCTTACTTTTTGATCAGCATGACGAATCTGTTGCCATGTGTTTGACGACGCGAACCGCGGCTTGAATTTGTTGTCAGAACTCTTCCACAACACAATGTCATGTCCCAAATTCTGCCCCTTCTCTTTGATCTTTGCAATCTCCATATCGATTGAAGTTAGAAGAGGAAGTCGACGCCGCCGGCTTCTGTGGTTAACAACTACTGAAGCCACAGTCGCGTCAGAGGAGATCCCCAAATCAATGAAACCTCTATCACCAAGCCTCTCATATAAACGACCAAGAGGACTCCATGCATCATACCAAAAAGAAGTTTGTAGCCCACTACGAACCTCCACTGAATGAAACTCTTTGGCTTGTGGTCTATATTTAAGCAACTTCCTCCACATCCACGACCCCTTATTTGCGTTTTCCTTAACCGACCAGAACGAAGCTGAGCGAATTAGCTCTCTTCGTATCCAATTGACCCACAGAGAATCAGTACAAGAGACTATTCGCCAAATCAGCTTGAAACAGCTCACTTTGTTCATTTCCACAATTGATTTTAACCCCAGTCCACCTTCGCTCTTTGGTTTACAAACATCTTTCCACGTTACCTTGTTTTTCCTTGGATTAAGCTCAGGGCCAGACCAAAGAAAGGCAGCGCAAATCTTTTCTATTTCTCGGACACAAGCACTAGGCAATCGAAAGGCAGAAATCCAGAAATTTGTAAGACTTGCGATCACTGAGCTTAGAAGTTGTAGGCGACCTGCATAAGACAAGAGCCTATGTTTCCAGGAGCTAATACGGGCTCTGATTTTCTCAAGGAGCGGCAAACAATCATCCAGTGACATGCGCTTGGTTAGCAAGGGCAGCCCTAAGTAACGAACAGGCAAAGATCCCACATCAAACGGGAAACGAGTTAAAATTACTTCTCGGGAAAGGTTTGAGACACCAGCCAAGAACAAAGTGGATTTTTCTAAGCTGATGCTTAAACCAGAAGCCTTTGCGAAATCTTTAAAAACCTGTAGAATACCCTCCATCGATGTGATCTTTCCATCCGAAAAAACCATTATGTCATCCGCAAAACAAAGATGAGTAAGTTTCATATTTTTGCATCTCGGGTGGTAACCAAATTTCCTCATAGCTGCAGCCCTATCAAGGAGAGATGATAAGACGTTCATACAAATCACAAAAAGGTAGGGAGAGAGAGAGCAACCCTGCCTAAGACCTCTTTCGCTTTTGAAAAAACCCGCCAAGTCCCCATTTACTTGAACCGAAAAGGAAGCCGTAGAAACACATAGGTGGATCCAATGAACAAACTTTTCTGGTAAGTTTAAAGCTGTAAGCACATTCAACAAGAAAGGCCATTGCACCGAGTCAAAAGCTTTGGAGATGTCAATTTTCATTGCACATCGAGGAGACACACCATCTTTATGGTAATCCTTCACAAGTTCCGTGGCAAGGAGTAAGTTCTCCATCAATAGCCTGTCCTTTATGAATGCCGATTGATTCGGTGCAATGAAACTGGGCAAAAGAACTTTCAAACGTTTGGCCAAAATCTTCGAGATGATCTTATATAGGACATTACAACAAGAAATAGGCCGATAATCCTTCATCACACTTGCATCAGTTTTTTTTGGAATGAGGGCTAGAATTGTTGCATTTACACCTTTTGGAAGAAAGCCGAACTTGAAGAACGATTGTATAGCCACTGTTAAGTCACTGCCAATGACTGTCCAAGTACTTCTAAAAAACTCAACGGTGTAACCATCTGGACCCGGAGACTTGTTTAAAGGCATTGAAAAAATGATTTGCTTCACCTCTTCTTCTGTGACGTCGACGAGGAGCTGTTCTTGCTCTTGCGTCGAGCATCTAAACGTCAGCAGCTCACGGAGATCATCAACTGAAATACCCGTGAAATCTGACGGTTGATGTGATAAAAGATGAGAGAAGAACCTAACTCCCTCAGCTTTAATATCCTCCATGTTCTTTAAACAGTTGCCATTCTCATCAATTATCTCATGAATAAAATTCTGGGAATGCCTTTCGCTTATCGCATTGTAAAAAACCTTATTGTTTTTATCACCAACATGCAACCAATGAAGCTTAGACTTCTGTTTTAGATAATTCTCCTCTAGCCCCGCCACTTTCTCCCATCTTTCAAATCCATCCGTTAAAACTGGTTTCCCGATCAAATGAACGGCCTCGATTTCTTCTTCTCCCCTTCGCCCACCGTCGATACATCCACCGGAAACAACGGCGAGGATGATGATTGGGGAGAGTTCGTCGACTCTTCCGATGCAGATCGAAACGGTGCGGATCCGTCGCCTAATCGGATCGAGTCGGAGAAGAAGAGTCAGGCGAATCATGTTACTTCTCGTGGTCCGGTGCCACTCTCCGTGTTCGGAGAAGAAGAAGAAGACGATACAGAATCAGGTGCGTCGGTTCCATCGTTTGGATTCTCATTTGATTCGTTTTCCAGTAAACACAATGATGGCAACGGATCTGTGAATAGAGTAGTGAATTCGAATACGAATCCTACTGTTGGAATTAGTGGTTTGATCGCAAATCTGTATAGAGAGAACGGACATAGTGATCTGAATTTGCGAGAGAACAATCCTGGGAATCTCGATAAGAATGGGAATGATTCTTATAGGAATTCAGATGGATTCAACGTAGATCTCTCAAGTTCGAATAGTAAAATCGAGAATTCAGCTGTTAGCTTGGAGACTATGAGCTGGAATCCATTGAATTTGGGTACAGAGAGGTCTGAAAAGGCGAGCAATGTGACGAATTCAAGTACTCTTGGGGTCACATTGGATCCAGATTATTCAGATATGGGCTTTGCCGATAAAAATGACGATGATCTTGATGGTTGGGAGTTTAAGACTGCCGAGTCTATGTTTGGAACTCCAGGTGGAAGCTATAAGGTACGTTGTAATTAAGCATACGCCTTTTCCTTATCGTTCTCTATAAATTTAGTGAGGAAATTGTACTTTTTTTCGTAGAGCAATTTGTATAGTCTTTTAAGATATCAAGTGCCTCTTTGTTGTGGTCTTAGACTTGGAAATATTTAGGAAGATGTAGCTTTACGTTGACAGTGTGACATAGTCAGCAAGATGTTTTAATGCCCTTTTACATAACTGTATTCAAGCAGGAGGAACGAGAGAATGCTAAAGGTGGATCTGTTGTGGTCCAGAATACAGCAGATAGTTCAGGCGTTTGGAGTTCACATACAAATGGAACAGGTCCAAATTTTGATACTGGTATAGTAGATGCAGTTAAGTTAGTTTCTGAACGGGAAAACGGAGATGATGACCCTTGGGACAATGGTGGATGGGAGTTTAAGGTTGCTGAAGCGGAAGGGCCAAAGCACGATTTAACAAACAAGGTACCAGCCTCATTTCATAAAAACAATCCTTGCATTGGCAGAGGTTACAAGCTTTACTGGCCCTGTGTTTTCAGGAATCGAACGGCTGGGAGTTCGGATTTGGTTTTGAACCCGTTTCAAAAATCGAAACTACCAAATCTTTTCAATCAAACGATGAGAAAGAGACGCAAAAGATGGAAAATGGCTCGATTTCCGTTCCAAGCAATGGAGATGTGGATTCTGGAGGAACTTCTTGGGCCTTTAAGCAGCCATCTTTGGAAATTGGAAACGAGAAAGAGGTAATATCTCTTTTAACCTGCATAGTAATTGATTCTAAACATGGATAATACGTGGTGTTTCTTATTTCCAGCAAAACAATTGGGCTTCACAGATATTTTGTCTGCTAGATTTGAAATGAATAGTTTTAACATTTGATGGTATCGTTACTCTGATCTTGGTTAATCTGTCATATCTATACTACTCAATGTTTTATCTGACATGCTATTCATCTGTAACTTTGCTTAACCTGTGGTTGGTATCTTATTACATCGTATTGAACATTAATTAGGTGCGAACATATAAAACTGCTGCTAAGATTTGCCTTTATTTATACATCTTCTCTTTTATGTTATCTGAAGTTGAGCCCTCTATATACATTTTTTAGGTTAATGGCATTGCCTTTTCATCTTCTTGGTTTTGTACTTACCTGTACTCAGGAAAAGGAACTGCAGACAGGCAAGCCGAAGGGAGTCTTGCCATTGTCCTTTTTCGAGGATGAGAAATCAGAAACCTCTGACACTTTGGTTCATGAAGATAATTTTGTTTTAGCCAGCGATTTTCCTGTGCGAGAGAAAACTAAGGCTCCAAGTCCAACTGTGTCCATCAGTGATTTAATATCAAGTTTATACAGTCAGGTGGAGGAGAAGAATGCTGTTAATATTTCAGAAAAGTCGGCAACTGATTCTAACGTAGTAAATGGTGAGGATGATTCATGGGAGTTTCAGGGCCCCAAAAAGCCCATAACAGATTCGGGCATAGCAGAAGGGGCTGATGATTTTGACAGTACTTGGGAGTTTCAAGGTCCTTCTCCAGCTTTGAAAAACTCTGATGTTACAGAAGGTGTCGATGAGTTTGACGATGATTCCTGGGAGTTTCAAGGTCCAACACAGCCTGTGAAAGATTCCACGTCAAGGATAGGAGATAATGGTTCGTGGGAATATAAACATAGTTCTGTGGAAAATGAAGATTGGAATCGACCCTCTGTTCCAAATGGTTTTGGAGAATTGCATGAAAAACCAGTAATTTGGATTGAGCCTAATGATTACCAAGATCTCTTTCATAAGCTGAAGATTGAATTATACAACATTGCTCTGAACCATCTCGAGAAATTAAAGGTCAGCAGACTTTTTGTGTCTGCATAACATTTTCAGAAAACTAGTTTAAAAGACCTTCCCTGCATAACATTTTCTTTGTACATCCTATCTTTTAATTTTCGTTTCATAATTTGAAATTTTGGTATTGAAGGAAGCTCGTGACAACGCTGCTGATTCTGATGAAGTTCAAAAATGCGACAGTGAAATCGAGGTAGGTATATTAAACGTTTTCCTGAATTTGGCTTAGTGAATCATGGGAATGCTGCAAAGTGTGTTGAGTCACTATAGTTATTGAATACATAACTAGGAGACCCTTGACAGATAACTTATGAATTTAGAAGGCAATTGTCATCTGAAACTTAATTAGGTGTTGACGTTATGCAGTGGATCCCTCCAATTTTTTGCTAATTCCTGATGTTTCTCTTCTAGGAGCTGCAAAACTTGCTGAACAATGATGTGTTGATCCGTGGAGTCAACCTAGAAAGTCTTCAACGAAGATCTTCTGGTATGACTGAACTTATTAAAGCTCTCCAGGAGCCAAAGTTTCGAGAACTTGATTCAGAAGATCTCCTGACAGAGAGATTGTTATCAGTTAAGTTCTGTCGGAGTTCTCGGTGCCCTGTATATTGAGATGAATGGTTTTAACGTGAAATACTTACACTGAAGATATAATTAACATATTTTCATAGGCAGAGAAGGACTGGAAATCAACAATCGAACTACTCAAACACGCTACGCTGACCCTGAAGATCCTAAACATGGGTTCACCTGAGCAACAGTCGAAATACGCTTCAACTTGGTTTGAAATTGCTTCGGCCTGTGCTCAAGAATTGCGACATGCTGCATCCATTTGGAAGCAGGTGATTAAATATGATGTTCAAGAAGAAATCCTATCTAAACCTCAAGGTACCAAACATTAGCACACCAATCCTCTTGCATTGAGGCCATTTTCAACCGTAACTTAATTTTATTCTGTGTGTTCAGGGAAGAGCTATGCTCTCTCAGTGGGAGAAATTTGCAGAGTAGTAAAAATTTTGAGAGCATCAACCAGATTATATAAACCATGGATTTTATTATTTCCAACATCATCCAATGTGTTGGCTGTTCTGGACGAGTGTATGAAGTTGTGGTTGAGCTCTGGACTAGTAGAAGCTCTGCTGAATGGTTTCAACCGTCAAGAACTTGACCATGACGATTCTGCTGATCAACTTCTAGAATCAATCAAGTATATTAACGAAGTTGACGCTTCCACGCTTCACACCTGCATAACCTCAGCCACATCACCCACATGCTACATCTCTGGGCTAAATACCGACATAGTACCAGGTACGCTGATTCTAGCAATTGCATTTAGAAATATCATCTAGACGTAAAGGAAGCAATTGTTCATGAACTGAAACTCTGATTGCTTATTCCACTTGGATCTGTGAAGCAGGAATCAGGACGGTGGAGTGGAACGGAGAGCATTACTTGCTACCACTTGCGAATCTATGGGCTAATCTGATCAGCCGCGATCCACCGAACCTTCCTGGCCACCATTTTCCTCTTCTCTCTTAGAAGAAAGAAGAAACCTACACTACACGCATAACTCACCCGGCAAGCTATTCTCACCGCAGAGCATTTTCGACCAAAACATATATCCTTCCATACACCTATACTTATTTGTTTATAATGTTTGATTTTGTTTTGGTGGTTGTATTGTAATTTATAACGAATGGGTTTGGTTTCATTAATTGAGCACATTCCCAGGTTTTACAGAGGATATATTTTTGTATCGAACGAAGCAATAAGTCAATATAATGATTTCATTTATTTTTACAATGTCACAGTAAGATCTTCCAACGCTAATGGTGTTCTAGGGTTGCAGAGATTCACATGGAGTTGAAACTTGAAACAAGGAATATGGAAGCATAAAGTGGTATCTAAATCAAAATACTTTCTTTCTATGCAGGAATTTTTTTTCCCACCAAAAAAGGGCTAATCCGCCCCATTTGCGGCAACAAAAACACTTTTACATAGTATTATATAAAACTTTGGTTGCAAAAAAATAAAGAACCATAAGTGAAAAGGCGAATTCATCAATGTCGTCCACCGCTTCCGCCGCAACGGACGGCCAACCACCGTGGAAGAAGAAGCAGACGCAGTCGAAAGAACAATCCTCAAATCCTTCACTTCCAAATGATTTAGTAGTAACCTGCTTAGATTGTCTTACCCAAATCTCTCCTTAGTCTCCAAAAACTTCCACTCAATCATTGCTTCACCGGAGCTTTACCAAACCCGAACTCTCTTAGGACTCACCGAGAGTTTTCTCTATGTGTGCTTACTCTTCCCTCATGAAGCTAATCCTCGCTGGTTCATTCTCAAACCTAATCAAACCCTAACCAATCACACCACTAAGACGAAGAAGAAGAAGAAGAAGGTTTCAAGAAGTGGCAATCGTTTAGCTTCAATCACAATTCTCAATTCTCCTACAGTGGAATGGTCAGGTCTTATAGCTGTTGGTTCTAATCTCTACGCCATTAGCAAAGACATTGAAGAAGCTCATTACTCTAACATTTGGTTTCTTGATTGTCGAACTCATACTTGGCTAGAAGTTCCAAGAATGCGATTATCTGACCCGGATGGTGAATTTGAAAGGAAGATGTATTTACCAGGAAGTTCTGAGAATCCAGATTCTTTGAACTGTGTTGAAGTTTACAACACAAAGACTCAGACTTGGAAACCTGTACCACCCGAAACATTGCGATACGAATTCGGGAATATACAAGGAAAGATTTACATTAGACTTGATGAAGTGTTTGGTGTAGCTTTTAAGCCAAAGGATTTGAAATGGGAATTGGTAGGATTGGATGTAGATTCAGATAAGTGTCCTGTTTGTATGATAGAGAACATAACCTATTGTTATAACAATGAGTTTTTATGGAAAAAGTTTAGAACTGGGGGATCGGTTTGGAGAAGAGTAGCGGGTTTAGAAGGGCTACCGAAGTTTGCTAGTTATTGTACTGTTAGATTGGCGGATTATGGTGGTAAGTTGGTGGTTTTTTGGGACAAGTATGTGCCTGCTAGTGGGTATAAGAAGAAGATGATTTGGTGTGCAGAGATTTCGCTTGAAATTCGCAGTGGTGAAGAGATTTGGGGGAAGGTTGAGTGGTTTGATTCAGTGCTTACAGTTCCTAAGTCTTATAAATTTGTGAGTGCTATCGCTGCTACTCTTTGAATTATGATGTCACAGGTTTGAATTTAATGAATCAGGTTATCTAGGTTTCTTTTTGTTTTAGTATTTCACTTTTTGAGGAATGTCTTGTGTTTTTAGCAAAATGCAATTGACATTATTTCCGCTTGTAAAAGATCTGCACTCTCTTGCTAGCTTATTTTTTGACTCTCTCTTTGATAAGCCTTTTGAAGCCAAATCCTATCTGCTACTGTTTGATGAATGACTCTTGAGACAAGCGGGTAATGTCGTTTGTGTTCTGAATGTATGTGTTGCAAAATGGCTATATATATGTGACTGTGATGAATGCTTCTCTCATGCTTTTAGTGGACATTGTTTCTTTTCTAGACATATGCACTCACTTGTAGACTGATTTAGCTTTACTTTCTCTATAAAAAAACTTTTGTTTGTATTGGTAAAACATTCTTGAGGACTCAGTTGCAAATTTTGAGGTCTCCGCCTCGTAAAACTTCATCTGTTTCTCTACTTCAAGTAACTGTTTCTAGAGACTGTGATGTATTGTCTGAGATTCTGAAGGAAACTTAGAACTGTACTATCACCTATGCAAGCAGAAGCGAAAGCCCGGTTACATTCGATGCAGCTAATGGGGATCAAGATGGAGGGTGACTGTAGTTAACTTCATTATCTGATTTTAAGGAAAGGAAAGGGAAAGTACTACAAGTTAAATAATATTGTGGCTGTTATTGAGGAATATCACAAAATGCTTAGCCCTAAATTACACATAAGTTTTACAAAACATCGATCATCTTCAATATACATATTATAGAAACATTCATGTGGAAGATAAGTCCATTTTCAGCTTCTTCTTCTTCTCTACGGAGCTGCCTAATCCCTTGGCTTGTTTACTCTCACTTCCTTAGCTACTTTCCCTGCCGTCTCCACCATTTTCTTCTGAGATTTCGCCATTTCACCAGAAACTTCTTTAAGACTTGCTGCAAATTCCGAGGTCTCAGCCTCACAAAGCTTCACCTGTTTCTCTACTTCAAGTAGCTGCTTCTTGAGACTACGTGCTCTACCACGAAGCGACTCTAATCGTTTGTAGGAACCCGTATAGGCAGTCAACGCTTCAACATGTTTCATAGATATACTCTCGAAACAGAGCTTCTCTGAGTTATATTGCTCAATAAGTTCCATCATGGAGGAGCTACCTGAAAATGAGGCCTCGGTTTCACCAGATATCGTAGCTCGTAAATGCTCAGGTTTGTTGCTACCATTCGAAACTAGATCGCTTTTGTTCTGAGAATGACCCGCTACGCCCTCCGATGCATAACTGTCTTTACCACACGAAACCTCCACTTGAGGATCAAGATGTTTAGGGGCAACTGAAGTGAGTACTTGCTCTTCCGTCTCAAGGCGAACCACATCGTCATATAGTGTAATCAAATCAAATGAAGGGACAATGCCTAGCAAAACAAAAACATACAAGAATATAAGCACTCAAATTAGTGACTGCCAAAATGTAAAACAACTCACTTCATATAAAGAAACAGAGAAATACCATTTGCAGAGGCAACTACACCATTGGAGACCGATTCTTGATTGTTGAAACCTGCGAAAACCGGAATAGATTCTTTTCCCACAGTGACTGCATTCATTGGAAGAGTATCAGCAACTCTGTTTCCAAGAGTCGTAGACTCACTAGATGAAGTTGGATTCAATTCTGATTCAACCACAACTCCAAGTCTGTTCCTTTTCACATTACCATCAGAATCCAACTCGGTTTCGTGTAGCAAACTCTCATCAAAACCCGAAAATCCATCGTTCTCTACTTGTTCAGATTCAGGTTGAATTTGAACATCATCCTCCCATTTAAAGAATCCACAATCTCCAAAACCCTAATAAAAAACAAAATCAAAGAAACAACTTTTCAAATCAGAATCCGAAGTATGTAATGAAGATGAGTTTAGGTTTTGTCGTAACCTTCTTAATGCAGCAAACAAAGTAAGAACGTTGAGCGTTTGGTCCGTCGATGACTGTTACTCTTTTACAAGGTCCTGCGCCACAAGGACAAGTAGGGAGATCGGAGATTGGCTCCGATTTGATACTCACTTGATCACACCACTTAAAAAATTTACAGCTTGGGCATGTGTAGAATCTCCTGTTTGGGTTTTTCTCAGTTTTGGAAGTCAAAATGTTGCAAGCTCCGGCGTTACATGGACAGTGAATGACGGGCAGAGAAGCGGCGGCGGCCGCGGAGGTGGGTTTCGTAGTGGTTTTGAGAGGACAGCTGTTGGCCCAGTGGCCTGGTTGATGACAATGGAAGCAATTGCCAGTTGACATGGCTGATCGGAGGAAGTAATCGTCGTCTTGCTTCTCTAACACTTGTCCTCTTTTTAATTTTCTTTTTGTTTTTGATTTAACCAAAAAAAAAACGAAAAAGTCAAGACATGTGATTAGAGACAAGACAGGTGAATAGAGTTGTTCTCGATTTGTGGGAGCTTTTTTTTATAAGTCACAACGGTCGTTAAAACTTAAAAGTTAGATTAGGGGTTCTAATTAATAACTCCTAATTGTGATT
The DNA here is from genome assembly GCA_019202795.1 of Arabidopsis thaliana x Arabidopsis arenosa. Taxonomy (NCBI): domain Eukaryota; kingdom Viridiplantae; phylum Streptophyta; class Magnoliopsida; order Brassicales; family Brassicaceae; genus Arabidopsis; species Arabidopsis thaliana x Arabidopsis arenosa. The sequence goes on along the minus strand of CM032919.1, from coordinate 5,129,955 downwards.
AGTAAAAATATTAGTGTTAATTTGAATTAGTGGATCATTCATTAAATAACATCATGGCCAAAAATCAACGAATGAATGACATCATTAATGTTTTCTATACTAGAAAAAGCACAAAATCAAAGAATGAATGACATCAACGACAAGATCATGACTTTAGGCATCGCCTAGGTGCTAGACGGAAGGGGGTAATTCGATTTGTCTATAGGCATTGTTATTGGGCGGTGCTGGAGATTTGGCGGATTGAGCAGCTTTAAATCGGCTTTTTTGTTAATGAGCCCAATAAATTACACTTTTTTTTTTTTTTTTTTCTCAATAAATTACACTTTTGCATTACAGTTTTTATTTTAATTTTAACAAGCATTTTATTCAATAAAAAAAAAACATTTGACAAAGTAATAAACAAATAATTATTACAATTATAAGATTGTGCTATTTTATTTATTTTTATTTTAAAATATCTTATATAATAATCTCATTTTAACTATTTGTTTTAAGATTGTGCATGCCCAACGTCTTAATCCATAGCTTAGAATCTACGTTTACTTACTTGTTTCTTTGATTAGTCATTAGAAAACCCAAAACCAAAACCCCCAAGTTTAGTTTTGTCTTAGCCAGATCTTCTTTTTTTGAATTCAATCTCTATATCTATCACTCTTTTTTGAATTCAATCTCTATACCTATCACTCTTTTTTGAATTCAATCTTTAAATACTATTCCTTAAGACAAAATTAATCGCACATCAGCTTCTAAATCTTCCTTTACTTTATTGCCTTTTAAATCTTTCTAGTCATCAAGATTTACATATAAAAATAAAAATTTAAATTTTGTTGAATTTGGACATATATAAATCATATAAAATATTATAGATAAAAGATTTTTAAAATATTAAGTAAATATGAATGACATTATTACCTAATCCATCCAATAAGTCCGTGTCAAAATCGATATATCAAGATACGTAGAAGCCGGGAAAATGATATTTTCATACTCGTACAATTTGTAAAGTGTGTTTTCATACATGAACAAACATGTAGGGTTAATTCCAACCCAAATCGTAAAACAATTTGAATTTCATACCCATACTTTAGATTTAGTGTTTTTTTGGAGTCGTAATTAACCAGTGTTAGTTAATCGTCACGGTTGCTGAGTCAACTGACACGTGTTTGATGGTGTGCCTTAAAACAACGTCGTTGTGTTTGTTGGAATTAATATTGTATTTTTTTTTGCAAAAATTGGGTCTCGAAGCCCCCAAATCTCACTGGTTGTGGGTTATAAGTTGTGTAAACGAATGAGATGTGAGGGGTTCGGGACCCGATTTTTGCAAAAAAGTAATAATAATATAACTCCAACAAACACGACAGCGTCGTTTTAAGCCACATCATCAAACATGTGCCAGTTGACTTAGCAACCGTAACGGTTGACTAACACTGGTTAATTACGACTCCGAAAAAACACTAAATCTAAAGTTTGGGTATGAAATTCAAAAACTTTTGCGGTTTAAGTTGGAATTAATCCTACGTATTTGTTCACGTATGAAAACACATTTTACAAATTGTACGGGTATGAAAATACCCTTTTCCCCGTAGAAGCCAATTTCTATTATTTTTAAAACAGGCGCACCAATACTAAAAAGGATATTATGAAGATATGTACCCAGAGGAATCGGAAAGTAACTGACACAAAAAGACAATGTCTGACAAACACTGTATATGTACAATTGACGATTGCACCCCTATATATCTGCCAAAGAGTAATTTTAGGATATAGCTGAATTGTGTGAGATGGCATGAATAAGATCTTTTGGTTTGATTTTTTTAGGGAAATCCAATATAATTTAAATTTAAATTATTTTATGTCTCAGAATTTCCAATGGCCACCTTCTTTGGCGGTTATATCAAAAACTCGAATTATTGTTGTTTGGAGAATCAGAGAGATTGAATCTTTTTTGTTTAAAAGCAAGCGTATTGTTTCTAGAAAATCTAATCATCGTCTCTTTTGAAGTCTAAAACGGTGAAGGTAATTGTCTTAAATTTCAGACCTAGTATTTTTCATTTTATATGTTCTCGATTGGTTCGGAGTTTAAACACTACTTGGTTTATGTGAATTTTTTAGATGTAATAGTTTTTGGTTCTTGGAAGACTTTCTCTACTCGATAAGGCTAGTGTTAACTTGATCACGATTTATAATTTTTTTTCTCTGGTCGATAAGTTTGGCAACACGAAAGATTTAAATGCGAAAAGGTCGGTGAGTTATAAAAAGCATTATAACAGACTTAGTGAGCAACGTTTTAGTAATCATGTTAATAGAATTTATACACGCTAACATTGAGACCTTTAATGTTATGTTTTTTTGTTATCATCTCTCTACTCACTATTATCATTATTAGCATAGTATTATACCAACATTGAGTCATGCTATACTCGTGTTAATATAATTCATGTTTCGCTAGCGATATAACCCGGATACCATGTTATCTTCTAACTCTCCCATTACGTGTATTACATGATTATTCAGCCGCAAGTCAACGTTTGTTTTATCACGCTAAATATATTTTTACCAGTTATTACTAATGTTAGCGTCTTCACATATATAATCCAATCCTTGAAATCTAATCGTTGGTTCGATAACTGAAAATATGTTTATCTCGTTAAGTATATTATTAACATGTAAAGTAGGTGCTTACCTAAGTTTTTACATCCATTTATCAAACTACCCGCCATGTTTCACTAACAATATTACCCTGATAATACGTTATCTGCTAACTATCACGATGTATGTATTATTCTCTATATGATTATTCAGCGCAAGTCAACGTTTGCTCATCACGCTAACATGATAAGTCAGCGTTGGTTTGATAACCCAAAATATGTTCATCACGTTAAGTGTATTATTAATATGAAATCTTTACTCTAATCTTCGACCATTGTTTATTGTTAGCTCCACTTGCATTGTCGCCGCTAACATTGGTGTTACATAGTAACATTCTTGTTAACACGCTATATCATAAAACCTTTATTTTCGTGCTATTCTAGTAGTTATCTGAAATGACCGCCTAATTCATACTCCCAATATTGATATTGCATCCCAAAACAAATCCTCTGTAGTTAATAATTTATTTTTTCTCAGAATCTTTATCTTCCCACGTGCTACACCAATAACTATCTTCATGTTTTGTAGGGGCAGTTTCGTCTTAATTATTGTAGGAGAGGAGAGAGAACAAAATATCTAATAAAGAATGCTACATACTTATTGGTTCATGGATTTATAAGGAATTAGAAATCCAAACAAAAATCATTTGTTATTCAATCATTGATTTTAAAATCCTAATTAAAATCATGTGTTATTGGTTCTATGAATTATAAATACTAGTTGAAATCCTTTGTTATTCGTTTAATCATTTGTTTTTGGATTTGAGAATCCAAATTATGTTTTAAATAGATTTGAATGGAATTGAAAGAGAAAAATAGAAGGATTCAAATCCATGGGTAAACACATGTTATTTCAAAATCCATATATCTTGATTTCATAATTAATAGAAATTTTCAAATTCTATATGGATTTACAAATTAATAAACCAATAACACCCCCTTAATTTTTCGTTCGTCTGTGTATTTATATTTAATTCACCCTACTAAAAATCGAATTTTTTTTTTTCTGTAGGGTAATCGTATAGGATATAATGATAAGATTGTGTAAAATTTGTTAGAATATGGAATATTTTTAAATCTTTTTGATAAATTCTAAATTATGCTGTAAATATTTATTCTCTATTCTAAAAATATATGTGACTATAAAGCTATAAGTCCAAATTTCAATTTCTCCAATTCTAATCCTCGTTCTTTTCGTGCAGTATTAGTGAAACAAAATTCATTATATATATAATCATAAGATTATAAGGTGAACAATATTTTACTCTGCAATCTTCATCATCTTCCTCGTTAGATTCCATTAAGATAGGTATCATCTTCTCAGTCACTTCTTTTCCGTTTGGATTCGTTGGATCATATTCGATTCCTAATAATCTCTTCTTTGGTTTCTCTATTTTTTTTGTTCTAGGGTTCCGATGGATTCAGATTCAAGTTCCTATGTTTCCGATGTAACTCTTCTTTCTATTATTATTTTTTGTTTTTTTACCTTTCATGTATGATAAAATAAAATTATGTTAGAGTAGCACAGTCCTTGGATTGATTTTTACTTTTTCTTGTATGTATATTGGTTTTTAGGAGCGAGCCATGAAGGAATTGGTTAAAAACCTAACTACAGATCCTGAATTTAGCCACTTAAGTAAGCAGCTACAAGAAGTAAACAGTGAGTCACCAGAACGGTACACCAACAAAATACAGAACATGATTGAGTTCTATCGTAAGCACTGGTTGAAGGTAGTACGTAGTAGTAGTGGTGATATAAGCTCTTTCCGAGGCGGCATGAACCTGACAATTGAATCTTTTGTTTGTTTGTTTGTTTTGTCTCAGTTTCCGCAATTGTCTCGGCCTCTGGAGACTCACGGGAACCCTAGAGCATCAGAGGATTATGTAGAGCTTATTGAGCAACTGAAAAAAGATTCAGAGTTGGAACCTATACTAGCTGAGATAAATGCTAATGGTCCCGCTGCTTTGTTGAAGTACGTGTTGTATAACTCATTAGACACTATTTAGGTTTTATTTCTGTGTATGATTTAAGGAATTTTTTTCTTGTGGTTAGGTTCTCAGATGATGAAGACGTGTTGAAAAAGATGAGTAAAGCAATGGTTATTGTTGATCATGAGACTGCTACTCTTGGTGATGTGGAGGTAAACTGCTTCCTCCTAAATCTTATCTTTAATCGGTATTATTTCCCGAGGGTAGCGTGTAAACTAACTGTGAATCGATTCGTTAGCCAATCAGGGTCTGAAAACTGCGTCGGCATCGGGTGGTGACGAAGTATCTGAGGGAAGGAAAGCATTGCAGATTATACTTGAGTATGAAAAGGTATGTCAATCTCATACCAACCAAAAACCTTTCGACAGAACTGAAATCTTTACGAAACAATAAAGAAGGAAAGTTCACAATTACTATCAATCGATCAGCCCTTACATACTCGGGTTTTGGACCTAACTTACCATGGTTAATTTTGTTTCCTAGATGAAATGTATTAAAGTTGTACTGGATGAAGAAAGTGTGTTCAAAAGGCTGGATGAAGCAATAAGTATTGTTCATAAGAGTGCTGCTTTTGGTGATGTGAAGGTAAACTGCTTCCTACTCTGTTAATGTCTCTGCCTGAATCTTATCCTTAGTTGGGATTATTTCTGATGGGTAGTTTGTAAACTCACTGTGAAGGGTCTGAAAACTGCGTTGTCTACTGCTAATAAAGATGAAGAAGACTCCGAGGGAAGGACAGCTCTGCATTTGGCATGCTCGTATGGCAAGGTATGTTAATCTCTTTAACCATATCTTAGAAGGGAGTTGACAATTACCATCAATCTATCTGCCTTTACTTGTCGTGTTTAACCGCGGGTTTGGACTCCACTTACATTGGCTGAGTTTATTCCTAGGTGAAATGTGCTAAAGTTCTTCTCGATGCTGGAGCAAATCTCCATGCGGTTGACAAAAACAACAACACACCGTTGCACTATGCTGCTAATTGTGGGAGGAAAAGGTGTATAAGACTTCTCCTCAAGAAGGGTGCTACAGTGTAAGTTTGCAACAAAACAAAGCTTTGTTTCAAACAACTTTAATGGTTCTATATATATGAATCATTGTTTAATGTGGCTACTTTTGTTTGTAGCACTCTGCAAAACATGGACGGCAAAACTCCCACTGATTTGGCTAGGCTTAACTATAAGCTCGATGCGGTGAACTTGCTTGAGAAGGACGCTTGCCTTTAAGAGCTTTGAGAGTATTTTTTCTTGTGACCCCCGCAATGCATATGTTGGGGTTAGGGTTTTTGTGCATGTATTGGATTTAGGGTTTGAGAACATTTTATCTTTGTGTCTCTTGAGATATATTTTGTCAAAAGAGAGAATTATAAAAGTGGCTGTGAGAAAACATTAGAGAGATAACTAAGTGGTTCGCATTTTTTGTGTCCTACGCATCAAATTCTCAAGAAGTTGGCTACACAAAAACCTAATCGATGTTTGACAAATATAAAAAGCACTTGGTAATATGCTTTTTTAATTGGAACGCTAAGTGTAACGAGAAATGACGCCAAATAAAAGCCTAGAAGCAGAAGAATCCCATAAGAGTCCAATCTCGTCTCTTTTCTTCAAGCTTCTCCTGCTGACAAAATCTTCCAGCCAGTCACCCGTTAAAACAAACTTGTTGTGTAATGCCAGACGCAGCTTATGCATTGTGCCTATGTCGTAGTCATATACGTTAACAATGATTCCTTTTTTATTTACTATCTTTCGGAGATCTGCTTCAGGCATATGTCTTCGAATGTGCTCATGAACGGAGCTTTCTTGCAGATTAAGGTTGTGGCTAACATCGAGCTGGGTCAGTATCTTCTTGATGGTCCATTGAGGTGCGTTCACAAATCCAGGGGTAGATATCATCTCAATCTTTTCTCTCTCTTTTTCTGCGTTAAAAATGCTTTCAAAAGTGTTTGTGCCATATCCTCCACCTGAAGCAGTAAAAACAACATACAATAACTACTCTGACAAGCACAGACAGAATGTACCACTGAATTTAAGTAGTTCTCTTTATAAATGATTCAAAACGCAATTAACTCCAATAGACGCTACATCACCTTCAATGCCTGAAGAATAATAGAAGCAGCTTAACCAACAATTCAAACCTTGGTGGGGTTTCTTTTCCTAAATTCCTCCTTTGCCTATTGTTTTTTTTTTTTTTTCCATGTTTTGTGAAAGTTTTTTAATATGCCTATCTTGGTATTTGATATTGATGTGGATGTTTTTGTTGGTGTTTTGTAGGAATTATGAAACAGAGTAAGAGATAAAGAATTATCTCTTCTCTTTTGAAGAAGACAAGAACTAGAAGAGAAAACTTTTCATTAATCTGAAACTTGTTAGTTTATTACAACAACACTCATTCACTTATATATGTTATTACAAAAACACCGTTCGTAACTTGTGGAAACCGACAACTGAAACAACACAACTCATTAACACACACACCCGTTAATACACATTCGTACATATCTTATATAATATGACAAGGTTTCTTCTTAACTTGCTCTAAAATTTTGACATTTGGCATTCTATACATTTGACATGTGTCCACATATTTTTTCCTATTTATTATCTTCTAATTTTTCTTTAAAACCCTTTTAATTACTCATTAAATTTCAATAAACAAAAAGGGCAAATTTATTTGCCAAACCCTCTTTACTTACTCATTAACGATTTTCATTAAATGAAACGGCAAAAAAAAGGTTCGGCTACTGCCTTTCTTCTTCTTATTCTTTTTTTTTCTTTTTTTGAGAATACCAGGTTGTTCTGGCCCAAAACCCGTAATCTCTCAAGGCCCGAAACCGCAGCATGTAATATTAGTTTCTTCTCTTTCAATTAGGTCTATTTACCCTACCCGCTTCGTGGCTAAAGGTACCTCCGGTCACGCCATCATCGTGTAGATGGTTCTCCTCCCATAGTCTTATTCCGTCTCAGCCACTATTCGCCGATGGTATTGTATGTTTATCCTCTAGGTGAATTAACAGTCGTTTCAAATCCTTTTAACTCTTACACTTTATCCATATTCTTAGAGGGATACAACATCCGGAAAACCAGTAGTCATGTTTGAGTCTATCTATAACATAAAAACATATTTTCCATGGAATATTTTTCATCAAACAATTTGCAAGGGCGCTGCATTTTTCAGATTTGTGAAACTCATCGTCTTTTCAAAACAGTATATGGTAAAAAGGAATGGTTAAGAGCTATTCTTGGAGACCGGAGTATGAGGCCGAAAAGGTACATACAGTCTTCTTTTCTCTCTTGATGTCTCTTATGCCTACGTATAGTAGTCTTTTTTACTTCCTTAATTACATCGATTACATGTGATCAAGGCAGATATGTCGTATGAGAAGGAGAGGTTTGATAGATTTCTAAAGCAAGTGGAGGCTGAAAACCAAGAGATACTTCGGTTGGGAAGTGAGCTTAAAGTTGAAAGGAACGATTTATCATAGCCAGGTGTAGAAACTATCATCTTGCAATTACTTCTTTTCTTTGCAAATCAAATGAGCATGAATAGAGCGTACACAATGAGATAGACAAAGAAGAGGAATGAACTGTACTCTTTTTTTTTTTTGATAGAGACGGAAGAAATTTCTAAATTACGACTTAGAAAAAAAATCTATATTGTGTGTTAACATAGCCTCTTCACATTGATTAGTGAAACTCAAAAGCTTTCACAATTGAGAATGTGCAAACCAAACTTAGAAAGGTTTTCTCTTCACGTCATCTATAGGTTTGTATTTTATGTTTGCAGGGATTGAGCTTAGGATAAAAAGAGAAGAGAAATTAAAAAGTGCTAGAAGAAGCTAGAGGATTTTGGGAATGTATGGCCTCAATGTCATTGTTGACAGTGACCTATACGAACAGACAACAACCAAACCTACTTGGCTGAACGCAAAAAAGCAATAACTGACAACTGAACCATGAAGATAGCTGAAAATTTGGTATGAAGATAGCTGAACATATGGTTGCTATGCTAAAGAAGATGGCTACAGATTTAGGAGAGAAATCCAGAGTAATATACTCGATCATAGAGAAGATATGCCGTATGGTATCAGCCTTGAAATTCATGCATGGAATGGAGAACAAAGCTTTGATCTACATAGTTTCTCGTGTTTCTTCAACTTTGTTCCCTTCTTTCATTAGACGATTTGAAGAACACATAAAAAATGAAATTATAGTCATAAAGCAAAAGTTGTCGGACAATTACAAGTCAACGATGCTCACACTACAAAAAAAGTGAACATTGATAGCAGTTCACTATAGCACGGTTTCACTAATTGCTATGAATGATCAAGAGGAGCCACATTTGCTTCGTCCCCTTATTTCTAATGGATGCTAATGCTATAGTGAACATTAATAGTAGTTCTGTGTCAAATAACCAATATAGTGACGCAATTCTTGAGGTAAGAAATTTAAATTTAAGCTTATATACCGTTACGAAGCTATGCCACTCATAAAATTATTGCATTAGATAGAACATATTATTCATGAACAATTAAATCGAAGATTTTATCTATGAATAAATTACTACATTAACAACAACAACTGTACGTGGTTATTAGGTTGAAAACGTATAATCCTGTGGGATTCTCTATCCATTGGTTAAATCTGGTTATCATACGGCATGGTTAGAGGATTTGGGAGCCAACTTATCATTTTTAAGCCTAGATATCAAAAATCACTAAAAGCATATACTTGGAAGGTGCAGTGTCCACCTAAGTTACGTCATTTTTTGTGGTAAATATTATCGGGTTGTGTACCGGTTACAGAAAATCTGCAAAAGAGAGGTATAAATTGTGACACAGAATGTGGGAGATGTGGTGCGATAGAGGAAAAAATTAACCATACACTCTTTGAATGCCATCCTGGAAGACAAATTTGGGTACTTTCTTAGATTCCTATGGTTCTGGAAATTTTTCCTACGGAGAACACCTCTAGAGGTAGACTCATCTTCATATCAATGGATAATTTGGTATATTTGAAAAGCAAGAAATGAAAAGATCTTTGAAAATGTGGATAAAGATCCATTAGAAGTATTACGTTTAACGGAAAAAGAGACGTAATCGTGGCAGTTAGCTCAACTCGAGCTTCATAATGAAAACCATGGTTCTTTAAACTGTGAAAGTCGATCTCCCGTGAGGGATATTTCACATGATACTATCTACTCCGGATATCGTTGCTTCGTGGATGGATCATGGAAAGGGAATGATAAATTTTCATGAATATGGTGGTTCTGGACATCATCAAATGGAGAGGCGCCAACCATATTGGGAGCTGCCAACATCCGAAGAAGTCTATCTCCACTAAATACAGAAGTGGAAGCTCTTCTCTGGGCAATGAAGTATATGATTGGAACCGACAACCAAGATGTAGTTTTTTTACAGACTGTTCAGATCTGGTGAAGATGGTGTCTTCCCCAACCGAATGGCCGGTCTTTTTAGTGTATTTGGAAGAATTTTAGAGTGACAAGGAGGAATTTTCAAGCTTCTCTTTATCTTCAATCCCTCGCAGTGCAAATGTAAAAGCGGATAATTTGGCAAGAAAAATTCGTACAGAACCGCATCATATCACATATGTAAACAACATATCTGATGATTGACTCTTTTGAGTTTTAATTAAAAGTTGTTGACAAAAAAAAGAAAAAACAAATCTAACCAATCATAAAAAAATAGTGGAGAATATAAATGATTACAAATGATCAAATGCATGTAAATTTGCATAGAAACTTGCAAAACATCTTATAATATAATACAAAATAAATGTCTAAAACATCTTATAATTTGAAACAGAGGGAGTACAACTTAACATTATATATATATTAAAATTAGGAAAACAATAAAATCTATGGCTTTTATGGTACATATAATATCCAAATATATTTTGTTTTAAGTGATTGCATGTAATTTATTTACTCATTTTTAAAAAAATTAATATAAACTTATGTATAAAAATTCTATCTTCAACACTTAAACCAAACAAATTGAAGTGTGGAGGTTAATCTATGGAGACAATTGGTAATAGATACATTTTCACACAAAAAAATGTATGCAAAGTAAGAAAATATTGTGGTATATAATTAAATCATTTGTAATATATACCATTTTGAAGAAAAAAAATTATTCCTTTTAGTAATTCATAAAAAATACCTCAAAATTTAAACAGTGTTGAAAGATTTTAATACACTAAAAGTTCATAATTTATAAACATATATATGCATATATTTAAATTCTTATATATAAAACAACTGAAAGCAAACCCACGCATCGCGTAGGCAACTTCTAGTATTAATATATGTAAAATATGTGACTAAACTCAATTACCACTAACAGTTTTCAGTCCTTTCTGAATAATGTTAAGTGGTATGCCTCTCAAAATCTTGCAGGTCGAGAAGCCTATTTCTTTGTTTAATTTCTTCGAGAAGCATATTTCTTCGTCAAAGAGTTACCTATGAAAGATGCTAACAGAATGTCTAAATGGCTAAGTCGATAATTTTTGGCGCAATGTTTATAAGAAAATCATAAGTCTGGATGCCAATATGCCAATCCGAAAAGTAAGCAAATTTATTATTCCTTAAGCATTTAATCAAAATTAAATTTTGACTTTTCCTCGTATGACAAGGTATGTCAATCTCTTTAAACGTATCTTTTTTTGCTAAATTGTAAATATTTCATAGATAATGAAAACAGTTTAGGTTACAATCAAGAGATTAGAAACCTATACACATGGTTCCATGGCAAAAAAGATAAAAACATGGAAGCATAAGCCGGTAGTTAAACCAAGATTTCGGTCCATCGACTCAACCAAGCAATGAAGCTACGGGAACAAGATTTCGGTCTTTAAACGTATCTTAGAGAGGTTTTAGAGGACAGCTCTGTTTTATGGTTTTACAAACTAAGAATGTGTACTATCATGAACTTGCTGGTTTTACAAACATATCTTAGAGAGAATTTAGAGGAAAGCTTCGGCTTCACTTAGAAGAGTTCATTATACAATTATCTATAGAACGGTTAACGAACAATAAAGAAGGGAATTGACAAGGACCCATCAATGTGTCTGCCACTTACATTGGTTGAGTTTATTCCTAGGTGAAAATGTGCTAAAGCTCTTCTAGAGGCTGGAGCAAATCTCCGTGCAGTTGACAAAAACAAGAACACACCGTTGCACTATGCTGCTAATTGTGGGAGGAAAAAGTGTGTACGCCTTCTCCTAAAGAAGGGTGCTAGAGTGTAAGTTTGTAACAAAACAAAACACTATTTCAAGCAACTTAAAATGGTTCTACATGACTCAATGTCTAATGTGGCTACTTTTGTTTGCAGCACTCTGCAAAACATGTATGGCAAAGCTCCCATTGATTTGGCTAAGCTTAACTATAAGCTCGATGTGGTGGAGCTGCTTGAGAAGGACGCTTGACTTTGAGAGCTTTGAGAACAATTTTTCTGGTAACTCTTGAGATGTGTTTTATCATCATATCCGTAAAAAACAAAAGACACATCTGTTCATACTGCTGCATGTGGAAAAAAAAAAAAAAAGTTCTGCGGACATGTCTATATACATTATATAGCATGAAAGCATAAATACATACATTTCTAAGGAAGAGATATTATCTACTCAACAAATGGTTTCTGCGAATTCTTGTGAACCTATGGTTGGTTTCTTCTTTTGTAAGTGAAGAAATGCACTTTTGCAAGTGAAAAAAAAAAAAAAAAAAGTGGCGAGAGAAAATACCACAATGGACTTCACCATAGTCACACATCCTAGAAATGTGATCCAGTGAGTGGCACGAGCTATAGAAGGATCTAGAATATATAGGATATTCTCTAGTATATTTGTTAATAATTACTATAGTTTGTACTTATGGAAACTAGGTTAATTAGGTTACGATTCATTTCTCTATATAAACATATGTAACCACTATGAGAATTCTCATGAGAGTAAATATAGCTTCTTCCAATTCCTAAACTCTCATCACATTATCATGGTATCAGAGCGGGTTCGCACCCGAGTTTTGATCTAACGATCAAACTCTTTCTCCATTTTTCTTCTAAGCCATTGAGCTTTCTTTTATTATATTTTTTGTTAAGCCAAGTGCTTCCAAGCCATCGAGCTTCTCTTTATTCAAGTCTATCATCATAGACCTCTGAATCTAAGCCTAAGAGCTTCCATCATTCAAGCTTATTATAAGCCTCTGAATCAAGCCAAAATGCTTCTAAAATTAAGCTAAGTGCTTCTTATAAAAAAAAAAAAAAAAAAAAAAATCTTATAAAAAAAAAAAAAGGGTTTTCACGTTTTGTCAAGCCAAAGTGCTTCTTTTTATTTTTTCTGCAATTTAAAAGAAACAAAAAAAAAAGCTTCTGTTTTCTTAAGCGGTAGAATTTAATCGTTTTCTCAAATCTTATTGTTTTCAAAGCCTATATGCTTCTTTTTATGTTTAATCTAAAAAAAAAAAAAAAAAAAAAAAAAAAGCAGCCCTCGGTGACTTCTCGAAATGTCTAGATCTCTATCCATCACCAATGACGTTGTGTCCAAACCTCTCTCGCTCAACGGTGACTCTTTGTGGCTGCCACCACCAACGACAGTGTTCATTCACCTAGTTGGGATCTCCATCGCATATTCTTCAGATCTATGTCGCTGCAAAACTCATTTTTCTCAATGTCAAACGCTCCCACCGAATCACTACTTCACATTGATGATCAATCTCAAACCGTTGATTTCGCTATTATTCCATCACCGCCTTGAGATTGAGGAGGCGTATAGAAGGATCTAGAATATATAGGATATTCTCTAGTATATTTGTTAATAATTACTATAGTTTGTACTTATGGAAACTAGGTTAATTAGGTTACGATTCATTTCTCTATATAAACATATGTAACCACTATGAGAATTCTCATGAGAGTAAATATAGCTTCTTCCAATTCCTAAACTCTCATCACATTATCACGAGCTACCGCGGAACCACATCGATGGGAAACCTCCCAAATTTCGATGCTAAACTTGTGTAAACCATTTGCAGAAATATTGGTAAATTTTAATTACTAGATTTCAAACTCATGCTCTAACTTGTTCTGACCATATTTTGGCATCTTGGTAGAGCTCTGAATCTGAAGGGGTACAAAGGCTGCTAGATCTGCTTAACATGGGACAAGTGTAAACTGCTGCAAAGGTAAATCACCAGAGACTGCTTCTTGTGTTTCTTTAGTTCCTTCATCTTGGATCAAAGATTGTTTTTCATATTCTAGTTTTCGTTTATTGACTTTTATCAACTCTATGCCATAAAGCTTTTTAATGTGAAATGGTTTCAAGGAGTGTTTGTTTCTGACTTTCTTCTTCACCAGTTTGCCTTCCATGGTTGTCGAACTTTATGATGCGTCGGAGAGAGACATCTCTGTTACCTTCGTTCGCAAGAAAAGATGACGCTTTACTGACCTTTCGATTCTCCTTCGTCGAGAGATAACGTTAAAACGATTTTAGAGATTGATAGAGGGATTATTGAGACCGCGAGTACTCAGAAAAATGTGAAATTCTCCTATGATTCTTGAGTTACTTTGGTTTCAAGTATCCAACAGATGTGATTATACGTGTCTTTTATAAATTAGAACAAAATTCTCTGATAAGTAATGTAATCTTAACACAAGGGATAAAGTTTACAAAAGATAACATCTTCATGTCTAATTCTAAAAAAAAAAGGTAAAATTATGTTGTAACATTAAGTTTGTTTTGCTATTTTAATTTGCCAATAGTTTTATATGCATCGTTATTTAGTGAGATTCCTCTTTGTAACAACTTTTGTTGTGTGGAGTTTTAAACGGCGTTGTTTGGTACTAACATTTTAATTGTTTTAAACAGATGTGATTATACGTGTCTTTTATAAATTAAACGGCGATGAGCAGATAAAAAAAAAACAAATTAATGGGTTTGTTAAGCATTTTCTGTTCTTTCTTAATCAAAATTAGTTTTAACTTATATTTCAAAATTATAAAAAATTATAATACCAAAACTAGTTTCTTTGTTTTGGTCGTAGTTTAGATTCTGTATTTCTCTTTTTTATCAAGAGTATTTTTAGTATAGTTCTATTTAAATTGTTAATGAAATATTAACATGTATATGTATGATATTTCATATAATGGCTTCCACTCTCTCTTTCTCTGCAATAATAACTCGTATTTAATCTTTTAGTTTATTATTGAAGGCAGTAATGTTAAATAATTGAAAATAGATTATTGTATTTTTTTTATTAGTATCGATGGTATATAATATGCCCGGAATCATAGTACTATGTAGACATTTTTTTTGGGTTAATTACGGGCCAGACCCATTGACCATGTTTTTCTTTCACGTTTTGACAAAATGGGGGAGAGCTTTCAAGTTTTGACAATTATGTCATTTTCGGACGAAATTGCCCTTCCAGCAAAACCGGTGTACAGCAACAGCGAACTAATTAGTTAGGCGCGTTGGTTACGTACACAGTATCTCGTTAGCTACAGTACACACTTTATATACAGTACATTTTCGTTAGCTACAATGTAAAAAACAAAAATTAAAAATTAAAACTAGAAAAATAAATTAAAATAAGATTATTATTATTATTATTATTCACCTTCTTTTGTTTTCACATTTTTCTTTCTTTTCAATTTTATATAGATTTATTATTTTTGTACTTTTAATTAAAATTCATTTTTTTCTATCTTTTAAAACCCATTTTCATATATTTTTTTTAACTTTGAATAGTAATTTATTTCTTAATTTAATCGTGTTGTTGAAAACAATTCGAGACTAACAATATCATGTACTCATGTGTACGTACACGGTAGTAATTTGTGTACATATATGTACATAAATATATAAATAATTTGTATATTTAAGTTTAAAATATTTTTTGAACATAAAAACAAAACATTCAAACCATGTATGAACTACACCTGGAAAAAATATTAAAAACAAAGAATCAAACCGAACCTATTCGAAAAATAAGAACTGAACCCGGAACTGATAAAATATCTAAACGGTATACGTAATTGGTGATTATGTACGTAAAAATGTAGTATTGTGTACGTAAGAGACGAGGTAGTGATCATGAAAGAGAAAATTGTATCATAGTGAAAGTCCAAGTGTAAACATGTTTGTGTCATTTTGTCCAATCCGCAAAGGGTGGTGTGAATAGTGTGTGCATGATGGAGGATTTGGCTGATGAAACTAACATGGTTCGGGGTGAAAACGCAACAAAGACCATATTGGAGGCTCTAAATGTGGATGAAAACAATGAGAAAGTATATGAGGAACAAGAAGTAGATGACAATAAAGAGGATAAAGAGAAAGAGGATGAGGACGACGAAGAGGAAAAAGAGGATGGAGACGACGAAGAGGAAAAAGAGGATGAGGAAGAAGACGATGAAGATGACGATGAGTCAAGTAAGGGAATGTCCTGTAACCGACTATAAACGGAAGTAAAGGTACTGGCGAAGGTTTCATTACAACAAGGGACATGTCGGGGATGTTCGTGACACTCAACCGACTGTGAGATCAACATAAAAATTCGATTTATTAATAGAAATATGTACTTATACTAATGAACGTGTGCGTGATGGAAAAAACATCGATCATTTTGGAAAGAATTGCGACATTCAACCATTTGTGACTCCTAGCCGGGAGGTAAGACATGATTTTTGGAAGAATGTACGTACACTACTAACTATGTACACAATGAAGTATGTAAAGGTGAATGTTTGACGTACACGAATACAGATGGGCATGGTAGATGTGAAGTGAATGGTAATGGTGTGGAGTTTGGTATTGGATGATCATTATAGGGGGTTTTACTTGAATCAAAGTACACCATAGTGATTGTGAATGAGTTTGCTCCATTCTGAGACAATTTAACCAATGTCTGACTAATAAGACATAAGTAAAATAGTGCAATAGGGGACTGGAAACCAAACCGAATATCTGAATGTTTAGGACTAGTACGAACTATCATGATGAGTATGTATGTGAAGAACAACACAAATATCATTGTTGAGACAATGTACTAGCGTACATATATAGGTGTGCATACACATGCATATTAGGGAAGTTAACGTACACAAGTACATCCATTAGAGACTATGTACATAATACTGTGTACGTGAGGGACGAGGTAGTGATCATGCCGGAGAGAATGGTGTCATTATCCCATGTGTGAGGTCTTGCGAGAAGATAAGTAAAACTATCACAAACAAGTGAAACATCCTTTTTATTCATAATAGGGATCCAAGTGTAAATATGTTTGCGTCGTTTTGTTCAACCCGTTAAGAAAAGTGTGAATAGTGTATGCATGATGGAGGTACTTGCTGATGAAAATAACTATGGGTCGGAGGTAAAAACAATGAGGAAGTAGATGAGGAAGAAGAAGTGGAGGGCGATAAAGAGGATGAAGAGAAAGAGGATGAGGACGACGAAAAGGAGAAAGAACTTGAGTAAGAGGACGATGAAGATGACGACTATAAACTGTAGTAAAGGTAGTGACAAAGTTTGTTGTTGAGAAATATAAGATAGGACATGTAGGAAATGTTGGTGACACTCGCCTTACTGTGGGGCTACATGAAAATTCAGTTGATTATTAGAAACGTCTACATATACTAATTAATGTATACATAATTGAAAAGGCATCTATCATTTTAGAGAGAATGGTGACATTCAACCATTTGTCAATCATAACCAGGAGCTAAGACATGAATTTTGGAAATTGTGTGGATTTTTGCTCTAGTCTTCGATGATTAAGTCAATGCCTGAGTTGATGAGACAAAAATATAAATTAATACGATAAGAGAGACATTGTTTGTTGAGAGTGTATTTAGAAGAAAAAAAACAAATAACAATGGCTTCAACTCCAGTAGGAGCGTCGTAGAATACATCCCACCATGGCCAATTTTGGTTTATTATTGTATCAATAAATTTATCTCAACAACTTTAACTCACCAATAAAGATGTACGTACATTATTACACATGTAAGTACATAAATGTTTTGCAGAAGTATGAGGAACAAATATTCTTTGACCATATATTTTTATTTAATTATTATATATTCGTAGATTTTATTGAGATATATGAATAAGTAACAAAATAACTTGATAGATTTTGGAGTCATATCATTTAATTGTTAATTTTTTCATGTATGTACACTGTAAATTTTATTATTGATATGTACTGAATTGTCAGAATTTAACATATATAAATTTTGTAATTTAACTAGAGAAAATCCTACTTAACATAATTTAAATATTCAGAAAACAATATTGGTAAATAAATATGTAGTTCAAATTTAAAAATTCAAAGAAAAAATCTAACCGATAAACATTTGATCATAGAACAACATTATCCTCTCATATCGGGTCCATACTTCTAATTTTGGTAAGCTATGTTGTGAAATGTTAATCAAAATAACCAAAAGTTTCTAATGTACAAAAACAATAAATATTGCATACACCGCCTTTACAATATAACATATTTACACGTACACATAATCAATGTTGCGTACACAGTAAATTGCATATACGTACACCGAAGAAATTCGATGAAGGGTATAATTGTAAATTTCCAGTCATCTTCAACCTGAGTAGAGTATCCTCTTCTGCAACCCTAATTTTGCAGCTGTCGTTAACAATTATCTCATAATCTTATTCTCTTTACGATTTGAATGCTTTTTACATATAAATCTTGTAAACCTAGCATATTTTAAGTTTGAAAATCTCCAGAAATTTGTTTTATTTTGCTTGTTGAGGAAATATGTAATTTGTTTCCACTTACTCGTCTTAAAAACTCTCAATCGAAGATGAATGAGAGATTATTCAGATCTTAAGAAAACGATTATCACTGAGATTTTCGAAGATTAAAAAGTTGAGATTTTCGATTTCGTTTTCTCCTTCTTCTTCTGTTTTCTTCAATAATTTGTTTTCACACATAGTGAGGAAAACAAAAAAAAAACACAAACGTAACTGAACGAGAACAGTTTGTAGTTAAGTTTCTAGTTGAGGGACATTTTCGTCAGAAATGTGGCTAATTGTCAAACCGTGAAAGTCTTTCCCCACTTTGTCAATTGGTGAGACACATATTTAAAACTGTCCCTTTTCTGAATTTTTTTTTTTTTTTTTCACCTAAAAATTGAAGGGTCAAAACTTATTTAAATGTTGGAAAAAAAAGACATGGGTTTGACATGACAACAAATGTCGACGTGGTGTGTGGTTGCCTTGTAAGCAACTACTTTGAATCAGGTTCATAATCCAACTATTTTTGCAAGGTTATTTTCATTACGAAATTAATTTTTACACAGGACTGTTTGAAATGTGAATCTTATTACAAAACCAAAAGAGTATTCATTAAAAATAGTACTAAAATAGTAATGGTTAACATGATAATTTTTTTTTTTTTTTGAGTAGGGTGATTAACTGGATCTGCATGCAAAAGAGATATTATTTTCAATAATTGTTGCAACTTCTGAGTAGTAAATGAAATTTCCAAGTACCTAGCTAACATTTTCCCTCTATGAAAAACCTAAGGATGAGTTCCAAATCAGAGTTTTTGTAACTTTTGTTAAGACACTACAAGAAACAAGCCCGTTAACGTCATTATATTAAAGTCAATTAGTATACCGACTTTAAAATTTTGCAAAGAAAGGAAAATACTGTCAGTTTGTAAACCGACGTAATGTTTTTGAAGCCCAAATTTATTACGATTCCAATACATCACTTTACTAAAGCCCAAGTTTATTTTCATAAAAGCCCAATAGTACATACTTCTAGAAACTATGTTGACTACGATTTTTTTGACTCGTCTCCTTCGATATCTGAGTTTGATTATGTTGATTACGATTATTTTCTCTTGAGATCTCGCATCAAAGCTCGATTCAAAGGTTTGTCTGTAGAAATTTTGAAAAGTTGATTACGATTTTGGTTTACTATTTGATTATAACCTAAATTTATCCACATCGTGACGAAGGAGACTTGGAGGTGAAGAGAGTATCGTGACGAAGTAGACTCGGAGCTCTAACTCGAACCAAACGCCGTGAAGAAGGAGATTCAGAGCTCTAACTCGAACCAAACGCCGTGAAGAAGGAGACTCGAAACTCTAATTCGATTTTCAATCAGGTATTGAATCTGTTCCCTACCTTAGTTTTGCTTTGTATCTTGAAATTTTGATTGCTATATGAAATTTGATTTGTTAATGCTTGATTGGTGTGAGATTTTTGTAATTTGATTTGTTAATACTTGATATGTGAAATTTTGGTTGTCGTAGCTAGCCTTGTATTGTTATTTGGTTCATCAGAGAATTGTTAGAATTTAATGGTTTTCTCAAGTATTTATTACTGTAAAGCAATTCCCATTTTCTCAGTTTTGAAACTTGAATTTTGGTTGTAGTTTTTGAGATTATAGTATCCAGTCTAGGAAATTTTAAGATGAATATGGATATGGATAAGTCGTGGATAACAAAACCTCGATTGTCTCAAGATTACATAATCGTAGTCTAAATTCTACAGATGGAAAATCTCGTTGCTCCACCTCCTCTTGGACCAGAATTAGCAAGTGGGAAGTGGAAAGTTCATGTTAGAGGTTTGTATATGATACATTTGTAAGACACTACTTGTATATATGGGATGTTCTTATAATTAACATGATTCTGGTTTTTAGATTTACATGGGAATATTACAGAAGAAAATGTCTCAGGAAAGCAACTGTGGAGCATGCAAAATCGTCGTGTCATAGTTGATTTCAATAGAAAAGGACAACCTATCAAAGATTCAGGTGGTTTGTTGGGTTCATGGTTAGGATCGTTCAACTATGATTTTAATAGCTTACCTATAAATTACACTGATTGGAGAAAAGTTCCTCACTATAGGAAGGATATGGCATGGCAAGTGATTCAGGTATTGTAGATTACATTCTTTCATAGAAATAAGATGGTTTTCATTATACTTTTCTTTAAACCAATATTTTTTTTGTTTGAATATAGAGAAAATTCTGGTTCGATGACCCAATTAGGAGGAAAAAATATGTGATTTCTACTTTAGGAAACCGATGTAAAGATTTAAAGCAGCGACTTTGGAGGAGGCATAGAAAAAATACCCTCGAAGAATCACTTGTAGCTCGACCAGCCTTGGTTCCAGAAGATCAATGGAGAGATTTTGTTCATGATCAATTCAGTGATAAAGCAAAGGTAAATGTCTCTGTCTATCTCTTTGTATGTACAATATTTATTAAAAAAAATTGTAACATTTTAATTATATTATCTAACTACAGAAAATGAGAGAGCGTAATATTAAGAGTCGAAGCAAACTAGAGATACCACATGCCCTTGGGAAAAAGAGTTTGGCAAGAAAAGCTCATGATATAGTAAGCTTACATAAGTAGCTTTATGGTTCTCATTCCCAAGTTTCAGTGTTGGTTATAAATTACTCTTTATATCTGTTTCAGGAAGAAGAGACTGGTATTGAACCAAGTCGAGCAGAAATGTTTATTGCATCCCGTACGAGAATAGATGGAAGTATGATTTGCGAGGAAGCAACAATTTGTGCGGTCAGTTCTTTGTTTCTTTGAAACAATGTTGTTAAATTGGTTTCTTATTCTGTATTATTAGTTTATTGTGTTAGATTTTTGCATATTACAGGAAAAACTGAAAGAATTTATGAGTCAGAAACTTCCAGGCGATATGCCAAGTAATGATGCTGTTGCACAAGTTTTTGGCCCTGAGCACTCTGGACGAGTTCGATGCGTAGGACGTGGCCCTACACCGTCCAAGTACTTCTCAAGCTTTGGATCTACAACAAGTAATCTAGAGATGGTCGAGATGAAGTCCAAAATGAAAATACTTGAAGACAAATTTGACATTGTTGCTAGTGCTCTTCAGGTTCTTATTAAATCCAGAGACATCCGATTCCAAGTAAGTGAATGTATTCTTATAAGATCAATAACGTGAAGAGTACTACAGTTGTAAAATACATTACTTCTATAGGAGAATGAGAATGGTGGAAACAAGCTTGCTAGTGCTCTTGAAGTTCTTCTTGAAGCTTGCAGAGACATTCAATTCCATGTAAGTAAATGAATGTTCTAAGAATGAGAATTGTAGTGGTAGAGTATAACAGTTCTAAAAATGAGAATTGTAGTGGAGATGATTAATCTAGCATGATTTATTGAACTGATGCATCTTAATGGAGTGTGTGGCCAATGATTACCTTAATATTTTTATAACATCCACTATGAAACAATTAGTGTTTCTAAGACGTTTTATGGGCTTTCTTGAAGCATCTTGTAGATATTTTTAATCTGTGATAGCTTGTAGACATTAGAGTATATATATATATATTAACATGTTCATTAATTGTTATAGGAAAATGAGAATGGTGGAAACATAAACCTTGCTACTGCTATTAACATGCTGCATCAAGTATCATCTAGTATATAAGTGACAAGGTAACAATCTAATTTAACTCTGTTTTGGAAATCTATGACTCTGAAACCTGAAACTTGTATGATATTTTCAACTTGTATCTAATTTCAGGTAGCAATTTGAGAACTATGGAGAGCTATAGATGAAGTGTGTATTACAAAAGCACCAATTTGAGAACTATGGAGAGCTATAGATGAAGATAAATTTGTATCTATCATATTGATTCTGTGACATTTATATTCTATGTAAAAACAAGTTCTTTTGATTAATTGAATTTTTCTAGAGATTATCATTTGAAACTGTAATTGACTAGAGTATATATATTTATAATAGCATAAAGTAATTGAAAAATATTAGCTATATACAAATATATGTGATTCAAACAGGAAAAGAGATTTTAACTTTTAAGTCACAAAAAACTGACGTTATAATCTATAAAACCGACGTAAAGATTCAGACGTTAAAGTACATGTCGGTTGTGTAACTGATATTAAGATTTTTGGCGTCGAAGGTTATTGAGTCGGTTTAATAACCGTTGTTATTTAATTGACGTCAGTTTATAACTGACGTAAGAGTCATAAGAGACCGACGTAAAGTACCGTATCTCTTGTAGTGAGATTACTTTTTAATTAAGGTATCCTCTTATTGTTGGTCAGTCCTAGTTATTTTGGTTATACTACTGGTGTATTAGATGTGTTTTTCTGTTTTCATGTGAATCAAATTGATTACCCACAGAACGATTTGGAGTACAGTACAAAAAAACGAGTTTTCTTAGTACCAGAAAACGTTATCTAACGATATGATAACGTTAAAAAATGCGCTACGACATCTCCCGCGATAATAGGCCTAAGACATAAGTTAACACATTAGGCATGGCACGTATGTAGGCCTAGTAAGTTTCATATCGCATCATATGAGATTTGGCTTGATTTCATCTTCGGTTTACAAGCAAATTCAGACCAATTGATAACTAGTTTGGAATTGACTTATCTTAATGCATTTTTGATTTGGTAGTAATAAATACCAAGAACGGATAAACTAGGACATACGGACAAAGATTAGGGTCTTTCGAAATGTCGGCATAGAGATTAAACCTATTAAGGATATTCTGGATTTATATCCTATTGTCTCTTTGATTGCATATTTATAAAGCTAAATATATAGCATTGGTATAACTAGGTCGAAGCATATGTAGATGTCCCTTGGTTGTTTGACTGTGTTTATCTTTAGATGGTTTGTTTAAATTATTCATTACTTATATTAGGATATCCACAAAACTCAAAAATCAGTTTCATGCTTTAAGTGGCAAGATATATATGTGTGTAACTTTTTTATTCAAATTACCAGTTTTTTTACTTCCTTTTTATATGCTATAAGTTGTATTTTTATATTTCTATATATTTTTCAATTTGTATCACCAAATAAAATGTTTTGGATGTCAGTTATCTGTGCAATAAACATGGGCTTTAATATAAAATATGTTAAATAAATTTCTATAACTCAATATTTTACATAATCTGATATTTTCAACAATTCACAACATTTGAAACACTATTAATTATTAAAATCTATAACGTATTACTTTTGAAACAAAATTATAATTTTAAATAATGAAATGGTTTTGATTTTGAAGTGTAGAGGCAGAGGAGATGGATTAGTCAAATACAGAGTAGATCATTCCCTTTTCAAGATAAAACATAAACATGCATGATTTGATATTTTTCTTTATAAAATATGTCCCTTAAAACAAATTAATATTCTTTTCTTCTTTTGATATTTGCCTAATTGCTCTTCTCCTCCTAATTGGGTAACCAATCATGAAATTTTTTATAAATTAATGTGTGGTTGATATAAAAAAAAAAGATATTTGCCTTATTGTGAACAAATTTTTATTAATGATAAATAAAGAGTTTTAGACAATCAATGGACTAATCTACAACCAAATAATCAAGATCTCTATAAAACTATTTCTAACATAATCAGACCAACCATATTTATAGAGAGAGAGAGGCATATTGACTTTCCATACCAACGTGCGTCCATGCAAATGAGCCCTTTCGCTTTGCCAAACGCACACGCAGAAATCAACACACATGAGTATGCATATAAAGCTTTAAATCTAAACAAATAAAGATGCGTGTACAAATTTATAGGTATAGGAGAGAGATCGCACAAGAGAATTACCAAAAAATGGGGACAAAAACCCATAATTCTAGAGGGAAAACCTTCATGATCTATCTCATACTTATCTCATTGTCACTTCTAGTTCTAGGTTTGATTTTACCTTTTAAACCGCTTTTACGGATTCGATCTCCATCTTCAACGTCACGGATTGATCTTCCATCGCCTCAAGTCAACAAAAACCCGAAATGGTTCCGACTCATCCGTAACTATCTACCGGAAAAGAGAATTCAAGTCGGCTTCCTCAACATTCACCAGAAAGAACGTGAGAGGTACGAGGCTCGTGGACCGTTGATACTAAAGAGCATCCACGTGCCGCTTGATCCTATACCAAAGAATATCACTTGGAAGAGTCTTTACCCGGAGTGGATCAACGAGGAAGTTTCTAACTGTCCGGAGATCCCTCTCCCTCAGCCAGAAGGTTCTGATGCTAACGTGGACGTTATCGTTGCTAGAGTTCCATGCGATGGTTGGTCGGAGAATAAAGGGCTTAGGGATGTTTTTAGGCTTCAGGTTAACTTAGCCGTTGCGAATCTAGCCGTCCAAAGTGGGTTGAGGAGGGTTGATCAGGCCGTGTACGTTGTGTTCATCGGGTCATGTGGCCCTATGCATGAGATTTTCCCGTGTGATGAGCGCGTGAGGCGCGTGGATGATTATTGGGTGTATAAGCCTTATCTCCCAAGGTTGAAGCAGAAGCTTCTCATGCCTGTTGGTTCATGTCACATTGCTCCTCCATTTGCTCAATTTGGTAAATTAATATTTTTTCCCTTCTTTATCTTTGGAGAAATATAATTTTTAAGTTTCTATAACCTTAATATTTTGACCGATTATCTCTCAATTTTTTTCTTTAATTAACAATAATCCTTCATTCTTATAATGTTAAATAGATTTCACTTTAATTAATCACTATAGGTAACGTTCGTATCTTCTTTTTTTTGTTAAGTTTTTGGTGAATCATTATTGCTAACCCGTACTTGTTTTTAATGAAAAGTTGCTAATAAGTAATATAAAGGTTATTGGTTGGTGCGATTAGATCGTGCCTCACAGTATGCATATATAGTTTTGTTGACGTAATCTTAACATTGATTCTTTTTTTTTGCATATTTTAATATCACAAACATTGTCTCGTCCACATAAAACCATTAATTAACATTTTACATTTTGTGTCCAAAAGTTTTCTAAACTGAAAATCTTTCTTTGTAATTCTGCTTTGAGAATTATAGATGTGGATGACAAACCAAATTTTCAACTACTTCAAATTGAAGCTGAGTTTTTAGATTAGATTATTGTAGAACACTTTTCATTTCTATAAATTCTCTTCCTTGAAAACTTTTAATAAATATCTATTATAACCAATCTAATAAAGTATGTCAATGTGGATATATATGTACAAATTATAAATCTTATCATCATAAATCCATACCCAATTTTAGCTGAAAACATTTTATTATTATTTTATAATAGCTTAAAAATAATTAGGTAGGGATAAAAAAAGCTCATCTTCAACAACCTTACTACAAAACCTACTGATTCACCAAATTTCCTCTTTCTTCTCTTTCTTGTAATACGTCTATTTATCAAAACATTCCATATTCATTAGCTCACTTTTAACTTTTGAACTATTACTATTTACAGGTCAAGAAGCATGGAGACCAAAACATAAAGACAATCTTGTATCCGAGGCGGTCACAGCCTTACCCCGTCCCTTACGGGTCGCCTACATAACAGTACTACACTCTTCAGAAGCCTATGTTTGTGGGGCAATAGCCTTAGCGCAAAGTATAAGACAATCAGGATCGCATAAGGACATGATTCTCCTCCATGATCATACCATAACCAACAAGTCTCTTATTGGTCTCAGCGCTGCAGGATGGAATCTCCGGCTAATCGACAGAATCCGCAGTCCCTTCTCGCAAAAAGACTCTTATAATGAGTGGAACTATAGCAAATTACGTGTGTGGCAAGTAACTGATTACGACAAACTTGTGTTCATAGACGCAGATTTAATCATCCTCAAGAAAATTGATTATCTCTTCTACTATCCACAACTCTCAGCTTCAGGCAACGACAAAGTGTTATTCAACTCCGGAATCATGGTAATGCAGCCAAATTCTAGACTAAAATGATTTTTTTTTTTTTGTGGTAAAACATTCTAAATGATAAAAAATGATATGGTCATCTGTATATGTTGACGTATTTGGCCTAAGAAACTAGGTTTTGTTTTGTGTTTGTAGGCGAAAAACATAAACCAATGAAGAAATACTAATTCTTTTCTCTTGGAAACAGGTTCTTGAGCCATCAGCATGTTTATTTAAAGATCTAATGGAGAAATCGTTCAAGATCGAATCATACAACGGAGGAGACCAAGGCTTCCTTAATGAGATATTTGTATGGTGGCACAGGCTATCAAAACGTGTGAACACAATGAAGTACTTCGGCGAAAAAAGTCAACGAAAACACGATCTTCCAGAGAATCTAGAAGGACTGCACTACTTGGGGTTGAAGCCATGGGTATGTTTTAGAGACTATGATTGCAATTGGGACATCAGCGAACGACGCGTGTTTGCTAGCGATTCTGTGCACGAAAAATGGTGGAAAGTATATGACAAAATGTCAGATCAGTTGAAGGGTTATTGTGGTTTGAATAAGAATATGGAGAAGAGGATTGAGAAGTGGAGAAGAATTTCTAAGAACAATAGTTTGTCTGATAGGCATTGGGAGATTGAAGTGAGAGATCCTAGGAAGACGAACCTTCTTGTTCAGTGAGAGGGTTATGGCTTTTTGATTTTTGTTGAAGGTTTTAAGGAAATTTGGGAACTGAGAAATGAAGAACCTTCTAATTCAAGAAAGGGTTTCGCTTTAGTATTTTTAGTACGACAGTGTACAATATAGAATCTTACTTTGACGGATGAGAGTGAGATGTGGTTGACAGCAAATAATCATTTGAATTTCACATTTTTTTGCCTATATAATCATTCAATGATATTTAAATCAATGAAACTTCTAAGTTTTACTTTTTTTTTATTTTCTTAAGAAGACATGTCTCTCCTTTTATTTAGTGATATCATGTAAGTTGGGGAATATGTGGTGTGGTAAGAAATTTACAAAAATGGTTTTGATCTACCGCAAAACATGTTTTTTTTTTTTTTTTTCTGAAAATCTTTTATGAAATAGCTCTACAAAATTTTAAGATGGACGATCTATGGCAAAAAAATATGTCCTAAGAAATCTCTTATCTATTAATTGAGAACCATTTCGGAGAAGTATGCCAAAATGACATATCGATTAAATATCTCATTTATTTCTAAAAGTTCTATGTGCCAATTCCATAGCAATTTAAGGTCTAAAACTTTGAGAAGATTGCGATTTTGGAGGAAGACAAATAGACGATCGATGGACAAGGAAATCAAATATTTTAAGAATGTAACAAAGAAGCTTCTAGACAAATTAGGATTGGCATACAAGAATATTGTGACCGTTGGGGGAAGAAAATGAATAAGGACAAGACAATCAAGTATTTGAATAATGTCACGAAGAAAATTCTAGACAAGTTCCCAAAATTCTGTTTTTCACCTGATTCGGACAATGATGAAGATGGAAATCAATAGTAGATTCCATCTAATTACAGTTTCACAGATTTTTATTAAGACATTTGCAAGTTTTATTTTCAATCATTAATATTTTAACAATTTTCTTATGGTTTTAATTTAAATCTTTTGTATTTTAGTATAAATATTATTGTCTATATTTTAATCTAATTATTTTAATTGTTAATAAAATTTAAGAAAATATATTCACAACAGTCTAGTATCTGTAGAAACACTATCAGTCGAAAAACCATTCCTTCGGAAATCAGTCATAGTAAAATCTGTTGGAATTCCATCAGTAAGTTACATGGTTGAAACTATTTTGGAGTTTTATTTATGGTGGCTTTGTAATTTTCCTAACGACTTTAACAATGGTTAAATCACTCGAAAATTTCTAGCCTATTTTCAATCAAACAATATTTTCGACAAGTGATTTCAATAAAATTTCGTTTGTTAAAAAATTGCTGAAATTAACCCTTTATGACCGTTTTGTAATCGTTCATACGCTAAACTTTTGTACATAACCGTGAATCCTGATGGGCTTATACAATTTTTGTAAACTTCAAATGAATTTGTATGTTTACTTCAATTTTTAATCAAATTAAAATGATCTTATAGATTTTTAGATCCAGTTTGAACGAGTCATGCTAATTTCTTTTCAAAAAAGACTAGGTAAGGATACGTGTCATGCAAGTGTATATTTTATATATAATATTATTTATAAGAAAATATATACATTTGATTAGTTTATTTAAAACTTTCACTTTTTTTTTTTTGTCAAAGTTTAAAACTTTCACTATGTTTCAAAAGTATAAAGTGACTGTGATTGATTTTATAATATATATGTATTTCACCACAATGTAGAATTCAAAGCGAAGTTTTTCCCAGATTATTGGATCTTCGAATCGAATTGGTACCAGATCAATGGTTTAATAATTTGAATAAAGATATAGAAATATATATATATACACATATATACACACACATATATATAGCACATATTATAATATGTTCTTATAAGCACACTTTTATAAATAATAAATAAATAAATAGTATATATAAATAAATAATTAGAGGAATATATATCTATAAGATTTTTACTAAAAAATGTATATATTTTTATTTTGATTATTTTGAAAGATAATTTATATTGGTTAAATGAATGGGTGCCCATAGTATATGATATAATTATAAGAGATAATTAACTAAAATCATTGAATGGATAAAGCATATATTGGTTCTACTACCTAGTTTGTAGTCTTTTGATTTTATATTTTATTTGGTATGAGTTTAAAAGATTTAGCTGGATTATTTATTTGATTTTAAAAATTTTCTTTAAAGCAAATTGGGTTTAGTGGTTATTTAAATTTCGATTGACTTGTTTCATACATAGATTTTTTTTCAAGAGATTTTGTAAATTATAAGTTTTGTTTTTCCTCGAGAAAAAAACTACTAAAGCACGGAAAAGCCGTGCAGTCCTGTTAGGACCGTTCCGGGCTTTAAAATATAGGATCAAATATTTTACAGCCCGGCTCAAACATATGCGTGTTTTGCGAGTTCGGACCGGATTGGAGAGAGTTAGCCGGACTTATATGCCTACTTATATATGTTTGGCAATTAGTTTTATCATGATATAGTTTGTAATTAATGTGTTTGATAAATTGAATAGTAGAATTGACTAAATGAAAAATAAAAATAGTGAGAATAATTATGGGTTTGTCACATCATCACTAAAAATCTTTTTTTAATATAGAGAGGATGCATTCAACGGTGTGAACAAAAACCACTTGTGAGTTTATATTGCCAAGTACTTTCATTGAGTACTAGCAAAAGTACATGTGTTTGAGAAATAAAAATATTATCTCATTTGCATTTGATCTTAAATCAGTCCGTAACATTTAATTATTAGAATAAATAGGTTTTGATTTATTTTATAAATTTACAAAAAAAGAAAATTTAATTGCAAATTAAATTGTAAGTAACATAGAAGGCATCATAATAAAGAAGAGTATTAGAGGGTCCATAAGAAGCCCAAGAAGTGTCTAATGAGAAATCCACTAGCCCATGTAATTAGGGTTCTCTAGCAAGATAGTTTACTATATAAGTTGTGTAATGAAGATCATTGTCTCTAACTTTGGAGTTGCTATTGAGAGCAACTCTCCTCTTTCTCTTTGTATGAAATCAAATCTAAAGTCTTTGAGTTCTTGGTGACAACATAAACCTCTCTTCCTCTTTTAGTTTCTTTGCATAATAAAACTCTTAATGAGCTATTGAATTTTCAGTCTTATAAATCTCTTTCAATAAGCTCTTGTTGAGCATGAAACTATTTTGTTTGGAGAATGTCAAAATGGACGACCGATAATATCTTATTTTCTGAAAATTCCTTCGTGTTATAAAACATATTTTCTTGGTCTTAGTCTTTTTTTACATCGACTTGTGTTCCACACAACGTGTAATATATACTGCAGGAGACAAAAAAAATGCGACGGTAGACCAATTCAGCGTACAAGACATTCAAGAGTCAAATTAAATTTTTCTACAAAGAAGTATATAATAAAATCACTAGTATACATTTTTAGTGAATTTTGCCAG
This sequence comes from Arabidopsis thaliana x Arabidopsis arenosa, assembly GCA_019202795.1. Lineage (NCBI taxonomy): Eukaryota > Viridiplantae > Streptophyta > Magnoliopsida > Brassicales > Brassicaceae > Arabidopsis > Arabidopsis thaliana x Arabidopsis arenosa. The sequence continues at coordinate 5,099,510 of CM032919.1, read as the reverse complement.
TCAAAAATCAATAGTAATTTTTTTTTCTCGATATTCAAATTAACGATGTCACACAGGGAACCTTAGTGCATGTTCTCTACATATAAATACACACCCAGCTTTGCATATTACAGAAGTTATAAAACTTAACAGTTTAGAACTTCATATTCAGAAAAATCCCAAAAGAAATATGTACATGGTTCGGCTAATAACTTTGATAATTCTCTTATTCACTGTATCCTCAAACACCGTCGTCGCTCGAGTACTACACGATTACAAATCTCTAAGCAAAAGTAAGTTTCCAGTTATGAGAACTTCTTCTTTTCAATCTTCGATTTTGTTTATTTAAAAATTTGTATGTAAGATTTGTTTTCTTGGAGTATAAACAGTAGGAGTTTGGGATCAAAAGGTCCTCATGGAAATCAAGGTTGATGTAGATCATAGTCATTCACCGCGTGCGGGCATAAGAATTGATCCACCTAAAGGTCCCGAATGACCCGAAGACTAGCGACATCTAATAGGTGGGGTGCGAAACGATCAATTCAACAAGAAAGCCAAACCGAAATCATGGAGTAATCAACCAAAGTGTTGAATCTATCTTAATGTTTTTTTAATTATGTTAATAATGAAAATTAGTGTTCCTTATGTTTGGGTACATATCTCTACCCTTTTGTATTTCCCTTGCTTTTAGGAATCTTGGATTCTAACTCTACTTTTGTACTATTTGTATTAAATAAAAAGAAAGAAAAATGAGTATAATCTACCATTAGTTCTTTCTAGCTTTAACTGAAACCAACAATTGGTATCTCTACAATTAACTATATCATCTTTCTATTTCAAATTCATTACTATTTCACCTATAAAAAAAAAAAATACAAAGAATAAGACTTGCTCGAACCACTTTTAATTTGTGGAGGTCCCAATCGAATGCAACAAGAACATAATAACATACTTGTGGCTTAAATACACAAAAGGTAATAAAAAAAAGTGGGAATAGTTTCGGATCCCAGAAAAGAGGAACATGACAACTTCTTATAGAAAGAAACATGAGAGAAAAGAAAGTATGTGAATATCTAGTGCACCTTGAGGAAGTAAACGGAGCGACGAACACAAGCGCAAATTGATACTTTTTAAAAATCAAAAAGTTATTGCACTTGTAACATTTGAACTATTATCATTAGCATGCCAAGAAGCATGTTATCAAAAAGTGAAGATAATCTTACATCCAAGGTGATCATAGCGTCACCCTGACTACACGTTACTACAACTTATATTTGTGGAGCAACAGCCCTAGCTACAAGCCTAAGAAAATCGGATATCGCTCATAAGGACTTGATTTTCCTCCACCATCACACGAGAACAATCAGGTCCCTTTGGTAAATCGACAGAATTTGAAGTCCTTTTTAGAAAATGAATTCTGATGAGTGGAACTACAACAAATTGCATGTTAGGCAAGTAACTGACTACGATAACCTTGTGTTTATAGATGAAGATTTCATCATCCTCAAGAAAATTGATCATCTCTTCTACTATCCACAACTCTCAGCTTCAGGCAACGACCAAGTGTTATTCAACTCCGGAATCTTGCTAATGCAGCCAAATACTGATCAATAATATATATATATATATATATATATATATATTTGCTAAGAATGTAAATATTTCATTAAAATGAAAATAGTTTAGGAGTATAATCAAAAGACTATAAACCTATACAAATGGTCACATGACAAAAAATAAAAACAAGGAAGCATAAATCATCAAGCAAACTTCAGTCCATCCACTCAGCAAAAGCTCATAAGCTAATCGAAATAGATGAAGTGATAAACGACTTTGTTGTTCTTCCAATTATTTGGAGGAGATGAAGGGCGAGAGCATGTGAAGAAGGCGAATTACTTTGGACACTAAGCACTAGACACCTTTCACCGAAACCCGAAAGTGAGCCGTCAACGGTTAATACTCAATGCCGTCGACCACATACACCCCCAACGTCATGTGGGAATAAACATCATACTTATCCATGAGCTTTCTAAAAATGGAACTTCACGAACCAAAAATTGTGAATGGTGCGAGCTCACTCAACCAAGTTCATTCCCCAAAGTCGGCTAGCACAGAGCTTGATAATGCAACTCAAAATCACACCAAACACCATTAGGCTTACTAGATCTTCTAGTGCACCGATCATGAGCAAACTCGAGCGAAGTACACAATGCATCGCTAAGACTTCAACTCATAACAACTTCAAACAGCAAGACACAAACAAAAACAAGGCTGGAGCTAAAACCTCAAGACAAGATTGATATATCATGGTTTTAACGGTTTTTAACCATGAATAAGTCCTACTTTTAGAGTTTTTTTTTTGTTATTTCTAGAGTCTTTTCTAGTCTTTTTCAGGTTAATGCACGTACGAGACCAATTTGGAGATTATAGATCATTCTTGAGCAAAACCGAGAAATTGTGCTACAAGAGCAATTTGGAGACCAATCTTTGTGTGGGTGTTGATCGACACCACCTCTGGTATCGGTCGACACTAATACTTGACGGTAATTCGATTTCACGTGTCTTTCATTTTTTGAAGATTAGCAGAATCGCCCAAGAACTTTTTTCTATTTTCAAAGAAGTTCATGCACGTTTTTAAGGATATAGAAATAGATTTTTAAGGTCATTGTTTCGACCTATCTCTCATACTAATTTATTCTTTGGAGCTTGAACCCTTTGAGAGATAATTGGAGAGCTCCTTTAGAGAAGATTTCTAAAAAATCTTTCTTTTCTTGATTTCTTTATGCAATCTATTTTGCTCATGATGTTTGTTTCATTCGCCATGTCTGAGTAGTTTGCTTGTTAGGTTTAGGGTTTTCAAAGGAATTCATGAATTGTTAGGTTGTTAGATTGTTAGGGTTGAATCAATAGGTTTCTTCATCTAAGATTGTGTTTAATGCCGATTCTGAAGTCGAGAGAATAGGCATCTGATCTTAGATTGATTAGTTTGACACGAGAGTGTACTGATAAATCTTAGAATCTTATAATAAGTTGACACGAGAGTGCGCTTAATTTCCTGAACTATCTTAGGTGGGCAAAAATCCGTATTCCCAAATAGATTTTGTTTAGGTATTTTGTGAACATATCGAACCTGATCTTAATGCTTGTTTAGTCTTAAGAATTCATAGACTAAACAAGTGGCAAAGAAAATATGATAATTTGACTCATATCAAAGATATACAAGTGGCAAAGACAAATGGAGAAAACAAAATAGCTACAACTCTCACCAAATCAAGGCCACTTTTGTAACACCCTAGGACTGCTCTATGACCGGACAAGCTACGGCCGATCCAGAGACGTCACGTAGAGAGTTCACATAGATGTTCTAACAGAGGTTCCAAACGAATATAGACCCTTAGCCGGAGCATCCACGTGAACCATCCCTCACGAACACGGTTTAGGCTTTTCAACCCTTACTATGGCCGTAAGTTTAGTCCTCAACTTGTCGTTGACTTAACAATTTTTGGCCCAATATTTGGTCAACGTTTACTAGTTAACAGAGAAACATTAAATGACTCGATTAAAACCTAATAAACTCATAAAATCTCCAAGTTTACCCCCAAATTGAAAGTTAAGAACTAAGTTCTTACCCATCCCTTCTAATTGGAAGTTTCTTCCTTCATTTATTCATGATACTCTCGTCAAAATATGCGAATTTGATTTCAATCTGTATGTGTCTTTCAATCGATCTTGAGAAAAAATCACTTAGGATTCTTAGCTTTCAATTTGGAGAAAATTTTGAGGATTTTCTGAATTTATTAGGTTTTAATCGAGTCATTTAGCGTTTCTCTAATAACTAATAAACGTTGACCAAATTTTGGCCCAAAATTGTTAAGTCAACGACAAGTTCATGATTAAATTTACGCACATGATAGGTGAAGAATAATTGTGTTAATTGCTAATAGTAGGTGAATAAAATGAGCATTTTCCCCGCTCTTCTTCCTCTATTTAATTTGATCGCTTCATAGTTCTATAAGCAACTACAATGTGGTCAACGTAACTACGTTAATCTAAATTTCAAAATTTCAGAATATCCAACATAAAAAAAAGATTCATTATTTCACTTTTTCTATCAATTTTCTTCTAAAATTTTAAAAGTTGCAGTTTCAGTATTATCATATACTCAGATACTCTATAATATTTATTTAATAGGAAGTTGGTGAACATGCCATGACAGGTTCCTCAAAATAGTCTCCGTCCAGGCAAACATCGCCATACACGCAAAGGTACTACTATCATTTGTTCATATAGCAATTGGAACATCATCCTTTAAATCTAGAATCAATTATGGATTTGCCATTTTTTGGGATGGCATTTGTGGATTTTACCCTTTTTTGAATAGTTTATGGATTTTGCCCTTTTTTAGGCTACGGAAATATGATTTAACATGCGTTTTATTCGTTATGTTTGGGTTTAGTCGGTTGTGGTTGTTCTTAGGGTTTAGTATTTTGTATAAACTACGTGTTTTTACCAAAAAAAATCCGAAATACGTACATTTTTAAGTGTAAAAAAATGGCAAATCCGTAAGATTTTAATGAAAATGATATTTTCAAAAGATTTTGATAAAAAAGGGCAAAATCAACAATAATCCCTTAAATCTATGTCGTCTCTATTTTTCTCAAATTGTATTACAAATCCACATTAAATTCTGCTGGAATATGTTTCTGGATGTTTTAAGCTTTGTCATAGCATTCACAAAACACATAAAACACAACTAAAGATTAAATGGTAAAGCAAGCAGCCCGGGAAGGGGAAAACGGCCTTTTTCAACCTCAACTATTTGCTGGCGGGTTTTTCCAACCCAAACTATGACCCCCAGTCGATTTCAACCCAAACCCAAAAATAATTCAAAATAAAAACCTGAACTAATGCAAATGAGCCGATTTCAACACGACGCGAAACAGTGTTAGTTCGGAAGTTAACGGTTTCTCAACCTTGGGTAATTCTCTCTTTACAGCATTCATCAAATCCTGAAAATAAGATCAAATAGCCTTGAGAACCGTTAATTTCCGAACTAACATTGTTTCGCGTCGTGTTGAAATCGGCTCATTTGCATTAGTTCAGGTTTCAATTTTGAATTATTTTTGGGTTTGGGTTGAGATCGACCGAGGGTCATAGTTTGGGTTGGAAAAACCCGCCAGCAAATAGTTGAGGTTGAAAAATGCCGTTTCCCGCCCGGGAAGCTTGTGTTATATTGTTTGAAATACTTTCTGTTGAATTATATTTAAAAATACAACATAGGCATTGCAAAATTGATTCCAATTAGAGTATAACATCCTCTTACTTTCTGGTAAAAATAATTTTTCTGTCCGCCACTGTTTATATTGCTAATTATTTTCATTGAGTACTAGCAAAAGTAAATTTGTTTGAAAAGTAAAAATATTGCTTATTCGTTTTTGAAGTTAAATTAATCTGGGACATTTAATTATTAGAAGAAATAGGTTTTGAGTATTTTCTAAATTTGCATAAAAAGAAGATTTGAGTGCGAATTAAACTATAAGTCTAAAATCATAAACATATAAGGCACCATAATGAAGAAGAGGACGACCGAAAATATCTTCCTCTCTAAAGAATCTTTCGTATTATAAAACATATTTCGTTAGTCTTAGTCTTTTTTTTTGGTTAATTTTAATGTTAAGATGTTAGTTAGTCTTAGTCTTTGTACATCTAATTGTGTTCCACTGAACGCGTTATATATACAGGAGACAAAAAAAATGCGACGTTAGACCAACTCAGCTTCATTCATACACAAGAGTCAAACTAAAATTTTCGACAAACAAGTATATAAAATTACTATTTTTAACAAAAAAAAAGTATATAAAATTACTAGTATACATTTTTAGTTAATTTCGCCAACCAAAAATCAACGATGTCACTGTAACCCAGGGAACCTTAGTGCATGTCTTCCACATATAAATACACACAACTTTGCATGTTACAAAATTTATAAAACTTAAAGAGTTTAGAATTTCAGATTCAAAAAAATATCCCAAAAGAAAAATGTACATGGTTCGGCTAATAACTTTGATAATTCTCTTATTCTCTGCATCAACAAACACCGTCTCCGCTCGAGTACTACACGATTACAAATCTCTAAGCAGAAGTAAGTTTCTAGTTACGAGAATTTCTTGTTTTGTCTCTTCGGTTTTTTTTTTTCCTTTAATTTATATGTAAGATTTGTTTTGTTGGAGTATAAACAGATAAAGGAGCTTGGGCTCCAAAGGTCCGCACGGAAATCAAGGGTGGTGCATATGGTAGTGTTTCACCGCGTGCCGGCATAAAAAATAGTCCACCTAGAGGTCCCAATTAACCCCAAGACTAGCAACAACTAATCGGTGGGGTGCAAAACGATCAATTCACAAGAAAACCAAACAGAAATCTAAATGGAGTAATCAACCAAAGTGTTGAATCTTTCTTAATTTTCTTTCTGATTTTGTTAATAATGAGAATTAGTCTTCCTTATGTTTTGGAACCTATCTCTACCCTTTTTAATTTCCCTTGCTTTTAGCAAAAAAAAAGGAATCTTGGATTCTAACTACATACTTTTTGTAATATTTGTATTAAATAAAACGGAAAAATGAGTATAATCTGTCATTGAAATATTCTTGTTCTTAATTCTTTCTAGCTTTAACATAAACCAACAATTAAGTGTACCGTCTTTCCATTTCAAATTCATTACTATTTCAAATACATTACAATTTCACTTAGGAAAAGAAAATAAAAAGAATAAGACTTGACTCAAACAACTTTGATGGATCCCGGTCGAAGGCAACAAGAACATAAGAGCATGTGCAATCGGAGTCTATCACCCAAATCTCTCACATACAAAAGTATTAATTAAATAATCAATATTATTATTTAGATACAAGAGTCTCTAAAAAAAGTGGAGAAAGTCTCTCATTGTCTCTCACTTGAGAGACTCTCTCTACTTTTTTTTAGAGACTTTTGTATTTAAATAATAATATTGATTATTTTATTAATATTTTTTATGTGAGAGACTTCCATTGCATATGCTCTAATAACACACTTTTCATAAGAACTTTTAGCATAAATGCACAAAAGGTAATATAAATCGTGGGGATAGTGTGGATCCCAGAAAAGAGGAAAACATGACAACTTTTTATTTGAAGGCTAATGAAAGAAACTTGAGACAAAAGAAAGTTGAATATCCGCATGCATGATGAAAAAATTCCAAAGTTTGGAAGAAATCATCAATCATCAATCATCTTACTAAAGCAGTAAGCTGTAACAAGAGAGATAAGTCTAGTGCACCTTGGGGAAGTTAACGTAGCGAAGAGAACAAGCGCAAATTGATACTTGTTTTTTGTTAATCAAAACATTAGTTCACGGGTAACTTTTGAACTATTATCATTAGCATGTAGACCAAAAAGTGAAGATAATCTTACATCCAAGGTGATCACAGTCTCACCCTGATTACACGTCATATTACTACAGCTTATGTTTGTGGGGCAAGAGCCTTAGTTCCAAGCCAAAGATAATCAGGATCACATAAGGACATGATTCTCCTCCACCGTCCCACCAAAACAATCAGGTCCCTCTAGGTAATCGACAGAATTTGAAGTCCTTTTTCGAAAAATGACTTACAATGAGTGGAACTACAACAAATTTCGTGTGTTGCAAGTAATTGACTACGATAAACTTGTGTTTATAGACGCAGATTTCGTCATCCTCAAGAAAACTGATCATCTCTTCTACTATCCACAACTCTCAGCTTCAGGCAACGACAAAGTGTTATTCAACTCCGGAATCATGGTAATGCAGCCAAATACTGATCAAAATATGATAAAAGTTTAAATGGTAATCTATCTATATTAAATTATTAACATTTCTGGCAACACATCTTTTTAACATAAGTTGTTAAAGATTGGTTTGGTTTTCGGTTTGCTGATTTATGTTTTTTTTTTCTCCCTTTTTGTGGCTAAAACCGTTAGAAAACAGACTTTTTTGTTTTTTTTTTGTGTTTTTGGCAAAAAAAAGAAAATAATTGTCAAATAAAAAATAGTACTTCTCCTTATAAAGGAGGGGAATCATGGTACGACAATGTAAATTGTAAAATCGTACTTTGACGGATGCGAGGTACTTGGTAGACAAGCAAGTGATCCTTTTTTTTTTTGGTGGGACAAGCAAGTGATCCTTTGTGCTTCACATTGTTTTTCTTACATCACTCAATGATGCTTAAATTAAAGAAACTTCCTAAATTTTGATTTTCTATTTTCTTAAGATGAAACGTCTCTAGTAGTTGATGACATGTGTATTTTGGAGTTTTGGCATTTGGCAATATGGTGGTGTAGTAAGAAATCAAAGTCTTAAAATTTTAATTAGATCAATTACATCTATAAAATCTTTAGAAATGAACTTAGGATGGACGATTTACCACAAAAATGTTTTCTAGAAACTTAATCTTCTACCATCATACACTTACAAATCCCATTTATACTGAGAAACATTTTGGAGAAAAAAGTAGTGAAGACTAAGTAATGATTGCTTGCAAAATAAACAACACAGTTTGATAACCGAGTTCACAGTCTCTAACGGCTACGTTTTGGGGGTGAACAACACAGTTTGCTCGCAAGCTTCAGTATATGAAATAGATAACACACACCACTAACTAATAATGTTTTTCTTCGTTTTTCTCGTTTACATATAAAAAGATACAAGATCAAAGAAAACAAAGAAGAAGAGGAAGAAAGCTCTTGAAGAAATTTTATAAAAACTGTGTGTTGTTTATTTTGACAGGTTTTGAGACACTTTCTCGGTTGCGAAGACATAGAAGAATTAATCCTAATTCATAGACCTGTATATGGTAACTTGGAGAGATCTCATTTTTTGTCCATGGAGTTCCTTATTGCTCGTTTACTACAATGAACAACATGAAACTTAATACGAGCATGGGATGTGAACAAAGTTGTGTTTTATGTGCAGAATGTGAAGAACACGAGAGCATTCCTTCTTATTGTGCCCATATATACTAATATACACAATCTTATCAATATTAGGTGCTTTTACTCAGCTCTATTACCACCTAAGACTGGATAGATACCATTGTTCACCTGATCACCTCCAACCATAGCAAGCTGGAATTCATCATGATTCGATGGTGTTTGACACCACGTAGTTAACTTGACTCATCACACCTTATACAATCATTGTCAAGGAAGTTTGTCTCCTTAAACTACAAGGCTTGCATAAGTTGGAAGGACTCATATGTCTCATTTTCGTAGTGAGAATGACTGGTTAGTTGACATACCTCTAGTTTGTGCTATCGGCACTATTTTAGGTGCCATTCAAAATATGTAGTAGCTTTATTTTTATTCTTTAATTCCAACTCTTGTACATGGTTTTTTTGTGGGATAATAATTTTGAAATTTCAAGAAAGTAAAATAAAAATATTTTGGGAACAATGATTAATGGAAAAAAATAAACAAAAGTTTTTCGCCTGAGACAATGGGTAACGATTATGATTTTTTTTTTTTTGATAAAGGGTATTTTATTAAATATGCATACAATGAAAAATACATGGCTTTGAGTTGGTAGACATACAGATTTGAGAGATAAACAAGAGAGTACAAACATAGTGGATAAGTTTGATAAAGAAGAGGAAATTGTAGATATATATATATATATATATCTTTAACCTCTTCAGTATATCGTGACCGCGTAGATAAAATTGTGGATACAATCGTATTATGATCTTTAAACATGAACCTCTGTTTTGAAAGTTGTCGACGATGACCCGTTGATTTTTTGTGTAGCAGTTCATCAATACAAAAAATGTATTAGTAATAAGTATTCTTATGAGGTATCCCTATCTTATGGAGATGATCAATTTTTAAGAAATAGAAAATTTATATGGCAATTTATATTTTTCGTAAAAAAATATTTCTACAATTATGCAAAAAATTATGTAACCCATATTAAAAGCAAACATAAATTTTTTTTAATCTATTTCTTGTTGCTTTGGTACTTGAACTAGTCATAATAAACCGGATCATATTTTTGAGAAATATTTTATTTTTTTAAGTATCATTTTCAAAAATACCCCATACCAAAAATATTTTCAAAAATGCACCTCAATGTCTATGGAAGTGAGTACGGTGGCTGGACCTTCAAATCATCTTTTATAAAACCTTTTAAAATATTTTAAAACTGTGTGAAGCAATAAAAATTTGCTTCATAAGCATCTTTATAAAACCTTTATATATCTTTAATTTTTTTTGTAAAGAGGGTATAACTGAAAATAAACTGTGTTTGGATGTAAATAAGAAAATGAGTAGAGTACTGTAAGAGGGCAATTTTTGAAATTTCTTTTTTGTTGGCTTCTCAATTAATATATAGAAGATATGCATGTAATGTAGTCAGTTACCTTGTGCATTCTTTTGATCCTTTTCTTTTTTGCGCCTCAGATGAATTAAGTATAGAACACAAATGATAACAATAACTGCACATACGATTCCTACAGCTGTTCCAATTGTTTTGCCCTTACTTTTTTTCTTTTTTTTGTTTTTATTGCTCTTTGTTTTTTTCGTCTTCGAACCTGCAAATTTATTGAGTTTATTTATATATCAAAAGGTTTGAGATTATGACTATATGATATAAAAATAATAGAATGAAGCAAGTTTTTGTAGTTTAGAGAAGAGTTTACTCTTGGTTGAACGTCGCTTAGGAACTTCATTATTCACAACAACTTTTGAGCCATCGACTAGAGCTTGAAGACTTCGAGTTTTTATTAGATCTTCTACAACGATCATAGATGATCCTTGGTCATTCGTAGCCACATGAAATGATTCATCTTCTTGTCTAAAGAGAGAGAGAGAGAGCAAAACAATATCACGCATGTTTCAAACAACATATTATATTTGAGATAGTTTAAAACATTTAAAGGTTTTTAAACTTTTTCTAATTATATTTTATTTTAATTTAACTTAATTTGATCATTAACAATGATTTGAAAATATAAATTATAGTTTACTGTGAAAATGGTATTATAAAACAATTAAATTTTATCAATTTTGGTTGATACAATTTTTAGTAAACTAATTTATATTCTTATAATATCTATATCACTTTCTTCAATTAGTAAACTAATTTATATAAACTAATATACATATATATATATATATATATATATATATATATATATTGTATTTATCACTACAAGAAATATGTTCATCGTTAGGGCGAAAAATCTACAATTATACATAGTACATAACGAATTCACAAATGCTATGAAATCGGAAGCTATGGTAGGTTCTTCACCGATATTATGTTGTAGCATTTTCAAGATGCTATTTTTTCAATTAAAATTGACATGTTTGTTGCAATCTATATTTAATATATTTTTATTATAAATTAAATTTGGTCAAAATATATATTAAATATATTTTTTATTTCATAGAAAAGCCATAAAAACAAAACAAGTCTTACAAAAAAACTTATCAAAACCAAATCCTTTATAAAACAAATAACTACGACTCATACACAATAAGAGTACTAATTTATGAGATAAGAGAAAAAGAGAAACACTCTATCGATAATCACAAATTCTATCAAATACAATCAACTAACTAGATGTCTAGATTAAACAAATTTTATTTCTAAATCTTACCGCTTTTCCTTGAGCATTCATCATATATGTTTAATATATTATTTCCCAATAGGGTATAGATTTTATAATTACTTACTTAATAATATAATATATGGAAAAGATCTGTGAGAATGAATATGAAATTAAAACGTTTATACATTTTTTATGTTTTTATAACATTTCTATATTCTCTAATCTTTTTTTTTTTTTTTGAATATCTGGAAGTTCAAGCCCGAAGGCCCTACATCTCCATCTCCCAAAGGCGGGACCCACACCAGGTTATATTCATCTCTTTTGGAGAAGAGATCCCTCCCAACGGGCGTCGAACCCAGTACCTCTACTTGGGAGATTTACAACTGGGCCAACACAACGTTGGTTATATTCTCTAATCTTATTTTTCAATAACATATATTTGCATGATTTTCAGGTGTTCTTACTTTGAAAAAGCGGCTCTTGTGGAAAGAGAATATCCGAAAGCTACAGAGAGAGAAGCTAGTACGAGGAGGAAGATGAGAGGAAAATTGGTGGAAGCCATTAAGCCCGTCGCCTTGTGAGAAATATTTGTTTTGTGAAAAAAATGAGAAAAGACTTTGGTCTATATAGTAATTTCTCAAGTTACATATTTGTCTACTTAATATTTTTTATTAATCAACTACAAATTATATACTCAGATAGTTAGGTGTTATTTGGGGCTGTCTTTTTTTTTTTCTTTTTCTTTGAGTAGCTTATAGGCTGTCTTCGTTTGACTTTAGTTTCTCTGATTTTAAAATGTAATGGTACATAACTTGGGAAATATATGTTGACAAAAACAAATAGGTTTTAATACAACATGTAAAAACAAAAGTAGCACCTAAAAGCTTTGGTTTGATTTGAAATGCTTGCAAATTTTTTAATAAGATGTAGTCTGAAACAAAATGTGTTTCCACATGTACATTATGTGTTGTAATGGGTTGCAAGTCGTCAAGTTCCCGTATTTTATCCATTCTAAAGTTTGAGAAAATTATGAATGTCTATATATATATATATATATATATATAAAAATTTTGTATAATAGATAACGCTTTGCAGAACTAGTCCAATATATAATTTGGAGAAAAAGCAATATTGCTTAAGGCGATGATAAAAAAAAAAACAAAAAAAACAAAAAAACAAAGGGCCACATTTTATTTAAAGTTAGGGTTTTATATTACATGTTTGGTCTGTTTGTGTGAGAAATGCTTGATACCACACAAGTTGAATGGTTTGGCTATTACATTTTTTTTTTTTTTGGTAGGATATATATATACATTTTCGGAGTACATTTATAAAATAAATCCTGGAGTTTGAAAGTATTTACGAAGCAATGCCATTGGCATTAATTATTTAATTTCAAAAATTTAAATCAAAGATATTAATTACCAAAAAAATCTTAACATAATATCTTAACCATAACTAATCATTTCCATAATATCTTAAAGATATTAATTAATTTTGACAAAATCAATTTTTTTAAGTAATTCATTTTTTAAATATATTTATTTTAATGTATATTAATTAAATTATGGTTACTATTCGTTATTTGACAAACTCATTTTGCTATATTTCTTATTATAAACCAAACTCATTTTGGCTATAAATAGATTAACTCCAAAAAAACAATAACAAAATAATGTTTAATTTCACGGGACAGGGTTATATGGTAGGACGGGTTTGAATCAATATTAATACGAGGCGGTACTACGAGTGCAATCGTAGAATTAACTATCAAAATACAATAAATGCTAAACAAAACAAACAATATTAACAAAATAAATTCAACTTAAAATTTCAATTTTTAGTTATCAAAAATCGATCCGCAGGTTTAATGCGGGGTAATATATATAATAAGTACATTTAAATCAAACAAAACAATAGATAATTTCAAAAAATTTATAGCCCCGCGGTACACCGCGGGTTAAAATCTAGTTACATTTGTAATGATGGAGTTTGTTAGAAAAATCAATTATCTGTGTTTGGTGAACAATTATATAGGAAACCAATAATGTATGTTTTTTAGAATTTCTATATTATATGTTTTCATTATCACTAATTAGAAACAATATTATGATTTTTTTTTTTTATGTCTTAAAATGCCTACATTTGTTTTGCTGTAGCATTTCTTAGGCACGATACTAACCAATATGATCTGTACTCACTAAAGAAGTTTTATATATGGTCAAGAGTCTTTAATTTGTGGACGAGGTAGGAGTTTGAGGATCGGAAGACTTGTAGTATATTTTCATGTGTGCAAGTATGACTTCCGCTGTAATTTTTATAAGATTTGTTTTGTTAAGAACAATTCTTTTAAAATATTATTGATTTATCTATTGATAAGATAGTCTCATGAGTTTCTAATTGATGGAGATGCACTAAGGTTAAGCATAGAGATGTTTTTGTAACTTGTATTTTACATACATACATGTATAAATCTATTTTATTAATAGAAATGTATCTAGATGATATTAAGCTGACAACCTATAATGGTGATAAACGCCGATTAACTACAATCAATTAGTGATCTGATGTATATTGCAAAAGCATTGACCAGTATAAGCATGAACAAGCTAAATGCCACATTAAATGTAATTGTACATGAGTCATTATCACACGTCAAACCTACACGGATCTCAAATGTCATTGCACTCGTGTTGTGCATTGGTACCGCCTTATCATTGTTGCCCTTCCTGTTCTTTGAGTTTTTTTGTGAAAGGGATTTTGTCTCTTCCATACTCCAATATTACATGAAGCCTTTCCAAACGTCATCGTTTAAACCCTACTTTGGCAGCAATTCTTACCTTCTATCCACTTTTGCTTCCACTCGTACAAATTGTCTTTGTATAAGAGGTCGTAGCTTGGCTCAAGAACTCGGCACATACGAGATTCGTATGTTGCGACTTCTAATTGAAATCTTGCTTCGGAATAAAATAAAGTAAAAATATATCTTAGACAATGTCTCTAATTAAAAGTAATTTTAATGAAAAATAAAATAAAATGTCTACTTACCGAAAAGGATTTGAACCATGTCTCTTTCACATCATTCGGAATGTGTGACAATTTCGGATATGGATGCTCGAGTTGTGATTGTAAATTTTTTTAAATAGACTTGGTGATGCCATTAGTTTTGTCTAAACCTGCAATTTGGAAATAACATATACAACAATATTAAAATTGTTAATACATAAAATATATTTAAAAAACGTAATTGAAAACGGAAACTATTACCAAGTCGCTCCAACTTCTTCTTGAGGACGGAGCTTTGTGATAAGCTCTCAGCCGGGTTGTTGCACAACCTCTTTTAAAGAATCAAATTAATTGTTGAAAGATGATTCTTTATTGATCATAAGTGGTTTTTATATAGACCAAGATACACCAATCATAAAGCTAAAGTAAAAAAGAAATCATATCTTAAGTTTCTCGTAAAAGTAAAAACACCAAAACTGAACTTTAAAAAGAAACGAAAAGACCAGTTAAAACCAATTCTAGAACGTCTCAGCCGTGGAACTGTCTTCGGTGATACTTCGTACCGTCTTTATTGACAATTTTTAAGCCTCCCTACATTGTTAAATATATTTTGAACCATCTTTATTGACAAATTTCTATTGATACAGTAAAAACGGTATTACAATATTCCTCCCTATATATATGTACATCCAGAGCTACGTTAAGAAATTCATAATACAGATTAAGAGAAAAAATGAATAAAGCATTGGTTTGGTTAATTACTTTGTTATTTCTAATGTTCTCTGCTACATCAAACAGAGTTTTGGCCCATCCACCATACATATCTCCAAAAACAAGTAAGTTTCTAACTCTTACAAACTATATGAATTTTCTTTTGCTTACAAATATTCAAAATTAATCAGTTCTTGTTATTATTTTTAATATTGGAAAAGGAACAAGAGAAGGGGTTTGGGCACTACAAAAAAAGTCCACATTGATAGCACTAGACGATAGCGCATTTTCCTGATCTGCTATAGTAGATGAGTTCGTGATTTTGGTTACTTTTTAATAGCACCTGATAAATGCTAAAACCGAAAATCCTTAAGCGGGAAACAAAAATGACCTATTCCGCAACACTTACCAAAACTTTTCACAAACATTTCCTCCTTTTACCCAAAACGTATTGAGAACTTCTCACAGACTTAGACCTAAAAAAAAATCGATTAGTGGTCTCCCTCTCTCATCCTTTCTATCTCACTGTTCTCACTCTATCGCTACCATTTCCATCACTCTATCGGTAACGATGGGTCTATCAACAAATCTCCATAGCCTCAACCTTCGATTCCACTTTCTTCACCGGTCTCTGTTCTTTTCCATCCTAATCCCATCTAATTCATCAAAAAATTTCTCCTATACGCGAAATTCCCCTCCATCAAAGCCCAAGTCTCCACTAATTTTGAAAGGGGATCTAGGGTTTTTCTGATTTTGATTGAATTTTGAGTTTATCATTTCGTCTCTAACGAAATTGGTAATGCAGGTGGTAACGGAGGAGTCAAGAAGCCACATCGTTACCGTCCTGGAACCATCGCTGTTCGTGAGATTCATAAATCTAGTGAAGATGAGATTAGAGCCGAGAAGAATCCTCGCCCATTTGATGAAGATGATATCGCTCTCGTAAAGAATTATGTAAGCGTTTCTTTGGAACCTTATTTGAGTGGTGTTTCAAATTTTGTCGATTTTTACTCAAATTTTAGTCAAATTTTCTAGGTTTGGTTTCTTGAATGTGATAGTTTCGTCTCTTTCCTCTAGAGTAATTTCGAGCTAGATTTGTTCTTAATTGCCATTTTATGAGCATGATTTGTCTGTTTTGTTCAATTTCGTGCTATTTACTTACTTTGTTTTCTCATGAGTTTCGAGCTAGATTTTGTGCCTCACTGTTTGAATAATTCAAAGTTGAAACTTTCATAATATGAGTCATATACTTTGTTGTATCTTTTAGCTTGCTTGTCGGATTTTGAATTTCAGGTTTGATTCATTGAGTCAATAGATTATTTTCTGTCAAAGCACTATGTTAACAGGTTTAGTTCGCTCCTTTTGGATCAATACATGTTTGGTTCCAGCTCTTTAATGATCGTGAGAGGTTTAGATATGATGCATATTTTCAATTACAAAACATGATACAGGTTTTCACAAGATGCATGTCTTCACATGTGTAGGTTTTAACATTATACATAACGGTACCCACCATCAATACTTTGTTTAATGGCTTATGGTTGTGATGCTAACGTTTTCTATTAAAAAAATATGGATGTCTTGATTTAGCAAGGATGATCCGTTGATGATGTTTATGTTTAGTCAGTAACTTCTACTAATTTCAGAAAGTTTTTGTCACTATGTGCATGTCTCCTTTGGTCATTGATTCATACGTGTGTTTTGGCCACAGTTTTGTCTATTTGTTTGCGGTTTTCTTTTTGTCTAGTTCTTTCAATATCCAGAAGCCAAAAGAGAAGAGCTTCTTTTTAGAGCTAGAGCTTCCTATATCTATTATTCATCTCTTTTTTTTAACCTCCTTAGTGTATTTTGTGTTTTCAGTGTTCTCACTCATAATTTCTGTGGATCTGGTTGTTGTTGTTGTTGTCTAGAAGTTCAAGTTGTGGAGACATGTGACTGAGGCTAAGAAGAAACATTCAGAGAAGTAAAACTCGTTTTGCCTTACCTTTGACTTGAATGTATTGTTTCTATATGTGATATTGTTTTTGTTTTTCAGGAAGATGACGAAGTCTGATGAACCTAAGCCAAAAAGACTTAGAATAGCCAAGGATACGAAGAAGAGCTCTTCTACCTTAAACATGCCCAAACGACCTCTTACGGGCTTCTTTATCTTCGTGTAATGTTAATCATTTCACACTTACTTTTGTTGATAGTTAGTTGTTTAGTCTTTGGGGATTTTGCTGATGTTGCCTTTCACTTTGCAGGAATATATTCTGTCATTCTTTTTGACGAGAGCATCTAAGTTCTCTCATTAAGGATGTAAGACTTTAACTTAGCTGATTGCTATGCTTGACTCCTATGTAAAGTGTTTATGAGATTTACCAAACTGTGTATTTATATATGATTGTAGGTTGCAAAGATCGGTGGTGGAAAGTGGACGTCTATGACTGAGGAATTGAGTTGCTTTATTATCTTGTTTCTTTGTTAGTTTCGTGGCGATTTGTTTCTCTTTGTAGTTTATCTCATAAATTAGTTGTGTAAGAGTAATAGTTAGATTTTTTTTTATAAGACTTGTTATATATGTTTTGTGTAATGAATATTTTTGATAATTTATGTAATAAAAAGAAATTATATATAAATCCAATAAAATAAATATTGCAAAACAGGGTTCAAAAATGCAAATTAAATAAAAATCAAATTAAATTTATATAGCGGAAAAATAATTTTACAACATTTTATAAAACAACACTAAACGTGTGTTACAGTAAAATATATTATAGCATTCGATTAGCGCTACAATATATAGACATTTAATAACATGCCAAAAAAACGTTATCGTATGTGGGGGTCTACCATAACAGGGGCCTAAAATAGCATTTATGAAAACGCTATCAATGACATATTATAGCTTTTCTCTCGTGTTAATAATGTAGATATTTCTTGTAGTGGGGATCATAAGATAATGAATGTGAGAAAGATTAGAGTAGGAGGCAGTAATTCAAGGCGTGCACCTGGAGCCGGCGGCACCCCCTAGCCACAATCTCATGGATTGTTAGTGTTGTTTTAGTATCATGCGATTTAACTTAGTCGCAAAAAAATTTATTTTTGCATGAAATTTTCAGATCGGTGATTGTTGGGAAAGAGTTACAAGGTGATCACGGAGATAAGGTTTATACATACATATATGATAGGATTGACATATTTAATTCATATTATACTTACAGTATTATAGTTACAGTATTATAGTAAAACATATGTATGTGGAGAGATACACATATCTCACATATTTGTACAGCATTGTATATTTGTAATTGATGCTACAATATATTTGGTTAAGGCCTTAAGGGTAGGTTTCTTGTCAATTAATGTGCCAATTATGTGATCGTTCGACAATCTTGTGAGTAATAAGAAGATTCCGAGAAATTACTTTCTTCTTTTTTGTTGTCACACGTTTGTAAGTTGTAACATATATATTTGTGATCTTTGCCAAATATCTGAATCATAATTATATGTAATTTTTCTGTTGTGCTGTCTATATATCATAAAACATACAGCCTTGGCCAAATGACCATACAAGACTCCAAGTATTAGTAATAGAACTTCCAATATAAACAGAGGATCCTCAAATACATGATCAATTAATGATTTCACTACAAAAAAAGCATCAAAAAAATTAAATGACACTAATTTAAATTATTTAATTATAATCGATATAAAAATAAAATCTAACATTCAATTTCAATAATTTATGCTATTATTGATATATGTGGCATGAGTTCATTAAAGTTGATGCAAATCTATATCCATTTGCATCACTTTCACAAAATTGGTAAAAATATATGAATTTTTTTCATTTTTAAAATGATACAAAATTCAAATCAATAACAACCGATGCTAATTAAATATTGATAATCGGTTGTAAAAAGTAAAGTAAAGGGTATGCATCAACAAAGTTCGTACATACTTTGTTAGAAAACTTGTCAAAAAAAATGAAGAGGAACTTGAAATTTAAATTTTATCTTTTAAGAGTTTTTATTAACGTATCTTTGACAAATTTTTAAAAAAAAAGAATATATGTTAAAGTTAAAAGTATTTCAAAAAGAATTCGAACTTTAAAGTTTTAAAAATGTTTTATTTTCTGTTATTTTGTTCCATAAAAATATTCAAATATATTCAAGAATTACTTGTGTCATATATCAAATAAGATTTTAATTTTTGGTTAATTTTCTCATTCCTAGATGCTCAAACAATCTAACAATGCTAATCCTTAGGCCTTAGATAGACTCATCTACTTCTATGGTAATAAGCATATGATAATTAACATAAACTTGCATTTGTAAACATGTGATAAGCATGTATTAATTACAAGCCTTACATACCCACTAAACACATTAATGATCTATTCTCGACTTCTCGTAGGCTTTCCCACCAAATTATTATGATTATATTCATGTCCGAGATTTTCAAACCACAGTTCCACTCCTAAATGATTCTCATAAACAGAATCCAAACATAGTTGTTCATAATAATTTGGATGAACGTGAAAGTGTTGAGGTTGTATTCATTCCTTTCAACCCAAGTATCTTGGGACTTGCCTCCTTAGAATTTTTTTATTCGAAGGAAATCTTCGGGCGTTGTCTCAGTCATTGATGACAATGATGACCTTATAGCATATAAAAGGTTCAGGCCGACCGGATTGTCAAAACTGTCTTTTTTATTTTTTTATGGTCAATCTCTAATAATCAAGTTTATGTGCTAGTATCAAGGAAGATTTGATTAGATCTCCTTTAATTCTATTACAACTAGATTTCTATAACAAAACCAACTCAATTTAAAGAAAAACATAGCTGCTCTCCAAGATTGTGATTATCATATTTTGCCCAAAATCCTCTTGATGATTTCAACAACTCATGTCTTATATTCTTACCAATCCCTCTTGCTATTTGTCATTGTTCTCATATAAATAATATATTAAATCAAAATTCTAGAAACGAGTAACTCAAGTCCTCCCCTTAAACTTTTAAAAATTTAATCTACGTAATCGTAAAACATTTTGAATATAATTTATGTTATATTTTGGTTACTAAAGTATATTTTTGGAAGTAAGCGTTAAAATTGCCAAAAAAATAATAAGTGGTTGATTGTTTTTTATAGAAAACATTTTTATTTTCTATAAATGAGTGATTGATTTGTTTAGTTCAAGGTTTTATTTATGTCGTGCAAATTTCTCTTCATAAAATCTTTTTCTATATATCAGTAATCTCAGTCCCAAACACTCTCTACCGGTGATTGAGAAGATTTTTGGCTTCTGTGGCGATGTGAAGAGTTCTTTTATGTTTTGTAAAAATTTGGCTTTTTTGGATTATTCTAGTGAAGAAGAAGCTCTAGCTGCTAGGGTTTATGATGGCATTCGATCTTATGAAAGATTTCTGAGAGTGGAGATTGCAAAATTTCATCCTCGGAAACCATGATATCATGCTACATTTGCTACTGCGGTCAAGCTTGGACGTGAAAGAGCTCAAGATTTGATTGTTGGATTTATGAATCCAGAGACCAAGACCCGTTCAAGGAGTAGTATGAATGTAAATAGAAAATCTGGAATAGAGAATTCAAGACATGGACGAGATAGATCAGTTAGAAGTGTAAACCCCATAAAGAGAAAATATGGACCAGAGAATTCAAGACATGGAATTTTGCTTAAATCTATATCCATTTGCATCACTTTCACAAAATTGATAAAAAAATATATGAATTTCATCATTTTTAAAATGATACCAAATTTAAATCAATAACAACCGATGCTAATTAAATATTAATAATCGGTTGTAAAAAGTGAAGTAAAGGGAATGCATCAACAAAGTCCGTACATACTTGGTTAGAAAACTTGTCAGAAAAAATGAAAAAGGAACTTTTTTTTTTTTTTTTGTCAACATCTTTTTATTAAAATCAAAAGAACCATTCCTGGGGAATGTTGTTGACATAAGTGATATGATGCGGTTCGGTACGAACTTTTCGTGCCAAATTATCCGCTTTAACATTTGCACTACGAGGAATTAAAGATAAAGAGAAGGTTGAAAATTCTTCCTTGTCGCTCTTGAATTCTTCCAAATATACTGAAAAGGCCGGCCATTCGGTTGGAGAAGACACCATCTTCACCAGATCTGAACAGTCTGTATAAAAAGCTACATCTTGGTTGTCGGCTCCAATCATACACTTCATCGCCCAAAGAAGAGCTTCCACTTCGGTATGTAGAGGTGAGAGACTGCGTCGGATATTGGCTGCTCCCATAGTTGGTGTCTCTCCATTTGATGATGTGCAGAACCACCCTGTTCCTGAAAATTTATCAGTTCATTTCCATGATCCATCCACGAAACAACGATATCCGGAGTAGATAGTATCATGTGAAATATCTCTCACTCGAGCTCGTGTTTCGCAATTTGAAGGACCACGATTTTCATTAATAAGCTCGATTTGAGCTAACTGCCACGATTGCGCCTCTTTTTCCGTTAAACGTAAAACCTCCAATGGGTCTTTATCCACATTTTCAAAGATTTTTTCATTTCTAGATTTCCAAATATACCAAATTATCCATGGAAATGAAAATGAATCCACCTCCGAAGGAATTCTCCAAAAAAGATGATCCAAATTCGCATAAATTGAAGCCGTTGGAAAAATTTCTGGGGCCGTAGGAATCTGAGATAATGCCCAAATTTGTCTCGCTGGATGACACTCAAAAAGTGTATGATTAATTGATTCCTCTGTCGCACCACATCTGCCACATCATGTATCACAATTTATACCTCTTTTTCGCAGATTTTTTGTAACCGGTACACAACCCGATATAATTTGCCACATAAAATGACGTAACTTAGGCGGACACTGCACCTTCCAAGTATGTGCTTTTAGAGATTTAAAATCTGGGCCTATAAACGATAAATTAGCTTCTAAATCCTCTAGCCGCGCCGCATGATAACCAGATTTAACTGTATATTTTCCGGTTTTTGTGAAATGCCAACCGAGGGTATCCTCCTGAGTTGGCGCACCCAAAGGTAGGGCACTAATCAGCGCGACATCTTCCGGATCAAAGAGCTCATTCAAGAGATCAATGTTCCAAAAATTTGACCGGCTGTCGATAAGGTTTTTGACTTTCAAAGATGGGTCAATAATTAACCCATTACTTTTTGCTGGTCTCGGGAATTGAGCTAGAATCCACGGGTCTTCCCAAATTGAGATGGACGCCCCAGAACCGACTCTTTTAATAAGTCCTTTAATAACCAGAGATCTAGCTGACATAATACTTCTCCAACCATAGGAAGGAGAGTAAGATTTTATTGTATCCAGAGGATTGGATTTCCGAAAATACCGTCCTTTGAAAACCTTTGCAAAGAGTGAATCAGGGACTGTAATCAAACGCCATAATTGTTTCGCTAATAAAGCCGAATTAAAATCATCTACACTCCGAAATCCCAACCCACCGTCTGATTTACTACTACATAGCTTGTTCCAAGCCATCCAGTGCATTCCTCTCGATTCACCATTTGAACTCCACCAAAATTTAGCGACCGCACTTGTAAGTTTAGAAGTGATCGTTTTTGGTAGTCTGAAGCAAGACATAACATAAGTTGGTAATGCCGCAGCTATCGATTTGATCATAACCTCTTTCCCGCCTTTCGATAAAAATTTTGCCGACCATCCATTTATTCTAGTCTGTAATCTCTCTCTAACAAAGGAGAAAATCTTTGTCTTCGATCCACCTAGACTTTCCGGTAAACCAAGGTAAGTGCCCATACCCCCAAGGTTATTAATACGCAAAACTGATTTTATTTCCGCCTTGATAGAGTCATCCACCTTATGACCAAACTGAATTGATGATTTTGAAAAATTAATTTGCTGTCCCGAAACCGCTTTATATTGCTTTAGGATCCCTAAAATTACCCCGCATTGATCTATATTGGCTTTGCAAAAGAACAGACTATCATCAGCAAATAAAAGATGAGATACCGAAGGACTAGCTTTTGATACTTTAATACCAGTAATCAACTTTTCGTGTTCCGCTTTCCGAATATTTGCAATGAGTACCTCCGTACAAAGAATGAATAAATACGGAGATAATGGATCTCCTTGCCTTAACCCCCTTTCTGGAATTATTAGACCTCTAGGTTGACCATTAAGGAGAACCCTATATTGAAATGAAAAGGAACTTGAAATTAAAATTTTACCTTTTAAGAGTTTATTAACTTATCTTTTGACAAATTATAAAAAGAATATATGTTAAAGGTAAAAGTATTTCAAAAAGAATTCGAACTTTAAAGTTTTTAAAAAGTTTTTATTTTTTGTTATTTCGTTCTATAAAAATATTCAAATATATTCAAGAATTACTTGTGTCATATATCAAATAAAATTTTAATTTTTTGTTAATTTTCTCAATCCTAGATGCTCAAACAATCTAACAATGCTAATCCTTAGGCCTTAGACAGACTCATGTACTTCTATGGCAATAAGTATATGATAATTAACATAAACTTGCATTTGTAAACATGTGATAAGCATGTATTAATTACAAGCCTTACATACCCACTAAACACATTAATGATTTTTTCTCGACTTCTCGTAGGATTTCCCACCAAATTATTATGATTATATTCATGTCCGAGATTTTCAAACCACACTTCCACTCCTAAATGATTCTCATAAACAGAGTCCAAACATAGCTGTTCATAATAATTTGGATGAACGTGAACGTGTTGGGGTTGTATCCAGTCCTTTCAACCCAAGTATCTTGGGACTTGCCTCCTTAGAATTTTTTGATCCGAAGGAAATCTTCGGGCGTTGTCTCAGTCATTGATGACACTGATGACCATGTAGCATATCAAAGGTTCAGGCCGACCGGATTGTCAAAACTATTTTTTTTATGGTCAATCTCTAATAATCAAGTTTATGTGCTAGTATCGAGCAAGATTTGATTAGATCTCCTTTAATTTTATTACAACTAGATTTCTATAACAAAACCAACTCAATTTAAAGAAAAACATAGCTGCTCTCCAAGATTGTGATTATCATGTTTTTGCCCAAAATCCTCTTGATGATTTCAACAACTCATGTCTTATATTCTTACCAATCCCTCTTGCTCTTTGTCATTGTTCTCATATAAATAATATATTAAATCAAAATTCTAGCTACTAGTAACTCAAGTCCTCCCCTTAAACTTTTGAAAACTTAATATATGTAATCGTAAAACATTTTGAATATATTTTATGTTATATTTTGGTTATTAAAGTATATTTTCTGGAAGTAAGCGTTAAAATTGCAAAAAAATAACAAGCGGTTGATTGTTTTTTATAGAAAACATTTTTATTTTCTATAAATGAGTGATTGATTTGTTTAGTTCAAGATTTTATTTTTGTCGTGCAAATTTCTCTTCATAAAATCTTTTTCAATATATTTTCTTCATAAATTTTGTTTTATACAAAACCTTCAATATTTCTAAATTAATAAAATTTTGAAAATGGAATCTTCTCCCCCTTTTTCCCCAACGTTCTATAAGTAATCTCAGTCCCAAACACTCTCTATCGGTGATTGAGAAAATTTTTGGCTTATGTGGCGATGTGAAGAGTTCTTTTATATTTCGTAAAAATTTGGCTTTTTTTGGAATATTCTAGTGAAGAAGAAGCTCTAGCTGCTAGGGTTTATGATGGCATTCGATCTTATGATAGATTTCTGAGAGTGGAGATTGCAAAATATCCTCCTCGGAAACCATGAGATCATGCTGCATTTGCTATTGCGGTCAAGCTTGGACGTGAAAGAGCTCAAGATTTGATTGTTGGATTTATGAATTCAGAGACCAAGACCCGTTCAAGGAGTAGTATGAATGTAAAGAGAAAATCTTGAACAGAGAATTCAAGACATGGACGAGATAGATCAGTTAGAAGTGTAAACCCCATAAAGAGAAAATCTGGACCAGAGAATTCAAGACATGAAATTTTGCTTAAATCTATATCCATTTGCATCACTTTCACAAAATTGATAAAAAAAAAATATGAATTTCATCATTTTTAAAATGATACAAAATTTAAATCAATAACAATCGATGCTAATTAAATATTAATAATCGGTTGTAAAAAGTGAAGTAAAGGGAATGCATCAACAAAGTCCGTACATACTTGGTTAGAAAACTTGTCGGAAAAAATGAAAAGGAACTTGAAATTTAAAATTTTCCCTTTAAGAGTTTATTAACTTATCTTTTGACAAATTATAAAAAGAATATATAATAAAGTTAAAAGTATTTCAAAAAGAATTCGAACTTTAAAGTTTTTAAAAAGTTTTTATTTTCTGTTATTTCTTTCTATAAAAATATTCAAATATATTCAAGAATTACTTGTGTCATATATCAAATAAAATTTTAATTTTTTGTTAATTTTCTCATTCCTATATGTTCAAACAATCTAACAATGCTAATCCTTAGGCCTTAGACAGACTCATCTACTTCTATGGCAATAAGCATATGATAATTAACATAAACTTGCATTTGTAAACATGTGATAAGCATGTATTAATACAAGCCTTACATACCCACTAAACACATTAATGATCTATTCTCGACTTCTCGTAGGCTTTCCCACCAAATTATTATGATTATATTCATGTCCGAGATTTTCAAACCACACTTCCACTCCTAAATGATTCTCATAAACTGAATCCTAACATAGCTGTTCATAATAATTTGGATGAACGTGAAAGTGTTGGGGTTGTATTCAGTCCTTTCAACCCAAGTATCTTGGGACTTGCCTCCTTATAATTTTTTTATCCGAAGGAAATCTTCTGGCGTTGTCTCAGTCATTGATGACACTAATGACCCTGTAGCATATCAAAGGTTTAGGTCGACCAGATTGTCAAAACTGTTTTTTTTTTTTTTTTTTTTTTATGGTCAATCTCTAATAATCAAGTTTATGTGCTAGTATCGAGCAAGATTTTATTAGATCTCCTTTAATTCTATTAGAACTAGATTTCTATAACAAAACCAAAATTTAAAGAAAAACATAGCTGCTCTCCAAGATTGTGATTATCATATTTTTGCCCAAAATCCTCTTGATGATTTCAACAACTCATGTCTTATATTCTTACCAATCCCTCTTACTCTTTGTCATTGTTCTCATATAAATAATATATTAAATCAAAATTCTAGCAACGAGTAACTCAAGTCCTCCCCTTAAACTTTTAAAAATTTAATATATGTAATCGTAAATTTTTTTTAATATATTTATGTTATACAGTAGAACCTCTATAAATTAATACTCGATAAATTAATAAACACGATAAATTAATAAATTTTGCCGGTCCCGAGTCGGACTAATGTAAAAATTAACCAAATTCGATAAGATAATAAGTTTTTTGAAATCTCTATGTAAAATTATAGTCCTAATAATATCATAAATTAATAATCTTATAAATTTGCATATATATATATATATATATATATATATATATATATATATATATATATATATATATATATATATATATATATATAGGGACTGTTATTGTTTTTCATTAAAATAGCCAATTATTGAATATGCATAATTTTATTTTAATAGTTGTATAGGTTTTTAAAGTACAACGATGGATGTCACTATTTGTGAATTTTAATTGATGTATATCGTTCGACAAGTTCGTACCGAACCGCTTCATATCACATATGTAAACAACATTCCCCAAGAATGGCTCTTTTGAGCTTTAATTTAAGCTGTTGACAAAAAAAAAAAATTGATGTATATCGTTTGTATATGTGAATTCTATAATCGTTGTTATTCATTGTCAAAAAAAAAATATTTGCTCTTCGAAATATTAAGTGTTTAGGTGTAAACTATAAAAGTTATAACATCCAAAACATCAATTTTATTTAGATCACATTACTTTAGTTCGTATGATTTTCAAAAAGTTTTCACAATTGAAACAAAACTTTCTATAAATTAATAAATATTAATTTACGTTATAAATTAATACTTATTACTTTATAGATAAATTAATATCACTATAAATTAATAAAATATCATGGTCCCAATATTGTTAATTTATAGAGGGTTTACTGTATTTTGGTTATCTTATTATATAAAGTATGGTTTTCAAAGTTAATAACTCACGAGATCGTGACACGTGTCAAATATTTCGATATATGATTTTGCCATGTGTTAAAAGTATGGTTTTCAAAGTTAATAACTCACGAGATCGTGACACGTGTCAAATATTTCGATATATGATTTTGCCATGTGTTAAATAAATTTTCCATTTTAATAAAAAAGTAAAAAAATAATCATAAGAAAATTATAAATGTAAACAGTTTAAAAATATAAAAAGCTAATTTTAAGGAAATTGTACCTATATTTCCATAAGAGATTTTGCCATCTAGCAACCTAAATATTTGTTTTTAACAACTTAAAAATTGTTAAGAGATAATTATAACAAAATTATAAATTTAAACAGTTAGATCATAGTAAGAAAACTATACGTATATATAAAAAAAATTATATATATATTTTCTATATAAATCAAAATTATTAAATTGTGCTAAACATTTTATTTATAAGTTACTAATTGTACAAGAAAAAAAATTAAAAATAGAAAAAAGATTAATGAAATAATACAATCAGTTATTATTCCTATAAGAAAAATGATTGTAAATAATCACCTTTATATAAACAATAAGTTGTCTCATATTTTTTCACCAAGCAAACTAATTTCTTCACACACCACCTTTTGTTTTAACTTCATTCTATTGGTAAAACATTTTTTTTGGTTATAAAGTTTTTTTAGGATAATATAAATAACTAACATTTGACTCAAAAATAATTAAGGAAATAGCCATGAGTTAAAAAAGTTTTGGAAACTAATGTTTTTCAGATATGTGAAAAATCAAAATAGCTCTCAAACAAAAGATAAACATACAACTCATATTCTAATTTAGAGAAAAAAACATGAAATAAATACTAATAACACGAAAAATCTGGAAAAAAATCAATATTAGAATTCTGACGACGAAATAGAGACATCCAACAATTTCATTTAATAAAATAGTATGGCATACTGAAAGAAATAGGAGTAGCATGTGATTGTTGTGGAGGTGATGAAGGTGGTGGTTAATGGTTACGGAGGTGGTGATTGGGTGATTTTAAAAAATAACATGATCATGTAAAAATTACATGCATTTATCATTTGTTGTATCCGACCAAAAAAAAAAAATCATTTGATGTAAATATATCATGTCAATTATAAAAATAAACACTGTGAATCACGATGGTTTTTTAAAAATAGCATGTGATATTCATACCCAAAGAATATATGGCAATGGAGGCAAATTAAGAATTATGAACGGCGATGGACATAGACTAGAGTTGTTGTCGGAGAGGCTTGGCCTGATGTCGGAGAAAATAAAGAAAGTGGAGTGATAAAAGAAGTTGGGGAAAGAGAGAAGAAGCAATAAAAATGGTGTTGGTGTTGATAACGGTGGTTCAAGTTTGGTGGTGGTGGCGGCGATAAATGTTGATGAAGGTGGTGGATCAAAATTAGCGAGATTCGGTATTGATGGTGGTGGTGATTGTGATAGTAGTGAGATTCATTTGTGGTGGTGGGTCATAGTAGTGAGACTCGGTGGTGATGTCCGACGAATGGAAGAAATGGAGATAGGGGAAAAAGAGGGAGAGAAGGAAAAAGAAAGAGGATTTCAAGTAAAAATAAGAGAAATCTAATGAGAGAAATAAAGAGATTTGAGAATTTCTCGCCGACGAGCGGAAGGAATAAAGAGAAAACGAAGAAATGAGTAATATGAGCCAAAAATTGACAATGCCACGTAACTATATAATTTTATCTTTTCTTATTGTCACAGTTTATTTCCATCTTGCCCACATTGAAATTATAAAGTGTAATACACTCTTCCGATGGATATATATAACTTATTAAAATTCAATAATACAACCTATGAACAGTTATAACTTCATAACTTATAATAAGTAAAAAATTATATAATTTTATAAATAGGCTAATATTTATATTAGATGATTTAATAATTAGTATAACATAACTACAAATAAAGTTTTATACTGCGCAATATGTATTATAAATATATATTTAAAAATAATTAAAAAGCTGCATTATCTAAAATATATATGTTTATATAATTTTAGTTATGCTTACAAAAATAAAATTACAAGTTAAGAGTGATAATTTTGACTGGAAACCCGTGCAACGCACGGGTCCATATCTAGTTAAAGTATATTTTCTGGAAGTAAACGTTAAAATTGCAAAAAAAATAACAAGTGGTTGATTGTTTTTTATAGAAAACGTTTTTATTTTCTATAAATGAGTGATTGAATTGTTTAGTTCAAGGTTTTATTTTTGTCGTGCAAATTTCTCTTCATAAAATTTTTTCTATATGAGTTAAAAAACAAAAAAAAATTATATATATTTTCTTCATAAATTTTGTTTTATACAAAAGTACAAAACCTTCAATATTTCTAAATTATTAAAAATTTTGAAAATGGAATCTTCTCCCCCTTTTTCCCCAACGCTCTCATCGTCGTCATAGAAATCTGAAATTCTAACAACAACAGTGAAGAAGAATTCCTTCGCAACCATTTCAAATGCAAGATCTCTTCGGATCAGTTCGCCGGTCACTAGTTTTCCGTTCTACCACCGACGATGAGAACCAAGAGAACCATCCTCCTCCGTTTCCTACTCTCCTCGCCGATAAAATCACTTCGTGTATCCGTAAATCCATGGTTTTCGCCAAATCCCAATCACCTCCGAGTAACTCCACCGTACAAATGAAACCTCCGATTCGGTGGCGGAAAGGTCAGTTAATTGGCCGTGGTGCTTTTGGTACTGTGTATATGGGGATGAATCTCGATTCCGGTGAACTTCTCGCCGTTAAACAGGTTAGTCTGAGTTTGAATTGTTATCTTCTCGTCTCGGAATTTGATTTTGAAATTAGTGCCACTTTAATGGTTCTTATTGGTAATTAATGGAATCTATAAGCTTAATCACAGATTTCTACTTTGTTTTCGGTTGTCACTGCGGACATTGATTATGTCCAGATTTTGGAATTTAGGGTTTTAAGCTCTTAGACTTGTTATTGAATCTTTTTGTGGCTTTGAGTTGTTGTTGTGATTTGATTATATCATGAGCTGATTGTAGTTGTCTCTTTCTCAGGTTTTGATTGCATCTAATTGTGCATCCAAGGAAAAAACTCAGGTTCATAAACAAGCCAATCTGTTTCTTGTTGATATTTTGTTTTTAAATTACGTGACTGTCTTATTTTGGTGAACAAAAGGCTCATATTCAGGAGCTTGAAGAGGAAGTGAAGCTCCTCAAGAATCTCTCTCATCCAAATATTGTTGTAAGCTATAACCGCTATTGTTTTCTTGCAGTGCTGATAGATTAAGCAGGTTTCTGTTTTTTTTTCTAACTTTGGCATTTTGTTTTCTCTTTAGAGGTATTTGGGTACGGTGAGGGAAGATGACACTTTGAATATTTTGCTTGAATTTGTTCCTGGTGGATCTATATCTTCACTTTTGGAGAAATTTGGATCCTTTCCTGAATCTGTAAGTCATCACTACATAAACCCCTATTGGGTTTCCTTAAATGTTGATGATCGTAACGTCTTTAAACTGATTGGCTCAGGTTGTTCGGACATACACAAAGCAACTGCTTTTAGGCTTGGAGTACCTTCACAATCATGCGATTATGCACCGTGACATTAAGGTATCTATTTTGCACTTACTATGAAAGTGTTTAATATTTCACATATCCTTGCCCTTCTCATTCGAGGTACTTCTGTTCTCAGGGTGCTAATATCCTTGTGGATAATCAAGGATGCATTAAACTTGCTGATTTTGGTGCATCCAAACAGGTAGCTGAGTTGGTAAGTCAATTTCAGTCTTCTAGTCTTACTCAAGTTGTTCTTATAACATATTCTTCATCATGATTTCATTCTAATAGAAATACATTTATCTCTAGGCTACTATTTCGGGTGCCAAATCTATGAAAGGGACTCCCTATTGGATGGCTCCGGAAGTTATTCTTCAAACTGGGCATAGCTTGTAAGCATTACTTCAAACATGTTTGTAATTGCGAGGTTACATGCTTTGTCGTCAATTTCATATTACCTCTGGCTATTCTATGCAGTTCTGCTGATATTTGGAGTGTAGGATGCACAGTTATTGAAATGGTAACTGGCAAAGCTCCTTGGAGCCAGCAGTATAAAGAGGTACTTAATTTTGTATTCAATGTTATTCACAGAAACTGGTTCTTGAACTTCTGTGGATATATATTTTTCAGATTGCTGCTATTTTCCACATTGGAACGACGAAGTCGCATCCTCCAATCCCTGACAATCTCTCCTCTGATGCGAAAGATTTTTTGCTCAAGTGTCTGCAGCAGTACGCTACTTTTGACTCAAATTGTAGATTATAAATCGAATTAACTTCTATCACTTCTCTTGCTTGTTGTCTTATGGATTGCTGAAACAACATGTCCTGTCTTGGCAGGGAACCAAATCTGCGGCCAACCGCTTCTGAGCTGCTAAAGGTGAAATGGTCAACAGAGTTAATGAAATCCAATCAGGTCACATATTTTAATTCTTCGAGTCATAATGTTCTTGCTTTTTTTTATTGGCAGCATCCATTTGTTACGGGCAAACAGAAGGAATCTGCTTCTATAGATCTTGCTTCAGTCATGGTGAGTTCACATTATCCAATCTATAGAATATCATTTTAGTTTTTTCTTAAGGAATTTTGATAGGACATCTCTTTGTGTACATATTTTCAGGACAATTCTTGCAGTCCTTTACCATCCGAGTTAACTAACATTAAGAGCTAGTAAGTGCTAAGCTGAAGCCAAAAATTTTAAGCTAAATTTCTGACTGCTGATCGTTTGTTTCTTTTTCTTAAGTCAAATGTCTACAAGTGAAGATGTAGGAGACATCTGTAACTTGGGTAGTCTGACTTGTACACTTGCTTTCCCTGAGAATTCAATCCAAAATGACAGTTTGTGTCTGAAAGGTAATAACGGGTATGATGAGGATGATGATGATAATGATATGTGTTTGATTGACGATGAGGATTTGTTGACATATAATGGAAAAACTGGCCCTAGTCTTGGCAATAATACTGATGCCAAGAAGGTAAGCTTGTGAGAGATTAACCTTTCTCATATATATTTCAGATGATTTTCCGAATAATTAAATCAATTTCGGTATCAATTTCGGTTTCATATTATTTCAACACAGAGCTGTGATACCATGAGTGAGATCTCTGATATTTTGAAGTGCAAATTTGACGAAAATTCTGGAAATGGAGAAACAGAGACGAAAATTAGTATGGAAGTTGACCATCCATCGTACTCAGAGGATGAAAATGAGCTGACCGAGTCAAAAATCAAAGCTTTCTTAGATGACAAGGTGACTCATTAATAATGTTCTGTTTCCTCAGTGCATTTATATCATACTCAGAGTTTGCAAACATTGACTTGGTGGTATGATATCTTAATCGTAGGCTGCAGATTTAAAGAAGTTACAGACGCCTCTCTACGAAGAATTCTACAACGGTATGATCACTTGCTCTCCCATCTGCATGGAAAGTAACATCAATAACAATAAACGAGAGGAGGCACCTCGTGGTTTCTTGAAACTGCCTCCAAAAAGTAGGTCTCCGAGTCACGGCCATATTGGTCGTTCACCTTCTAGAGCAACAGATGCGGCCTGTTGTTCCAAGAGCCCAGAAAACGGTACTAGCTCTGGTGTGCTGAATAACAACAATGCAAGAACTGATGCTGGACATGAATCAAACAGTCAGAAGTAAGTCCAACAGCAGCTGTTGTTCTGCTTAAATTTGAAGGTTTAACTTTAATGCTTTTGATTTGTTTTCTTCATTTACCCCCTGACGTTAAGTAGGAACCAACATGCCAGAAGGTAATCGCATGTTAGCATGGCTTAAGCTATTTTGGCCCTCCATTTTATGAAACGGTTATGTTTTTGTTGCCAGAATCTTAGTCACAAATATTTCAAAAGGTTTTTGAAATTTGGTAGTGATTATTTTCTGGAAATCTACTTGCTAGCAATTGATTTGATAGTGACCTTTGCCAAGAGTTGTTATCTCCTTTTCTTCATCATCTGGAATTGGGTTGTTTTGGCTTTGCAGTGTTGCACTGTCAGAGATAGAGAGGAAGTGGAAGGAAGAGCTTGACGAAGAACTGGAGAGAAAGCGAAGAGGTAACTGCATCTTTCATGAACTCATTGTTGCACACTACATTTCTTCGCCTTTTTTACCATCTCAGATCTTACATGACCACGTCGTTTCTAGAGGTATCTCATTTCTAGAACACATTATATGTACTCAAAATAAAAAATTGTTGCAGAGATAACAAGGCAAACAGGGATGGGATCATCCCCGAGAGACAGAAGCTTGAGCCGACATAGAGAGAAGTCGAGATTTGCATCTCCAGGCAAATGATCTGTACAAAAATCCAGTCAATTTTGCACCTTCGTCTCTAAGGCTCGTACAGTTTCTATATATGATATACATAAAAATATATGTGCTTCCTATGCGCCAACTTTGAAGTTCGAATATATGGTATCTAAAATATATGCTGAAATTATAGTGTGATGTGAGAGCCTTGAGCATATTAAGAATTGAGCCAACCATAGTCGAAGTAAGGCCACACATTTAGATTTTAGACTAAATAAATGTATCAATACCTACACGAAAAACACGATAATCAATAACCCTAATTTATTGTCTCTCAATTTGATCAAAAATTTATGCTGAAATTAGTGTGATATTGGAGTGTTGGTGCATGTTAAGAGTTGTCAACCACAGTCTAATATGTTGCAACTGCGAAAAAGATGATTGTAGGTTTGGCTCTTCTGTATAGAGTGGATACCTAGTTGATGAAAACAATACATACATATTAATTTTGTTTAAACTATACAATACAATGATCTGTTCAAATATGTAACGAATGGGTAAAGACATGTTTGTACGTATATTCAAATATTTTAAGTACTGGACAATTTGTAATTTTTATGCGTAAAAAGAGGCATTACATTATTCAAGTGTGCTAGTTCAACGGAACCAAGCCGAACGTGTCCAGATGTAGGAGTTTTATTAAAGTCAAACAAAAAATATATGAACCAGGACAAAGATTTGTTCCCCTTTTGCTACTTCCAAATTCCCATGATCCTTTTTTTCCCTTCCGCGTTTTAACATTTGCTACTCTTAACTTGATTCTCTTTCTCACTTCACAAATATCGTGCACAATGGGCATCCCTATGTCACTTTCTTTTGCAGCTGATCAATGTATTGTACCAGTTTTGTGTTGCTTGTGTGTAAGGCTACATCGCACCCTCTTTGTGAAGGATAATATTGGCGCGTTGGAGAATGCTTTGGAAGATCTCAGAGCAATAAGAGATGGTGTATTACGACGTCTGGTTGCTGAAGAAGGGAAGGGTTGGGAACCGCTACCGGTGGTGGCCAGATGGCTTTCAAAAGTCCAAATCATTGAAACCGATACCAATGATCTTGTTGGTATTGCTTCCTACGGCTCTGGCGAAACAGTTTACGAGAAGTTGAATGAAGTTAAAGGACTCTCGGACGAAGGAAATTTTGTAGAAGTGGCTCAGCCACCTCTTCCTTTTGTCGTGGTATTGAAACCAACCCAGAATACATTTGGTCTTGCTGAAAGGCGTGACCAGCTATTGAGTCTTCTTATGGATGATACAACTAGAATTGTGGGTATCTATGGTATGGGGGGAGTAGGAAAAACTACCTTGCTCAGTGATATTAACAACCAGTTATTTCACGTAAAGGATAGGTTTGATGTCGTCATTTGGATAAAAGTGCCTAAAGATGGAGATGTCGGGAAGATTCAAGATGATATCGGAAAAAGATTAGGCCTCTACAACGAGAGCTGGTGCAAAATGTTACATGATGAGAAAGCCGTTGACATACAAAATGTTCTAACAAATAGGAGAAACCGATTTGTGCTGTTAGTAGATGACATATGGAGGAAACTGAGTTTATCAGATATCGGAATTCCATTACAAGCGGAAGAAAATAAATACAAGATCGTGTTTACTACTCGCTCTGTGGCTGTATGTGGGAATATGGGGGCAAATGTTGACATAGAAGTTAAATGTTTGGGGCCCGCGGATGCATGGGATTTGTTCAAGCAAGAAGCAAGAGAAGACAAATTGAATGACAAAATGCGTAGTCTTGCAGAAGAGGTTGCGGGAAAATGTTATGGCTTACCCCTCGCACTTAAAGTCATTGGCGGGAGTATGTCATCTAGAAATACTATAGCTGCATGGGAACGTGCAGTCCGAACTTTGGGTTCTTCTTCAGTTGTGTTGTCAGGTGACCAAAAAGATATGTTTCGTGTTTTGAAGTTAAGCTATGATAACTTAGAAGATGGGGATGCTAAGTTGTGTTTTAAGTATTGTGCTTTATTTCCCAAAGCTTCTCTTATAAAAACAGAAGAGCTGGTAGAGTATTGGATTGGTGAGGGTAGTATCATAGATGAAGAAAATGGAAGACAACGGGCAAAGGATCGAGGCTATGAGATAATTGATATTCTTGTTGGAGACGGGTTGTTATTTAAGGATGAAGAGCCTAACCAGAAAGTGTATATGCATGATATGATTCGTGAGATGGCATTGTGGACAGTAACTGAAGAGGGAGAAAGATTTGTTGTGGAAACAGATGGTCTGTTACGCCAGATACCGAGGCTCAGGGATTGGAGCACCGTGACAAAGATATCAATGATGAACAATGCGTTTGATAAGATAGTAGACTGTTCTGGCTTTCACAATCTGGATCGTCTTATAACTTTGTTCCTTCAAAATAACAAGTTGCTGGTAGGTATTGTTGGCAAAATGATAGTGTCGACTCTGGTTTTTTTGGATCTCTCTAGCAACCTTGGAATCACTAAGTTACCCAAAGAAATCTCAATGTCGGTTCTTTTGCGGTATCTCAACTTATCAGGGACAATGATCGAGGCTTTGCCGAGCGATTTCAACCAATTGGTTAAACTGATTCACTTGGATCTAGAGTCTACACCCAACCTTGAGAGTATCAGTTTGGCATCAGATTTACCAATGTTGCAGGTTTTAAGGTTCTATGGTTCCAAAGCGTCTTTAGATATTTCATTATTGAAGAATTTGGAGCGTTTGGAATATTTAGAACTTTTGACCGTTACTGTGGATAAAGCTACTGTTTTGGATGTCTTTTTGGAAAGCACATTGGCAGGGTTTACACATGGTATACATCTCGAAGGACTTAATAAGTCAGGAGTGTCATTTACAACCACATTTGGTGCGTTGGATTGTCTCTCCAAACTTGGAATGACGGATTGCAATATAATAGAGTCAGGCACGGAATGGGAAGGCAATGCTCCATCTACATCATCAAATGCTCTATCTACATCATCCTATCAAAGAAATCTAAGCAATATATGGTTCAAAAATATCTCAGATGTGGTTCTGCTCTCTTGCGAAGGTCTAAAGGATTTGACATGGCTGATATATGCTGAAAATCTGGAGTCTCTAAGCATCACATTGTTATCTGATATGGAAGAAATAGTAAGCAAAGAGAAAGTTGGGCATGTTGACGGGGTTGAGCCTTTTCTAAAGCTACAAGTCCTACGTTTAGATTTTTTAGATGAACTGAAGAGCATATATTGGTGTCCACTCTCTTTTCCAAGTCTACGGGCAGTTCATATAACAAACTGTCCAAAGCTAAAAAGACTCCCATTTAATTGTGAGAGCAAAATGAAACTTGAAAATCTTTGCATAAGAGTGGAGAAAATATGGCTAGATGGAGTTGAATGGGAGATTGGAGCTAGAGAGCACTTTCTTCAAGCAGTCCACACCTCTTTCGGTAAACATATATATTGGCTCACCATAGAATATCATGTTTTTGATCTTGTTTTTCCACTCATAACTTTGTGTTCTTTCTTTTACTCTCTTTTTAGGTGTAAACATGTAACACTGCAAAAGTCATCGTGCGACAACCTGACAATCAGACAAAATGAAAGCAACTCATGTGCTCCCAAGTCCCAGCCACCCCACTCATGTATTTTTGTGCTTTTAACCAAAAACAAAAGTGTGTTTTTTTTTTCTTCTGTTTTTTCACGTCTGATTCAAACTACTTTTGTCTTTATTTTTAATGGGTTTGTAAGCACTTTTGGAATGATTTTCATGCTTAAGCTTATTCAAACTACTTATTTTTATACTCCGAACATTTACATCGGAAAGTGGAGAATCATGGCTACAGTTTTTTTGTTTTCCTGATATATGATTGTGAAATTGATTTGAAAAATAATTGAAAGTTATTATTTTTTTTCTTTGGGCAAACAATTGAAAGTTATTTACAATGACGAATATAACCAATAGAAGAGTGGCACACGAAAATTTCTGTGCTATAATAAACAGAGCATGAAGTTTTAAGACAACATTGAAATAGACTTTTCAACGCATATTGCAAAGAGAGAGTCAACGTTGAACAGTCTTCCATTACTGTATATAGGACCCAATGTCTGTAATTTAAAATATTTAATATTTATATATGAATTTGGGAAAATTACTAGATTAACCCAAATTATAAGTTTAATTACTAGAATGTCTCAAAAAATTTGAGGTTTAAATGAGTTATTTTCATGATCATAATACTATTTCTCTCTTTGTTAGGAATAAAAAAAAAAGTCAAAATTACCTTTAAATATATTTAAAAAAAGTGGAGAAAAAATATTTGGAAAAAAAAAATTATTTGAAAAATCTGCTGGGTTACTTGTGACATGTTTATTTTTCATGACAGACTTATTTTTCTATAACTGATTTTTTGCGACAGATTTTTTTTCTCCCACACACTTACTTAAAATAGGTTACGACAAATATTTAATTTGTAGCAGATTTTTTTCTCACGACAGACTTATTTTATGATGACACCACAGACTTTCGTAATTTTGACAGATTTGTTAAAATGTGTGGCAGATTTATTGTTTTAGTGGCGTCAGACTTATATTTTTCGATAAAAATCTGTCATAATGTAGCAGATCTGATAATAAAAAAATAATTACTAGTTTGACTTATTAGTGATAACAGATTTATTTTATGTTATGACAGTTTTTTTTTCTTAACAAAAATCTAAAGTGTGATAGCAGATTTGTTATATAAAAATATAAATTGCTAGAATGACATATATTCACAACCGAAATGTTTTATGTTATGACATATTTTTTTTATATTATGACAGATTTCAGATAGACTATAAAAAAATCTATCGTATGATGACAATTTTATTGATGAAAATAGAATTTTAATCTGCACAATAAGGTAATGACAGACATATTCTTATCGCGATAGACTTATCTATAATAGATGGCTCATGTGTGGCTGTCCACTTGTTAATATATGATAAAGATAATTTTTTATGTTTTTATATATTTTTTTCTTTTTAATTTATGTATATTTTTTTTTTGTATTTTTTTGTTTTATATATTTTTTTTTTTTTGTTTTTTTTTTGTTCTTTATTTTTTTTTCATTTTTTTTTTTTGTCGTTTTGTATTTTTTTCTAATTTTCTATTTAATTTAGTTATTATATGTTAGTTATTTTATTTTAATTGAATTGAAAATAAAATGAGTATTTGTTATTTATTTCGTATTTTATTTTTTATGTTTTTTTCAATTTATATATATTTTTTTCGTTTTGTATTTTTTTTTCGTTTTTTTCAATTTTCGTTTTTTTCGTTTTATAATTTGTTTTTGTATTTTTTAAATTTCTATTTAATTTAATTATTATATGTTAATTATTTTATTTTACTAGAATTGAAAATAAAATGGGTATTTGTATTTTAACACAAAAATTGTGTTATTCTAATAAACCACAATATTTGGGTGTTAATCTAGTTATTTTTCTCTATATTTGAGTCAAACTAGGTAATTTTCAGTTAATTAAATAAGGGAAAATTAACACTTCTACCACAATTTTTCAAACTGGATTCGTTTCTATCCTTCTCTCTACCCATTTATTTTTCACTTATACCACATTAGGTGTGTGTTAATACGATTTTGCTCTAGTTGACTATTTTACATGTTTGCTTTCCCATTTATCTATGTGCATCGTTATCTATGTGGAATTCTTACTATTATGCATAATTAATCAATACAGACGAGAGTTGGTCTACGAATCTATTCTAACTCTCAACGAATTCCACGTTTGATTATATTTTCGTGATTTGAGTTCTAGAACGGTTTCTAATTAATCATGACAATAACTGCTAGATCTGCAATTTTGATATTTTATGAGAAATTCCCTAGACTTAATGTTTTATCCATCTGTTTTACACCCGATTTAATTGATTTTCTTGTTTTTAATTTACTTGATTTTGTTTAGCGTGATTTTGAAAACTTTTAATTTTTTGTGTGAACAAAAAAACTTTGTGAATCTGATCCTAAAGTTGTACGACAATATCTTTATTTGAGGGAGTAAACTTGAGGCAATTTGATCTATATATAAAGATGCTTAAAGCTGTAATAGAATAATAGATGATGTAATAGATGATGGAATATTTCTTCACGCAATATTCGTGGCAGTGTGATTGTTTGGAAAAAGTATTTTAAACCAACACACACACAGATTTTGTATTCTGTGAGTTTTACACTTTTAAACCCTTTCATCTTTATTCCCTTACTCCTTTCCAAAATCACAAACACGACATGGGTAATTATTTCTCTATAGATCGTGTGTTTGATGAACCCATTTCCCGTTTTCTTCATGGGAAATATACAGAAAATGTGGACAAAAATCTCCAAAGTTTGCAGAGGGAAGCGCAATATGTCAACGCAATGAAAAATGATACGTTGACTAGGATATTGAAGGAGGAGGGCAGAGGTCAACAAGTGCTACCCCAAGTCACAAAGTGGTGTTCACAGGTCGAAAGAACTGTAAGGGACGCTAAGAGTCTCCTTGATGTAAGTATCTTTGAAACTCAGGAATTATCAAAAGATGCAGATTTGTCACACATCAATAGTTACCGTGATATGGTATGCAAGACGTTGAAAATGCTAAAAATTCTGAAATTTGAGGGGGCCTTTGAAGTGGTGACTCAGAGAGCTACTCAGCTTGATGTGGAAAAGGTATCCACGATCAAACTATATGTTTCTCAACAAGAACTCGTGAGACGTATGTGGAATTATTTAGCCGACCCCGGTTTTGGTATTTTGGGGATTTATGGTAAGGGTGGAGTAGGCAAAACCACCCTTCTTATCGAGTTAATACATATGTTTCTAGATGATGGGGATGAATATAATCTTGTAATACAGGTTGATGGGTCTAAAGGGGTCGAGAGTATCCAAGAGGAAATCGGCAAAGGATTAAACCTATGTTTCAGACAAAAAACTGAAACAGATCGGGCATCAGAAATAAATAGGTTCTTAAAGAGAAGAAAATATGTGTTGATCTTGGACGACATACCAAAGGGAGTGGATCTTGAGGAGATGGGAGTACCATTGCCAAGCAGAGAGAATGGCTGCAAAATCGCTTTCACAACTCGTTCCCTGGAAGCATGTAAGTGGGTTGATGTTAAAGTAGAAGTTGAATGTTGGAGCCCAGAAGAATCTTGGGACTTGTTTCGAAAGAAAGTTGGAGAAACCACGTTACAAAGTCATCCTGACATACCACAACTTGCGAGAATAATTTGTAAGAAGTGTGGTGGTTTGCCCCTTGCTCTCAATCTCATCGGCCAGGCGATGTCAGGCAAGAGGATGGTACGGGAATGGCATCATGCAATTCATGTTTTGCGTACACCTACCGCAGAATCTCATTCAAATCACAACATTCTTGCTATTTTAAAGTTTTCCTACGATAGTCTTCCTGATGAGAACATCAGGTCATGCTTCTTGTCTTGCACTCAATTTCCATCAGATCCCTTTATAAGAAAAGACGAGTTGGTAGACAACTGGATAGCTAAAGGAATCATTGGAAACAAAGAAGATCGAAAGAAAGTTGTTATCCAGGGATATGAGATGGTCGATACTTTGGTTAGAACACAATTGTTGATGGAGAATGAATCTCGAGATGGTGTGAAGATGCATGACGTGGTTCATGAAATGTCCTTGTGGATAACATCACAAGATCTGTGAGGCAAAACTGTGAGCTCTCACCCATCATCGCTGACACTAT
This sequence comes from Arabidopsis thaliana x Arabidopsis arenosa, assembly GCA_019202795.1. Lineage (NCBI taxonomy): Eukaryota > Viridiplantae > Streptophyta > Magnoliopsida > Brassicales > Brassicaceae > Arabidopsis > Arabidopsis thaliana x Arabidopsis arenosa. The sequence goes on along the minus strand of CM032919.1, from coordinate 5,057,996 downwards.
TTAATTATTTTAAACCATGAAAGTTTATGTAAAATTTTGGATGTGACCAGGTGTATCTTGGGCTACTAGCACATTCTCACTTTTCCAAAAGTTGTGTACCATTGAGCTGATGTGCCAATCTGATTATTTGTGTGTTTTGAGTGTGTTATTTGTGTGTTTAATGTTGGCGTGTTTTTGTTTCCCGAAATTGTATTGGTATTCTTGTGTGTTGTGTGTTGTATTTTGCGTGTTGATAAATATTTTCAGAGATAAGGGTTTCCTTTCTTCTCTGCAGTGTCTCTACGAGCCATCTCTTCTACTCGATATTTTTTTGTCAACAACTTTATTAGATTGACTTCAACAAGCCAATACTTGAGAATATTGTTTACATAGGTGATGATATGCGGTTGGCTACAAACAATTCGTACAAATTTATCCGCTTTTACATTCGCATTTCGAGGAACAAAAAAAATCAAACTCATCTTCATCTCTTTTAATCGCCTCCAGGTATGTTGAGAAGGCTGGCCACTCTGTCGGAGAAGACATCATCGTCACCAAGTCTGAGCAATCTGTAAAGAACGTTACCTCTCGCTTATCTTAGTCAATCATACATCTCATCGCCCAAACGAGTGCTTCTACTTCTGTGTGTAAACAAGTGCGACTTCTTAGCAGGTTTGCAGCTCCCATGAATGATTCATCATCATTTGGCAGCTTACAAAACTAGCCTAAACCAGAATATGTATATCTTTTTCCAAGATCAATGTAGCATTAACACCCTCGAAAATTTATCTCATCTGTACATGTGATCACATGAGTCTGTGACTCGTTAGCAACCTCCAATTGGGCTAGAGTCAAAGCCTTCGCTTCATTTTCCGCTAATTTGAGAGTCTCTCTTGGATCTCGATCAGTGTTGTCATGACTCTTTTCATTCTTTTTTTTCCCAAATGTACCACATAATTTAAGAACAATTCTTGGGTGCACCCCTAGGGGTGAACCCAAATATTCACCCCCATTACTTGTAGCCAATCATTATGTCATGTCACATAACACTTAAATAGAAATTAAAAATTAAACAAACAAATAAAGTAAATTAAGAAAATAAATCATTAAGAAAAACATTGATTTAGTTAACAAAAAGATTGATTGATTGACCATGTGAGAGGAGATACGGCAGCGACGGCTGATGAGGCTAATTGTATTGCTTGATTGAGACATAAAAGTATCTGTGACCGTCGCCCCAAGGGCAGTAACTGTTTCATCGCCATGGCTGATTAGCTTCTCTAGCTCTTCTAGCCTTCTAGGGATAGCGTCATAATATCGCCATCGCCAAGGTCATTGTCTTTCTCGTTCCGACGTGCGTTGCAGCAGAGTACCTTGAAGACATGGGCATGCAAAGAGGAGAATGTGAAGGCAGCTCAAGAGGCGTTGTATGTGAGGTGCAAGGCTAACTCCAAAGCCACACTTGGAACCTCCAAGGGTGACGCTAAGCTTGTTGATGGAGCAGCTGGGAGCCTTCACGTGAAGGATTACACGTACTGAGCACATTCCATGGTTTGGGTTATGCCGTTATCATCTTCCTGGATATATTAATATTAAAGCAAAAATTGAACAAGTCACAGAGAGACAACCAAACCAAATAATGATCCATATAATTAAAAACCAAATCAACTCATCAAGTTTAAATCTAAAATAGTTAACACCTTCTTCCTAAAGTCAATTTTAATAATTTTCGCTTGACTCAAATCGATACGTAATGAAAACTAGCTTACAGGTTCTTAATCTAGGGTTCAAAATTACTTAGGGGAAAAGGAGAAAGTTAGCAGGTAGAACAATTCCAGAATAATGAAAGTTCTAAGGGTGCAGAAGTTAATGCTATCAATGGCCATGGAATGAAATTGCAAAATCTAAAAAGCAAAACGACGACACCGTTAAGTAACTCAATGTTTTTGTTAATAATTTATTTTCTTAATTTAATTTATTTGTTTTTCCAATTTTTAATTAAGTATTATATGACATGGCATAATGATTGGGTAAAATTAAAGAGGGTGAATACTTGTATTCACCCCTAGAGGTGAACCCAAGAATTGTTCATAATTTAAAGAAAATTGGAGATATCGACATCTCAAGGTGTTCTCCAAAACAAGTGGTCAATGTTCATTAACACCCAAAATGTCAATAGTCTTCTTTGAAAGAGAATAATTTTACATGACATATTCCTCACGAGTGGTGTAGTCTATGGAACATCCACATTCTAGATCTTGCTAACAATGGATTGAATGGATTCAAACCTTCATGTCTTAGCAATATATCATTTGGTGTGAGAAAAGGGGATACATCATATTTATATAACTACCAGGTTTGTTAAACTATGTTTTCAGTAGTTCTGATCATGAACAAGACTACCACCATATAAATATGGGTATATATTTCAAATCTTTGATTGTGCTAAATCTGTTTGGTATGGACTATTTGGCAATGGCCATAAATAAAATAGAATTTGTAACAAAACACATATATGATGCCTACATAAATGGACATCTCATAAGTTTGTCGAGATTGAACCTCTTAGAAAATTAATTAGATGGTGAGAATCAAATAGAGCTAGGAAGTATTTGGAGCTAGGCGAACTCCTTTCATTCCGCGAATTGCAAATTTGAGAATCAAGGATTCTCGGAAACTCAAACTGGACCCTTACAATGGATTAGAAGACCCAAAGAGCTATCTCGCAGCTTTTCTGATTGCCGCTGGAAAAGTCGAATTGGATGAAGCTGACGAGGATGCAGGATACTGCAAACTCTTTTCGGAAAATCTTTGCGGTCAAGCACTAATGTGGTTCACCCAGCTGGAACCAGGCTCAATCAATAACTTCGACGAGTTGTCGGCTGTGTTCCTGAAACAATATTCTATCCTCATGGATAAAAGCGTTTCGGATGCTGACCTTTGGAATCTAACACAAGGGCCAAATGAGTCACTTAGAACTTTCATCACCAAATTCAAGGGGGTGCTGTCAAAACTCCCAAGAATCTCGCAGCAGTCAGCTTTATCTGCCCTGCGAAAAGGTTTGTGGCATGACTCAAGGTTCAAAGAGGACCTAATACTTCACAAGCCAGACACGATTCAAGACGCGCTTTTCCGTGCAAATAACTGGATGGAAGTAGAAGACGAGAAAGAAAGTTTTGCGAAAAAGAACAAACAAGCAAAACCAGCAGTCACTTTCCCTACCAAAAAGTTCGAGCCCAGGGAGAACCAAGGACCAAAAAAGTTCGGATCGCAACCCCTCAACAATACCATAGGGAAACAGTTTCAAGGAAAAGGAAGGTCGAACACTTGGATCCGCGATGAAAGTTTGTATTGTGACATCCATAAGGTAACCGGACACTTAACAAAAGACTGTAGTGTCCTCAAAAAACACCTCGCAGAGCTGTGGGCCAGTGGAGATCTTTCTAAATTCAAGATAGAAGATTTCGTGAAGGAATATCACGAAGCAAAGGATAACCCCAAAGATCAGAATTTAAAAAGACCTAGGCAATCCAACGAAGAAGAACCTAGAAGTTTGAAGGGAAAAATCAATGTGATCCTTGGAGGATCCAAACTTTGCCGAGATACGATCAGTGCCATAAAGAAGCATAGGCGAAATGTTTTACTAAAAGCAAATTTGGGCGAAGAAATTGACTTCCAAGGCGCGTCAATATCATTTGACGAAGAAGAAACACGTCACCTCGAAAGGCCTCATGATGACGCCCTAGTCATTACCCTAGACGTTGCCAACTTCGAAGTATCGAGAATTCTCATTGATACGGGCAGTTCGGTCGATTTAATCTTTTTAGGAACTTTGGAAAGAATGGGAATCAGTCGGGCAGACATAGTGGGACCTCCGTCTCCTTTGGTGGCATTCACAAGCGAGTCGGCCATGTCTCTCGGGACGATCAAGCTGCCAGTCCTTGCCAAAAATGTGTCAAAGATAGTAGATTTTGTTATTTTTGATAAACCGGCAGCCTATAACATCATCCTTGGGACTCCGTGGATTTATCAAATGAAGGCAGTCCCCTCGACATATCATCAATGCATCAAATTTCCAACTCCTAGTGGAGTGGAAACAATTCGAGGAAGTCAAGAAGCTTCACGAACGTGTTATCTGACCAGTCATCGACTGAAGATCCAATAGCAATTAACGAAACCTGCGAAGAAGGGAATAATTCCAAGATTTCCTAGTGGGCAAAAAGAAGATGATGTAGTAATCGAAGTAGTATTGGAAGAAGACAAACCAGATCGGAAAGTCCGAATTGGAGTCACTTTGACTGGCGAAATAAAAGAAGCTTTGATTGAACTTCTAAGGAAAAACAAGACGTCATTTGCATGGTCAGCGGCTGATATGCCCGGCATAGATCCAAGCATAATTTGCCACAAATTGAACGTGGATCCAAGTTTTAAGCCTGTGAAACAAAAGAGAAGAAAACTCGGAGTAGAGCGAGCAAAGGTAGTAAATGATGAAGTGGACAAACTATTAAAAATAGGATCTATAAGGGAAGTACAATACCCGGAGTGGGTAGCAAACACTGTCGTGGTCAAAAAGAAAAATGGAAAAGACAGGGTGTGTATCGACTTCACCGATCTCAATAAAGCATGTCCGAAAGATAGTTTTCCGCTCCCGCATATAGACCGGCTCGTGGAATCTACCGCTGGGAATGAATTATTAACTTTCATGGATGCCTTCTCGGGTTATAATCAAATAATGATGGATCCCGAAGACCAAGAAAAGACGTCATTCATCACGGACAGAGGTACTTATTGTTATAAAGTAATGCCTTTTGGTTTAAAAAACGCAGGTGCAACTTATCAACGGTTGGTCAATAAAATGTTCCATGAGCATCTCGGGAAGACAATGGAAGTCTACATAGATGATATGTTGGTTAAGTCTTTGAAAAAAGAGGATCACATTAAGCATTTGGAGGAGTGTTTCGAAATTCTCAACCAATATCAAATGAAGCTGAACCCGGCGAAGTGCACTTTCGGAGTTCCATCCGGAGAATTCCTTGGTTATATTGTGACAAAAAGAGGAATTGAAGCTAATCCAAACCAAATTAATGCCTTTCTAAACATGCCATCCCCGAAGAACTTCAAGGAAGTACAGCGTTTGACTGGTCGAATTGCAGCCCTAAACCGATTTATTTCAAGATCAACGGACAAATCTATACCTTTTTATCAAATTCTTAAGGGAAATAAAGGGTTCCTTTGGGATGAGAAGTGTGAAGAAGCTTTCGGACAACTTAAAGCATACCTCACTACTCCACCAGTGTTGTCTAAACCCGAAGTGGACGAGAAGCTCTATTTGTATGTTTCAGTGTCAAAACATGCAGTTAGTGGAGTCTTGGTCCGGGAGGACCGCGGAGAGCAAAAGCCGATTTACTACATAAGTAAGTCAATGACAGACCCAGAAACAAGGTACACAATGATGGAAAAACTCGCACTTGCAGTAGTAACTTCAGCCCGGAAGCTACGCCCATACTTCCAATCTCATCCAATCGAAGTGTTAACCAACCAGCCACTCCGAACAATACTTCATAGTCCAAATCAATCCGGACGATTGGCAAAGTGGGCAGTGGAACTGAGTGAATATGATATAGAATATAAAAGTCGGGTCAGCATGAAGGCTCAGGTTTCGGCAGATTTCCTAACCGAACTACCAGTGCTGGGCACACCGGAGCAACCAGAGAATCAGACTTGGAAACTGTATGTAGACGGATCTTCATCAAAACAAGGATCTGGAGTAGGAATCAAGTTGGAATCTCCAACGTCGGAAATTCTTGAACAATCATTCCGTTTATTGTTTAATGCTTCTAACAATGAAGCAGAATATGAGGCACTAATTGCCGGACTTCGACTGGCACAAGGGGTTGGAGCTGAAGAAGTGGTTGCTTATTGTGATTCACAGCTGGTAGTTAATCAGTTCAATGGCGATTATGAAGCGAAAGACCTAAGAATGGAAGCATACCTCGAAGTAGTGAAGGGTCTTTCCAAAGACTTCAAGAAATTCGAACTAATTCGCATACCTCGAGGAGAAAACACAACCGCGGATGCACTTGCCGCATTAGCGTCAACATCAGATCCTGAACTAAAAAGAATCATTCCGGTTGAATGTATCGCGGAGCGAAGCATTAAAACTGACAAAGAAGTCCTCGTTGTTACAAGGTCTCGAGCAGCAGCGCGTGAACGTGGCGAGCCCGAAGTCGAGTTGCCACCTGTTAAACGGAGGAAGTCGAAAAAGCACAACAAGGAGCCATATATACTTCCAGAAACTATTATAGAGACGGAACCGTTAGTCGAAGACGAGCATTCCGAACCTGACCTTGAACCAAATGAACATCCCGAACCGGAACCACGAGTATTTCACGAGATTGACCAAATTCCGGCTAAAGATTGGGGGGCTGATTGGAGGGAGCCAATAAAGCACTACATCATGACAGGTGAGCTCCCGAAAAATAAGTGGCAAGCCAGGAAAATGAGAATCGTTAGCGCGAAATTTTGTCTATCGAAGGATGCGTTGTATAAGCGAGGTGTCAGCGACCCCTACCTATTGTGCATTTTTGGGCCCGAAGTCGAAATTGTTGTGAGAGAAGTACACGAGGGTCTGTGTGGGAGTCATGCGTCTGGAAGGGCCATGGCTTTTAAAATAAAAAGGATGGGCTATTATTGGCCCACTATGATCACAGATTGCGTCAAGTTCGCTCAAAGGTGTAAACGTTGTCAACTCCATGCACCGTTGATTCATCAACCTTCGGAGTTATTCTCCTCCATCTCTGCCCTGTACCCATTTATGAGGTGGTCGATGGATATCATTGGACCATTGCACAGATCAACTCGAGGAGTACAATACCTGTTGGTCTTAACGGATTATTTTTCAAAATGGATTGAAGCTGAAGCATATGCTAGCATCAAAGATTCGGCGGTGAATACTTTCATTTGGAAGAATATCATATGCCGACATGGGGTTCCATACGAGATAGTTACCGATAATGGGCCACAATTCATTTCGCACGAATTTGAAGCTTTTTGCTCGGAATGGGGAATCAAGGTCAGTTATTCCACTCCACGGTATCCACAAGGAAATGGCCAAGCCGAAGCTGCGAACAAAACAATTTTGAGCAATCTCAAAAAACGCTTGAGTCACCTAAAGGGAGGATGGTATGATGAACTCCAACCCGTCCTATGGGCTTATCGAACAACCCCTAGGCGACCTACTGGGGAAACTCCGTTTTCTCTAGTTTATGGCATGGAAGCAGTAGTACCGGCTGAACTCAACGTGCCTGGTCTTCGCCGAACAGAAGCACCATTGAATGAGGAGGAGAATTCAGCAATGCTCGACGACTCGTTGGATACCATTAATGAAAGACGAGATCAAGCCTTAATTCGGATACAAAATTACCAGCAAGCTGCAGCTCGATACTACAATTCCAAAGTCAAAAGTAGGCCATTCTTTGTAGGAGACTATGTGCTAAGGCGAGTTTTCGACAATAAAAAGGAAGAAGGCGCAGGCAAACTCGGCATTAATTGGGAAGGACCTTATATTGTTACCAAAGTGGTTCGAAATGGTGTTTATAGGTTGAAAGACTTAAAAGGCAGTCCAGTCCAGCGACCTTGGAACGTGATCAATCTAAAGAAGTTTTACGTTTAAAAATACGCATTTTATTATGTACATGAACTACGGTGTGGCTTGATCCCGAAATGGGTACGTAGGCAGCTCAAAAACGAGTTCAGCTATTAATGAAAATTTGTTTTTATTTCTTAAGAGAAAAAATTCGACTATGCGAACGTACAAGGCAAATAAGATTCGACTGGGCGAATGCAAAAACTGGAAGCAAAACATTTATTCAAACGAACAAGACAAAGTGTCGATCTTCGCACACTTCGAGTTAGGAAAACCCTCCCGGAGAGCAGAACACTTGAACTCCTTGACCTGCGAGGTCAAGAACTGGCATCATACAATCCGGGATACGAGCAAAATCGGAGATTCCGAGCTCAATCCATTCTCTGGGGTGAGAACCAAGGATGTGAAGATCCCTTGATATCGCAGTGACCCTGCGTTGCATTCGATGAATCTTCTTCCGAAGTTTTTTCTTTTCCAGCGATAGCTTCCTGTGTTGAATTGCGAGCGCTTTGATAAAGGCCATTGCGATCTCCCGATCTCTATCTGGAAGGTCCTTGATCAAAGCGCACGGAGCTCGGATCTGAGATCTGAAAAAGCCGCGAAGTGGAGAAGATCGTCTACTTGGAACATCTGGAACATCTTCGTCTATCATTCCTATCCTGGAGAAGTCTGGCATAGACTCTGAACATCGAAGGTTAAAATCCATATCTGCAGAAGTAAGAAAATTATTGAGGAGTAAAGGGAAGTTGAAGCTGTAATTTATAGGGACGTCGTATCCCTAGCAAGCTGCGGATTCAGCCCGGAAATGGAGTGATTCGCGGAAAGATTTATGCCCTTAAACCGATCCTGCATTAAAAGACGTATCTCCAAGAATGATATGAGAATTAAAGGAGTTGCAAGTGTTTCCATAAATAAAAGGGGCCGAGGCCCATTACGAGTTCAAAACAAAAAAAAAAAGAGAGAAAAGAGAGCAGAGTTAGGGAACATTTATGGAAGGGGCTCAGGAACAGGCTCCTTCATCGCCGGTTTAATGTTCGAAGTGGACGCCTTGTTTTTGGAATTCACTTCGGAATCATCCCGAACACGTTTCCGATGAGTGTTGGCCTCCTCCTCGTCTTCCTCTTCGCTATCAAGTGGGGCGGTATAAACTGGGGCATTCACCGGTCCCTGAACTTGACCCTTAGCACGGAGATACATCCGAAGCATCCTCGGGATCATCCACTCCCATTGAAAGGGGTCACTCTCTAAGGCTCTCACCTTCCTCTCCACTCGAGCAATGCGAGCCTCGAGTGTTTGCCTCTTAAGGCCCAGCCGCTGCCTCTCGTCGCACAAACGGCGATGTTTGTCGACAACCTGTCACCAAAAAGAGTAAATTAAAAGTGAAAGGCATAAGGTTTTGGTCAAGAAAGTTGAATTTTGACCTTGTCCATGAAGTCGTAAGCCTCTTTCTTTTCCCTCGAAGGGAAGTGGAACACAGCATGAGGAAAGAGAACGCCGGCTGGCTCGAAGCCATCGCCGGACAAGAACAGAGGGCTGCCAGGATCGATGGGGACCACATTTTCGTTCTCCATTGTTATAGAAATTATCGAGAGAATTTTGGGGTTCTATGGAAAAAGTTAGAGGCAAACTGCCTCTATTTATAATAGGCCTAGGGTTTATCTTGAAACCGTAAGTTTAATGATGGTAGCGTATCCGAGTGGTTAAAACTGTTTTTTGGAAATAGAGAAAAGGCAGTTACTGCCTTAAAGACGTGCGGCTTTTCCTATTTCCCAAGAAAGGGAAAGAACAACCGTCGCATTTAAGGCAAGAAGCCCATTAAGCACAAAAGTTTTTAAAGGCCCAAGCCCAACGAATTCATCGAGTTGACTAAACCCGAAGTGGGGAACTCGCGTTAAGCCGAGATCAGCTCTCGCATTCCAAGAGAAGGGCCTGATCAGCCTAAAATTCTCAAAAGACATAGCCACAAGGCCAAGAAGTGTTAAAAGCGGACTTTGCAAACCCGCATATAATTTTAACCAGACCCCCTCGGGATCATAACCTTAAGGGAAAAAGGTTTAAAAGCCTCCTCAGGCAAATATCTTGTTCAAAAGAAACTGATAATAAAGCCTCCTTAGGCAAAAGCAAAAACATAAAGATTTAAGTTCAAAAAAAAATAATAATGGGACAAGCCCCAATTCGGAATGGACGCAGCCATTACGGGTCAGCAGACACCTCGGCCTCCACTTCAGATGTCAGGGTCTCACTCGCCTCTTCAGCTGGGACTTGCTCAGAAGAGGCTCTTTGCTCGTTCCCGTCTGCGCAATCATCTTCTGGGATGACAACCGACGCAACAGGGACTTCGGATGAAGCGACATTCCCCGTCTCATGAGAACCTAGGAGGAACAGTTCCAGTCAGCCAAAAGTTAAAAGCGGGAAAAGGGTTAGTGTTAAAAGAACATGGACTTACCAGCCCAGTCTAAACCGGATTCGCTTAAGGGGGGTGACTCGGTGAAGAACTCCTCAAACTGCTGAGGATTGAAGGAGGAAGCGGGGATGGCTGCGAGGCGACTTCGTTTTTCAGCCAAATTGTTCGTTAGCTCGGTCTTTTCCTGCTCTTCGGAGAAACCTTCCTCGTGGATTTGTTCCAACAGGAGTAAGTTGCTTTCGTACTCCTTGATGTCCGATTCCAAAATCGATCGTGCCTTCTCGGTTTGCATGAAGCGAATGGCACCTTGGATCAAGTCCATCCCATGTCCCTTGACCTCTTTCCTAGCCTTCGACGTTGACCTCGCCAACTCGGAGTCCCGTAATTTGGTGATCGCCTTATACTTAGCATCAAGCTCATCGAATTGGTTGGACAGATTATAAGCAGATGATTCGGACTCGGTCAATCTGTCCTGAACACCAGAAAGTTCCCCCTGGAGTTGGTAATTCCGATCCTGCTGATCCTGCAGTTCGCGCTTTATTATCCCGAGCTCAGATGTGAGACTGCCGACTTGATCCTCCAGTTGTTGCTTGGAGCCGGAAGATAAGTGGAGGTCAGCTTCAACAGTAGTAAGCTTGCCTTTCAACGAACTAATCTCCTGTAGTTGGCTAAGCAGCAGTCCCTCGTAGTGCTCAACCATATCGTTAAGTTCGCTGTTTGCCTGGCATTTCATATAAATTCGGGATGGAGAGTTAGAATAAAGGGTAATAGCGAAACTAAAAAAAAAAAAAAAAAACTTGGTGGAACTAACCCGAGATGAGTGATGCGCATGAAGCAAGTAGCGTTCACGAATTGCAGGACGCCACTTGTCGAATTCTGGCAGAATTAGACCCGACCTGGTCTTAAAGCATCGAAAGACGCTACCCTCTTTCTCCATAGCTGAAAAGGAAGAAGAAGGGGAATTGTAATATTTTGAACCAGGATGGAGTGAAAACTCTTAAGAGTGCGTAAATCGTTACCTGTGAGCGATTTGATCTGGGGGACAAGAGCAGGTTTTGACTTCGGAGAAGCATCTTGAGATCCAGAACTTTCCTTCTGAGGAGATACGCTCCGAGCGGTCTTCTCGCCATCATGTTTGGGAAAAGAAGACATGTCGACAGGAGCAGGAGGACCCATTGGTTTAGAAGGAGGGGACGATCGAGGTGAACGGTCAGTCCGGGCCCTCGACTTCTCCCTGTGCGGAGAAGAATCACCCCGAGATGACTTGTCTCTCTTCCTGCGAACCAAGTTCTTGAGTTGTTCATTGCTAAAATCATCCCGGGGAGGACGAGGAGAGTCACGACGTTCACGACGAGGTGTTAATCTAAAAGCAACGACAGATCTAGCCCCCTCGGTGCTGTTGTCATCAACCAGTAAAGTCTTGCTGTAGTCTTTCTTATCGATGGCGGCCGCAAGGAGAGCCTTGTTTTCATCACAAGCCTCCGCTATCGGCTTAGAGAGCTTCTTACGCTGGGCAGTGAGGGCCCGAGCTGACATTCCCTGAGTTGAAGGAGGAGGCGGAAGACGATGAAGGTGATTGGGCGGACTCATCCTGAGTTTTCGATTGGCTTCAATGAACCGATCGAGAGTGAAAGAATTCCAAAGGGTTTCCCCTCTAAAGATTGTCTTGAAGAAATTGACGAATTCTTCAGTCGGAAGAGTCGAAGCGATAAAAGCTGCGAAATGAAACAACGAGTTTTGTCAGTAAAAATAAAACAACCAGGAAAGAAATTTACAACCTAGTTTCTACCAGGCTTTGCAGACCACTTCGATGGGAGTACATCGGAAAGATTTCCAATCGAAGTAGGAGTTTTCTTAATCAGGAACCAAGGATGGTGCCAGTTTTCATCCTTATTCGGGAGGTGCGAGATGACGTTCCTGTTGGCATTTGGATATGCCGAGAAGTATCCTGTTTTCTTTGACGAACTTCTCACACTTAGAAGTTCGTTCAGCTCGGGAACCCCAATAATGTAGCCAGCTTCCGCCGCAACGGTTATGATCCCAAGGATGGTTTGGAGGAGATTGGGGGTTAGCTGAGGCAAAGCGATCTCAAGAGCCGCCAAGTACCGAACTAAGGCTTCGGGAAGGGGGAATGTCAATCCACAGCCCTTGAAGTAAATTTCATAAACGCAAAAGCAGCCGTCGCGGTGGTTTTCCGGAGACTCCGTAGGGTCGGCTATCTGCGCTTCTGCTATGATTCCAGGGGGAATCTGGCAAAGCCCCTTTAATCGTTCTAGGGATTGAAGAGTACAGGTGGATCTATAGTGTGGACCAGCAATGTCGTTGGGACGAGTGCATTCATCGTTGCTAGAACGTCTCTCGTCATAAGACGGAGACTCAGGTCTTTCAGAATCAGAAGTCATCGGAGAAAAAGGAAAATTCAAAGGTCCGGCGAAGGAGAGAAGAAAGAAGTTTTGATTAAAGCGTAAAAGTAAAAGTAAAGAAATGATGACGAAAAGAAGTTACCTTTCACAAGCTAAATGATGGAACCGCCTCGGAAGTTGTGTGGGAAGTGGGAAGGTTTTTTCCCGTTTTAATAGTAATTAATTAATATACGGTCATAATGGTGACAGATGTTACTCAGTTAAAAAAGGCTAGTGCCGAGATTAAAGGGGTGATGAGATTTTCGGCGGGAAATCAGAAGATCCTTAGGCGCAATCTTTGGTCGTTTCAGCATTAAAATCTTCCGAATTGAGGTAGCACTTCGAAAGACTTGGGGGGCTAATTGTTGGTGTCGGATCCCGCATGGGTGGTTCGGGACCAACCAAAGATTGCCACGCAGGCAGGACAGAAGCCCATAGAGGACAAGGCCCGATGGACGTGTAGGCCCAAAAGTTTAGTCGAGGTGGTTATACTACGAAGAGGGATCGGAGTGGTCTCACCTCGAGAAGAGTACGCAGTCGAAGTTAAAGATCATTTCGGTTTGGGGCTTTTGGGCCAAAGGGCGAAGCCCATGAAGATCGGAATCAATTCAAATTCAAACGTTGAGCATTAAACTCGAAGACCAAAAACGGACACATTTAAGAGAGAATAATTGTATTTAATTGAGAGTTAAATGTGTCCGTAGGTTAGTATAAATAATAGGGTCTGAAGCCATGTAAGACATATATACGCAATTTTTCTAGCAAATACACTGTAATCATTTTCCATTGCAATTCATAGCTTTATCATATCATATTTTTGTCCTCAAGAATAATCATTCCCACTAAATAAACAAATATTCAAGTGTGTGAATCCGACGTCCACACAAACATCGGAGTGAATTATTTCAAATGGCTTAGTGATCTGAGTTTGTGAAGGAAGGAAAAGTAATTTTATTTGTTTTCCCAAAACACAAGCTTGGCAATGAGCAGGAACGCTCTTTTTATTACATAATGATGAATGGGCATAAATAACTGAACGAAGAGATGCATTATTCGTGGGAGTCTCTTGTGCCAAAGAGTTGGAGAGGAAGCCAAAAGAGTTGTTGAAGAAGATGAAGTTTTATTGAGAGAGGCTGGAAGAGGGTACAAATCTCCGGAGCTCTCACTCAGGCTCGGCTTAGGGGTGGTGCTATGTGTGCTCAAGCACTGGGTCCCACAATTTTTTTTGTTTTTCTTTAAGGTTTTGGAGCCCTAAATTTTAAAAAATTTGTAAATAAAGTCCTAAATTTTTATAATATGTATAATTTTCAGATTTATTTTTTAAATGTGCACAAGGTCCAAAAAAAATTTGAGCCGCCCGTGCTCTCACTGCGGAGCAGAATTTTGCGGGTTTGAAAATCCTTCAAAGAAAAACCAAATGGATCAAATTCAACACTACACCAATTATCTGTCGTGAATTTACGAACAGAGATCAAATTTTTGACAATTTGTGGGGTGGTGATTCAAAGTGAGAGGACGAGAGGTGGTGTCACTGGTGTGAATAGAGGATGAGCCAATTGAAGTGACAGGAATTTTTGAACCATTGCCAACGATGACTGAGTGATTGATGTTATGATTAAGATTAGAGTGAAGAGTACCTGCGGTGTTAGAGAGATGAGCAGTAGATGCCGAATCCATGATCCACCCTTCTCCGTTTGGATCAGACAAAGTCTCTGTCGTGTAAGCTTGAGAGAAGTCTGTTGTGGGCTGAATTTCCATCAGATGGGCTTGGTGAGGTAATTGATGCATCTGAGGAGAAACAGATGGGCCTCGGTAGGTGCTTGTTTGAGAGTATGGACTCCAGTTCGCAAACTGATTAGGCCACGGAGTAAATGGGCCAGGCCAGACGTTTGGGTAAGCCCAATTGGGGTAATTAGAGCGAAACTGATTGTTGTTTCTGTTCCCTCTGAAACGATTGTTGTTCTTCTTGTTTCCTCTGTAGTTGTTGAACTTCTGTGGCTGACTTTGCGAAACTGTCGACGGAGCTGCAGAGACTGTGAGGGCAGTGGATGACGAAGAGTTATCCTTGTGTGTTGCGGAAGCTCGGTTTGACTTCTTGAGGCGAGTTTCCTCCAATTCCAGCATCGATTTGGCAGTGTCAAAACTTGGAAACGGTTCTTTGTGTTTGATTACGTTGATGATGTTATCTTATTTGTCATTGAGCCCGTTGAGGAGGTACGTGACCAGGGTTCTCTCATTGACTGGTGCATCAACGTTGGTGAGCAGATCTGCAAGCGATTTGAGTTTTTAACAATAAACCTGAATTGTCTGATCTCCAATCTCGGCTGTACGCAATTCATTATCGAGTTGGATTGCGCGAGCTTCTTTTGTTGTTGCGGAATTGGTTTTCGATTCGGATCCAAACGTCACGTGCAGTGCCTCCTGTCTTAAATGATGAGCGGAATAGATCAGGAGCAAGAGTTCCGTAGATCCAGATTTTAACGAGCCCATCGCGTTTCAGCCATGGTGTATCGTTGTCTCCATTGGGAAGTAGAGTGCCGTCAAGATGTCCTAGAACATCAAAAGTCAAACAGTGCGTGAGGAACAGCTCTCTCCACGCATCATAATTGTGGTCGTCTAGATCGAGAATTAAGGGTATTTGAGATTTGATATTTGTAACCCCAAATGCTCGTTCAATTGCTGCAGGTGGAGCAGCCATTGAAGACTAGAAAATAAGCAAGAGAGAGAGGAAGAAAGTTGAAAGAAAAGAAGAGAAGAAAAGAAAAAAGTGAGGAGAAAGGCTCAGGAGCGATAGGTCTCTGATACCATGAAAGCTGATAGTTGTATTGACAAGGCTATATAAAGCCAATGTTGTTACACAGAATCAGGGATACGAAAATCATATATACAAATTATCTAAACTAGATTGTAACAGAATATTCTATCATTCACGACATTCAACATTCAAAAATTTGATTTTGCTATATCCTATGCACATGTTTAAATAAAGATGATATATAAAACATAAGTTCGAAAATTCAATTAGCAACCCCTACTTGTAAACGTATGATACAAAACATAAAATTAAAATATGCTATGCAAAAATTAAATATTTTAGTAAAAAAAAGAAAAGAAAAAGTTAATTTAAGTTCGATATATGGGTTTGATATTAGTACCACCAAGCCAGTGGCGGAAGCGGCAAGAGGATAGGCGCTTATAATGGAATGCCATGTATGTTACTCCCTCCGTATTTTAATAATTGTCGTTTTAGAATTTTTATTTTTTTGAATTAGATGTCGTTTTCAAATTTCAATGCAAAATTTCTTACTTTTTAATGTTTTATGATGTCATAAAACATTAAAAAGTAATAAATTTTGCATAAAAATTTGAAAACGACATCCAATTCAAAAAAATAAAATTTCTAAAACGACAATTATTAAAATACGGAGGGAGTATTTGCTTGTTTTTTTCTTTATCAAACTGTTATAGCTTGTTATGATATATGACTGCTAGAAGTATATCATAAAACGGGTACAGTAAAACCTCTGTAAATTAATCTATACTAATATTTGGGAAGTACATCCTAAGAGTCATAACTTAGATTTTGTAAGAAATTACAATATATGCCATTAGAGATTTCTAATTATAATCATTTTATTCTATTTCACTAATATATATTAACGGGTCAAACGGGTTTAAAGATATTAAAAGATTTTGTTTATATAATACATAATTAATATAATTCGAGAATGTTATATACTAATCAATTCGAAAATGTAACACAATTATTAAAAATTCTATACTAATATACTAATATATTATTCGGAAATGTTATTGAAAATATTATTCAAAATGTTATATAGTAATCCATTATTCGAACATGTTATAAAAAAATGTTATTGAAAATATTAATGAAAATGATACATCATTGAAAACATTTTATATCAATTCAATTTATAAAAAATTCTATTTTGAATTATAATACTCATATAGTTCAAAAATGTTATTGAAAATGTTATTCAAAATGTTATATCCTATACTATTATTTGGAAGGTACATCCTTAAGTCGTAACGTTAATTTTGTAAGAAATTATAATATATGCCATTAGAGATCTATAATCATAATCATTTTAATTTCATGTCACTAACATTAACAAATTAATTAAAAAACGGGTCAAATAACGAAAAACGGGTTTAAAGATCTTAAAGATATTAGGTTGTTATATTTTGTTTAGATATAAATTCGTATTCAAGCAATTCGTAATCTTTGAGAATATATTCAGTTTCCCTAAAATCTTTGAGAATATATTCAATTTCCTTAAAACCCTTTATAAAAAAAAATAAGTTATAATAGTTGTTATATTCTAGATCGTTTTTTTGTTTGGTTTTACGTTTTTTGTTTAGGTTAATCACGCATCAATATAATCAGCTATTCAGTTTCCTTAAAATCTTTTCTAAAGATTGTCAAATCTCTTTGTTATATAATTTTGATCATATATTCCAAATAATCTAGAATATACCTTTCTAAAATATTATCTAACTATTTTATGCTAATTAATATATTTCTGAATCTCCTAATTATCACAAACAATCTACAACTATAAATATCCATTTAGGTTTGACGTTTCTTTCTCACAGAAATCATCTCAGCACCATTCTCATATCCTACAATTAAAAATACAGCATAAATGGCTATGGTTAGTCGCTACACTCCTATTAACAACTTGAAGCCTGTCAAGACTTTTTGGTGTATTAAAGTTAGTATACTTCATTCGTGGATTCATTTTACAAAAGGTTCTGACATGTCTTTGGAAATGATTTTGACAGATGAGGCTGTAAGTACCATTGAAATTTTGTACAATTCTCTTTGTAATATATGTGCCGTAAGTTTTAAGTCATCTTGTCTGGTTCAAGGGCGCGGTTCCCAGGAATGCGTTCCATTTCTGGGTTTCTCATCTTGATAGACTACCAACCCGCCAGCGCCTGGCCTCCTGGGGAGTTGCTTCCTCTCCTAACTGTTGCATTTGCTCATCTGTCATTGAATCTAGAGACCATCTGTTTCTTTCTTGTGCTTTCTCCACTGTTATTTGGAACCTTGTCTTCTCGCGTTTATCTCGCAGGGGTCCTCTGATCTACAGCTGGTCTGAGCTTCTATCTTGGATGCGACTATCCTCGAGTTCTGCCCCTTCGATTCTTCGCAAGGTTGCTGTCCAAGCATCGGTTTATCACATTTGGAAGCAGAGGAATAATGTACTTCATAATCTGCAGTACATTCCTCCTCTGTTCATCTTCAAAAACATCGATCGTGAAGTGCGTAACACCATCTCTGCTCGTCGCCATCGTAAGCGTTGGAGGAACCTAATGATTCTCTGGATCCGTTAGGCTTTTTAGTCCAAAATCTCTATTGTAATCTTGCTTTTTATTCTTTTTTGCCAAGATTACTCTCCTCTAGGTTTTACCTTTGTATTTCCTAAACTTTCATTTCTAATGATATTAACATTTTAGCAAAAAAAAAAAAAAAAAAAAAAGTTTTAAGTCATCTTATTTTAATTACAAGGTAACAAAATTCAAGTAGACATCAAAAAGGAACACATCAGCAAATTCCAAAGGTATGTTAAACCGTTTTTTTTTCTTCTTTTTTTTAAACCATGAAACTGGGCCCCATAAACTCAATATAATCCATTAAAAAACTTAGACCCAATACAACTATTTTTTTGTTTATTCACAATCACACAATAAAATTATCAATACCTAATTGAACCAAATAAATTGTTAATCTCATATAAAAAATACAAATATAATGCTGCTAAATATATTAAATTCTAAAATACAATATTCTCTTCTTCTTTAGTCAAATAAAATATATAACATTATATTCAAATAGTAATAAATATAAAATATTATGATATATTCCCTTTTATATTATATTATTATACTATATTATTTCTTATTTCTTCGAACAAAATATACAATTTAATTCATGAAAAATATTAAATCCCGTGCTGTATAGCACGGGTCATGATCTAGTACTCTATAAATTAATAACCTCTCTAAATTAATAAATTCTTCCGGTCCCGAGTTGGGACCAGTGTAAAATATGACATAAATTGATAAATTAATAAGATAATAATTTTTTTGAAAATCTTATGTAAACATATGGTCCCATCTATATCATAAATTAATATAATTGTATAAACTTATCAATATATATATATGTATATTTAACTTAATATATATATATAATATAAAGGGAAATTGTTAAAAATGCCCCTTTTGGTGTGCCCCTTTTCAAAAATGCCCCTTTTAGATGTCCATTTTCAAAAATGCCCCTTTTTAAATATGAAAAATTTATAAAATTTTATTAGGTTTATAAGGTACTTATGGATGGTAACTATTACTTGAAGACTCGATCCAAGTATTTATAAGATTTTATAAGGCGTTTTTAAAGGTTTTACAATATATTTTAAAGGTTTTTAAAGGTTTTTCAAAGGTTTTACAAGATATTTTAAAGGTTTTTAAAGGTTTTTCAAAGGTTTTAGATACTTATTTGTGTATGTTTTAATAATGTTAGATACACAAATAAGATTTTTAGATACTTATTTGTGTATGTTTTAATAATGTTACATACATATTTGGGTAAATCTTATATTTTAGGAGCATTTTTTATAAGGTTTTAAAGAAGGGGTATTTTTGAAAAGTGGCATTGAAAAAGGGGCATTTTTGCAAAAGCCCCTAATATAAATTTATATATGTCATATATGAACTACTATGATATATATTTAAAATGTTATATGTAAACGTTTTAATGAAATATGAATCTATTATTCGAAAAAGGTTTGTGTTATTTTTTAAACTTAATAATTGATTCTCTACTTGTAATTAGTTTTTAAAAGATATTGTTTATAAAGAAAATTTTTAATTTTAGATAAAAATTTTTTTAAGAAATTACCAAATTATAAAAATCTCTCTATAAATTAATAATTATTAATTTATCGATAAATTAATAGCTCTCTAAATTAATAAAATTTCTTGGTCCCAACATTATTAATTTATAGAGGTTTTACTGTATTTGCATATACTAGGTAAAGTGATGGAAGTCCTTTATGGGCATGTGCCATCGGAGATGATATCTATATTATTAATTGGGAATCACTAAATAAGAAAAGACCTTTAAGTTGTAAGATATTACAAGGAATGTCATTGGGAATATTACATTCAAAGAGTAAATGAAAATAATCGTTCAAGGGTAAAAGTATAATTACAACTTAAAAAAACTCGCGGATCATGGGTTACTGGATCAGATTAAGACGCGGATCTTGGACTTCTTTGGTGGATCGACACGCGGATCATGGGCTAGACCCGAACGAAACAGAATTAGGCAATTTCTTCACTTGACACGATCCACGACTTGATCTTGCTGGTTGAGATTTTGTAATCTGAACAAAATTAAAAGATATTACCAAAAGAAACGTATCCATTTAATTCTGAATATTAAATAAGGATATATTGTAACCGTAACAATAATTAGTTTTATAAAAAATCCAAATTTAAAGATTGTTTTCAATATGATTCATATTCAGTTACCAAAAGATGCAAATCTAACCATAACTATATATTGATTAACTCTTAAATCAAGTATATACCTTAAATCTTTATTCAAAAACTTGATTCGCAAATATATTCGAATCGATCTAAAAGATTTAACCCTAGCCGACCTCTGTTTCCTATAAATATAGAACTAGAATTTAACCCGCGGTATACCGCGGGGCTATATTTTTTTAAAAAATGTAATGTTATTTTTTAAAAGATTAACTGAAGATATATCATATTAATTTGTATTTTTAAATGTAGATATCTATCTATCAATTTTTGAAGTATAGATACGAAAACATACATTTTTTTTAAGTAACGATGTATGGTGGATTTTAAAATTTTGAATATTTACTCTGCAGTATACCGTGGGTCGGTTTTTTTATAACTAAAAATTTTAAATTTAAGTTGGATTTGTTTTGTTAATATTGTTTCTTTTGTTTTGTGTTTAAGATTGTATAATTGTATTTTGATTGTTAATTTTAGATTTCATCCGTGATATACCGTTATTTATTAATATCGACCCAAACCCGTCATCCCATATAAACCCGTCTATATTATCTCGTTAGCTAAATTATTAGTATTATAAAATCCAAGAAAATAAATTATTATTGTTATAAAATCTAATAATTTTAGGATCTCACCCGTAGTATACCTTTCTTTGAACGATTTTAAATTCATACTACTAATATATATTTTAAATTTATCATATAAAGTATATGATTTCAAGTTTTTGTGTTTTTTTTTTTAATTTAAATAAAGCAACGGCTTAAATGATGATAGATATATTTCTTTTTCCTGTATGTGTATTTGATTTTTCTATGTGAATATTTTGATTATTATAAATTAGTATTTTTTATTGCTATGCAAAATGTTAATATAAATATTTGCTATAATTTTTTTTGAAGATATATGGAAAGATTGTGTAGAGATTTTTAGAAACAAATTAGGCAAGATATTGTTTGGTTAATATCTTTTATTTAAAATTTGTAAAAGTAATAATAAATGCTAATGACATTCTTTGTAAATACTGCCCAACTCCAGGATTTATTTGCTAAAAGTGTTCCAAAAATGTATATATAGATGTCTAATACCATTTCGAAGACTCATTAAGCTTTCAAATTGCTACGTCTCTACTTTTTCTACCACTACAAAAAAATTGCTGCAAATAATGGCATCACCAACATTTCTAATCTTTTGCTACTCCTTTTTTAAAAATGGTTTCAAAGGACCAATCTTGCTACTTCGTTTCTCATTTCTAACTTTGGATGAATCTTTGTATCACCAATTTTGCTAACCTCAAACTTTTCAAGACATGTTGTAGAATCCAAGTGAAAATCGTTCATTCGTGTAAAGGTGATTAATGCATATCAAACAATGGCAGAATTTATAGTGCTTTGCATCTCTTATCCCTTATATATTAATAGAGAAGCACTCTAAAAAATAAACCTTACTTTGACGTGTTATTAACTAAACTGCCATGCTGACGTGTCGCTTTCAGAGTGATTTTCCATCCATTTAAATTATTACCCAAATTTTACTAGACTATTTACAGATTTTGCCATTAGTCTTAATACATATATATATATATATATATATATATATCACACAAATAAAAAACGAAATTATAACCAAAAAGCAAATAATTAGGCAACTAATCTTCATTTCTATATTTAATAAGAAATCACGAGAGCTTTGTTTATTTATATTAATGATTTATTTTTTAATAATTAGAAAACATACACTTTTTGTTTATCTTATATTAATAAATCTGTATATTTATATTTTTCTTTATATATATTTATATAAATCTTCGTCAATACTTTTTTTATCACGTTGAAGCTTTATTCAAGGTTTAAATATTTTACGGGTGAAACGTATTCTTATACGAAACAGTCCCAAATTTGAATTAAAAAAAAAAAATTATTACATGTTTCGTTTTACACAAAGGGATCTTGGATTCCAGATAATAATTTTAATCATAATAATTTTACTTAAATCACTTTATCCCGCACATAGTGCGGGCTGTTATCTAGTTTAGTACTTATATTTTAACATACTAGGGAAAAACAAAGTTTTCTATAAGAAGTAACCACAATTAGACTCAATAACAGTAGGTAAATGTTCAAATATCATAAAGAAAAGTGTATAAATTATTATCTCACTAACCTTTAACATATAGATTTCTGAGTAGCTCCTAAGACAAAATGTGATGCCTCCTCCATATTTTTATGTTACTCGCAAATTATGCTTGACCTGAATACATTGAATTTTGTTTATAACATGTTTAAATTTTATAAAAAAAGCTATTGTTTTCTAATAATCGTATCAGTTTTTTTTTTCTTTGTTAATCCTCTTCTTCCATGAATGTCATTATAGTTGTAGTATATTGAAATATATATATAAGCTATATACTGTTAAAAATTTATGGGTTTCAAAAATATAGCTCGGTACACTAGAATTCTAATGTTCATCTTGCTTATGTAGTTAATGAGAAAACTATAGGAAATCGTCCATTCGTGGACTCAATACACCTAATACATTGGGAAAACCATGGAATTGATTCTGGCTAATACATCCGTATTCTAATTATCATGTAAAGGTCAGATATTTACTACGGTTTTTCTTTTTGATAGGATACTTTGGCTACTATTAAGAAACATCAAGTGAACCAGCTTCAAGGTTCATCAAATCACGAAAGTGGAGAATTTTTTATAGGCTCGACTCATACATTATTTCCAAAACATCTTAACTTTGTTTTCCAAAAGTTTTGTCTTGGTAACTTCTGATTAAATAATATGAAGTTAATTATTTCATATATACATGCAGTAAGGCTTATTACTCCTTATCAAACAATATGATAAATTATAGTATAGGGAATCAAGCAATTTATTATAATCATTTTAACATGTAATAAGAAAACAAAGAAAGAATAATAAGTTTCATATAATTTGCACCTTCTTAGTTCTTACTATGTCACGACCAAGAGCAATCCCCATTGAAGGTTAAAAAAACAAAAACACAACTTTGTTGTGTCTAATCTCTTTATCATTATGAGTTCCAAGTTTTAATTTTTAATAATTTTCTCTTCTTGACAGAATTGGTGAGACTGTTATACTCATTTTTGACATTCAATGATAAAACAAAGTTTCATGTATTTATTCATCAAATTCAAAAAGCATAACAGTGACTAAACAAAAGTGTTATCCTTAACATCTGACTAACCTTTTATATTTAGATGTCTGCAAAGCTCCAAAGACAATATCAAATCTCACTCCTCCATAAGAACTGTAATCCCAAATGATGCCAGACCTGCAGATATTGAACTTTGTATCAGCAGGTTACATATTTGAATAAGTTCGGATGTTTTCTACTAATCGTGACGAAAACTTATCTTGGTGGTTCTTTTTCTTTTGGCAACATCATTATGTTTGTAATAATCTGAAATCTAAATAGAAAAAAAATTATTTAGATCAATTTTCAGGCATCAAAATATACTGTTAAATCAATATAGATTCCAATTTCAAGAAATTGTATTTCGGTACACTAGAAATTTATGCCAGATTATGGATTCTTTAGCTAACGTGTTCAAAGAAAACAAAATCAAATTCGTATTAGTTGATCTTAAATTAAATATAAAATTCGTAATAGTTGCCCATTGAAGATCCGGGTTCTTGACAATCCTTAACGAAGATCTAAACAGAATATTTGAAAGATTACAAATTGAATCGACAGATTTGAAAACAGTAAAACCCTAAATCTGATTCAACAAAAAGCTTATCTCTTTATAGAAGTAACACTTAATTTGCGAACAGAAAGTATACACGGAGACGAAATAGGTAGATTCTCTGTGAATTTCGCTGATGATTCGTCGATCGACCGATGTTCAACATTCTGTGTTCGCTGGGGTTTTTTTCGTTTTTAAGAGTATAAGACAACGATTGTTCTAAGTTCTAACAATAATTATCGGGTTGGCTGATTTTATAGCCATAAACTAGTTGCATTCTCAGCTTTTCCCCCCAACCATTTCGCTCCAGCTAATTCCACCATTAACTTAGATAATTCTCGCAATTTCAACATGTACTTTCGGATTCATCCTTAAAACTACGCCTCCAATTGAACCGGCCAATAAACCGGTACCACATAACTCGGTTTGATTTAATTCAAATTTAACCAAATTTAAACCCGATTTTGACCCAATCTTCTTCTTCTTCACCCGATTTTGACCAGAATTTTTTTTCTTTAACGACGGCAGACCCGACTTTCAACGACGACGTTTTGGGTCTCATCGACGGCAGATCCGAAGACTACGATCCCTGCAACTGGGTCGGTTGCACATGCGACCCTGCCTCCAACCGGGTCTCGGAGCTCCGACTTGACGGCTTCTCTCTCTCCGGTCACATCGGCCGTGGCCTTCTCCGTCTCCAGTTCCTCCACACCTTGGTCCTCTCCAACAACAACCACACCGGAACCCTAAACCCCGAGTTCCCTCACCTCGGCAGCCTCCAAGTCGTCGATTTCAGCGGCAATAGTCTCTCGGGTCGGATCCCAGACGGGTTCTTCGAGCAATGCGGGTCCTTGAGGTCCGTCTCCTTGGCCAACAACAAACTCACAGGTCCTCTTCCTGTCTCCCTCAGCTAATGTCGGAGAAGATGAACTAGGACTACGAGGAAGCGGAGGAGCTAGCGGAGGAGGAGGGTGGTGACGGTGATGAGGTTGATACTCAATTGCGGCGGTTGTGGTTGAAGAAGGAAGAAGAGACGGTGGTGGAACAGAGGAGGAATCGTCAGGTTCACGGCGGTGGAAGTTACGGTGACAACCACAAGCTGCACACTTGAGAGAAGTTGGATCGGAAGGTGTTGAAGAAGGAGACGACATGAATTCTCCGCAACCGTCAAGCGCGTGACCACCAATCGCCGCCGAAGAAGAATAAGATTCGGTTGGGTTGGCTGATTTTATAAAATTTTGGTCAAAATCGGGTTTAAATTTGGTTAAATTTGAATTAAATCAAACCGGGTTATGTGGTACCGGTTTAATGACCGGTTCAATTGGAGGCGTAGTTTTAAGGATGAATCCGAAAGTACATGTTGAAATTGCGAGAATTATCTAAGTTAATGGTGGAATTACCTGGAGCGAAAAAGTTGGGGGGAAAAGCTGAGAATGCAACTAGTTTATGGCTATAAAATCAGCCAACCCATAATTATCTGTCTAAAAAAAAATCATTAATATATTAAATACAGAATAACAAAAGCAATTACAAAATGTATTTTGGCCCAACATTAAAATGTTTTACGGCCCACAATAAAATATTTCGGTTTGAGTAATGGGCCACTTAATTAAACATTGGGTAGAGTGGTTTTCAGAGATAACATGTTTTAATTTATAAATCTTAATTAAATTAATTTTAAACATTTTCAAATTACATGTTCTTTGCAACATTTGATAAAGGTATACTCATCAATAAATTTAAATGTTTTAACATGGTAACAGAAATTCATAGTTCATACATACCCATCAAATTTATTTTAACTTTTTTGAAAAATTCAACATTAACAAAATCAACATGTGTTTCACCATTGGTAACACCCATTTCATTAGGCAATATTCACTCCTTTCTTCTCCAACCATAATTTTATATATAACACTATTTTACATCAATCTAACCTAAAATAATTTTCCATCTAAGATTTTTTCTAATCTAATCTGACTTATGGTTCATAAAATTAGCTATTTTGTCATAAACAAACATAAATAATAATCTACAATTTTTTTTATACATATCACTAAACAAAAAAAAAATCTTCATTGAATATAAATATTATACAACACATTTATTACAATATGAAATCTCGCACGTACGTGCGGCTCATGATCTAGTATCAAATTAAAACAAATAGATAATAGTTTCTTTCTGATACGAACTTACCAGCAGACACCTAATAGTTTCCACTACCACATAAAATATCAGTATATATTTTAAATCTTTGCTTGTGCTAGATCCATTTGGTATGGACTATTTGGCAAGGGCTGTACTAAAATAGAAGTTTTCACAAAACATAGATATTGTGCCTATATGGATGAGCATCTCATAAGTTTGTCCAGATTAAACCTCTCAGAAAATGAATTGGGCGATGAAATTATAGTAGAGCTAGGACGTATATTGGGACTACATGCTCCAATTCTTTTTCACAACTAATTGTCAAGGAGAATATCTAAAACATTTTCAGGTATGAAGAATGTTAAAAGCCTTGATCTTTCCTACAACATGCTACAAGGTCAGATCCCACCTTAACTAAGAGAGTTGAGCAGCTTAGCTATCTTCAATGTATCATGTTGACAAGAGTCATGCTACAGGAAACACAATTTAATACCTTTGACACACGAAGCTACTCAGGTAATCATCTTCTATGTGGCGAACCAACCAATAGAAGTTGTGACAACAATAACTTTGAAGAACCAGATAATGAACAAGACGATGAAAGCACAATCGACATGGTATCTTTCTACTTGCATCTCTCTCTTTTGATTCTCGTTGGAGCAGAGGTTGGTTTTACATCGTTGATGCTTTCATCCACAAGATGAAGAATCTATTGTGGTAACTAATCTACTATTGGTGCCAAGTCCTCTAGTGTCCTAGTCTTTATGGTTATTGATTCCTTTGGTTTTGGAATTCATTAGTCGAACTATGTCAAAAACCTATAGGGAAAACGGCCAATTCCCCCCTGAACTCAGTTGCTTTATCGTATTTATACACGGAACTTTGAAGTGTGCTTAAAACTACATGAACTTAACTAAAATTTGAATTTTCTACACGAACAATCTTAATCCGGTCAAAACCAACAAATCGAGAAACGGTGTTAATGTTCCGTTAACAGATGATGACTAGGATGCCACGTTTGCATTTTACAGTGCCATGTGGAACCCCACAAATCAAAATTTGTTCCTCTGTTTGTGTCATCTTTAAACACGCTCCTTGAATGATGCTTCTTTTGTCACTTTTGCAGAAAAGTCTGCTCTTTTATTATAATACCTTTGTCCAAAAAGACATCACCACTTCTCTCACTTTCTCTCTCACATTCGCTCAAGTTCCAAGCTTTCTTCAATGGCGATTATCACAGAAGAAGAAGAGGAACCAAAAATCCTAAATCCACCAAAGAACAAACCTAAAGACTCAGACTTTACGAAATCTGAATCAACTATGAAGAACCCAAAACCCCAATCTCAAAACCCTTTCCCATTTTGGTTCTACTCTACATTAATCGTCTCACTCGCCACAATCATCTTCATATCTCTCTCTGTTTTCTCTTCTCAAAACGATCCAAGATCTTGGTTTCTCTCACTCCCACCAGCTCTTCGTCAACATTACTCAGATGGACGAACAATCAAAGTCCAAGTAAACCCAAACGAGTCACCAATTGAAGTCTTTGTAGCTGAATCAGGTTCGATTCATTCAGAGAATGTTGTAATCGTTCCTGGGTTAGGTCTTAGTTCGTTTGCTTTTAAGGAAATGGTTCAATCTCTTGGATCAAAAGGGATTCATGGTGTTGCTATTGATTTACCTGGAAATGGGTTCTCAGATAAGTCAATGGTTGTTGTTGGTGGAGATAGAGAGATAGGGTTTGTTGCTAGGGTTAAGGAAGTTTATGGTTTGATTCAAGAGAAAGGTGTGTTTTGGGCGTTTGATCAGATGATTGAAACTGGAGATTTGCCTTATGAGGAGATTATTAAGCTTCAGAATTCGAAAAGGAGAAGCTTTAAAGCTATTGAGTTAGGGAGTGAAGAAACTGCTAGAGTTTTAGGTCAAGTGATTGATACTTTGGGTTTAGCTCCTGTGCATTTGGTTCTTCATGATTCTGCTTTAGGTTTGGCTTCGAATTGGGTTTCTGAGAATTCGCAAAGTGTTCGAAGTGTAACACTTATTGACTCTAGTATTAGTCCAGCTTTGCCGTTGTGGGTTTTGAATGTACCGGGGATTCGAGAGGTTTTGTTAGGGTTTTCGTTTGCTTTTGAGAAGCTAGTGAGTTTCCGTTTCTCAAAGGAGATGACTTTATCGCAAATTGATGCTCATAGGATACTTTTGAAGGGAAGAAATGGGAGGGAAGCTGTTGTTGCTTCGTTAAAGAAGTTAAACCATAGCTTTGACATTGCACAATGGGGAAATTCTGATGGGATCAGTGGTATCCCAATGCAAGTGATATGGTCTAGAGAAGGGTCTAAAGAATGGAGCGACGAGGGCCAACGTGTTGCTAAGGCTCTTCCGAAAGCAAAGTTTGTCACACATTCAGGCAGCCGGTGGCCTCAGGTTAGAGATTCTTTTACTTTAAATTCATTTAAGCTTTATTGAATTTGTCAAAGCAGAAGGTTTTGTGTTCATACTAAAATCAAGTAACGAAATTCGACTGAGTCGATATCTAGTATGTAATGATTAAGGTTATAACCACACCCAATTTAAAATTTAGAGCGTTGTAATCAACTATCATTGAGATTGTTAATTTCTGATTGTTCTCTTGTACATACTTTGTTCTCCCATTAGTTTGTATCTTTATCATCATGCTCTCTCCTTCGATAGTCTCTATTTTTATGCTGCTTGACTTGTTTGAAGAACACAACCTTGTGGGGATTTACATTCATTCGATATACATATACTTTGACTTTTCTAGTTGTAAAATAGAAATGGCACATTAATCTGAAATTGTGACGTTTCTGATTAGATGTAGAGTTCTTACTGGCACTTGAATCATTGAAGGGTATATATCTGAGACTGAGAGTACTCACGCAAATTCAAGATTGGTTTTCGTTGTTTTACTTAGCGTGGTTTTTCGGGTTTGAGTCCTCAAAACTTGTGGTCATTTTGATGATGCAGGAAAGCAAATCCGGTGAGATTGCAGATTACATTTCAGAATTTGTCTCTCTTCTCCCGAGATCCACCAGACGGGTTACTGAAGAACCTATCCCGGAGAAAGTTCAGAAAGTGTTAGAAGAAGCAAAGGCTGGTGATGACCATGACCATCATCATGGCCACGGGCATGCCCATGCTGGTTACACGGATGCTTACGGTCTTGGTGAGGAATGGACTACTTGATATGCCTTTTGAGTTCTTGTTATTATTTTATGATGTATGCCTATTGAGTGCTTTTTATCTTTTTTGTATGAACATGTGTGCTTTTTTGTATGAATTTGTGTAATTGGTATATTTAGTTTTGGTCATCAAAATATGTCTAATTGGTATATTACATGCAGAAGATTTTGGAAATCAACACAATCTAGGAATCAAGTATATAAAACATGGTCGTTCTATTCCACATGTAAATGTGAAAATATGTATAAATCAACATTTAACTAAAATATTTAGGCGCTGTCAAAAAAAAAAAATATATATATATATATATTAAGGCTTAAAACCAAAGCCTAAAGAGAATAAGTGATGTGGATTATCACAATGAACCAGCCATGAATGTTCTGCGATATTATAGATACTTTCAGTCTTAAAATAGTATAGGTTACCTGGTCATTGGAACTGATTGAAGAATGTTCGATAAGGCCTTCAGATTCATTAGTAGACAAAGCGTGATTGAGGTTCTGACTTATTAAAACCTCAGCAACTTTGTATTCATCATTCCCTCTAGAGATATTATCTTGCTCAACACAAATCACAAACTGGTATGTTTTACCAATAATGTTTTTAACAACATCAGGGACTGGTAGGGGATCATCAATCTGAATTTAATAGTATATAGGAAGGGTGTCATATATTTACCAAGAAGTAAATAAAACTAAATGTAATTAATACAATTAGAAAATACATGTTCAGTTGTGGGATCTAAGATATCACAAGCAGGAGTACCTATGATTTGTTCAACAAAACTATCAAACAACATAAGTTTGCTCTCCCCTGTGTTATCCATAACGTCTAGATGCAGCCAGTACCTATGCAATTAAGGATTATATTCAATATAAATAAAAGAATAGGCTAGAATATGACAATTGTAAAGGTAGATACCAAATAGGATACCAACAATTACCATGCTTCAACAGATGTAACGTTTGTATCACACTTATTACACCTGTAAATTACCTTCTTGGCACCAGAGCTAAAAAGTTTATTGATTTTCAAAAAATTTCTGTTACATTTGATGTGGGCAATATAATACCAGGACCAGTCCAAGTCAATTGACAAAATGGTACAGATGAGCTTCATCTTTTCAACCTTGAAAAACAACAATGATTCAGTTAAATTAGTTAACTAAGATGAAAATAATAAAACACAAAATAGTTGCGTTGATTTATGTGTAAATTTGAATCAAATAAAAAATTACGAAAAAAATGTTTTTTAGAAAACAAAAAAAGTTATAAACAATTTTTTATCTAAAATATTTTCCAGTATCTAATATTTTTTTTAAATAAACATTTTAAGTTTAATTTCAAGAATAATATTTTTTATAACTAATTAGTAAAATTATTTTTCCTTTTTATTTTCTGATTTTTAATTATTAATTAAAGGCAAAAATGTCATTTTGAAAACAATGTAAGATATATCTCAAATACTTTAAAATTATGGTGTAGATTTCCAATTTTTAGTAAGATATAAGGTATACAATCAAATTAATCCAAAAACTATACAAAATTCCAAATAGAGCTTTTGTATTTTATCAAACAAAAAACAAATAGAGCTTTTGTATTATTTATTTGAAAAACTAAATTAAAAAGGCTCATTTGTGAATGTGAATTTTTCCAATTATACTAATAAATTATAGATTTTTTACCATTAATCTTTTCGGATCCGATATTAAAACATGAAAATTTGTTTTAGTTTCCAATATCGTAACTCAGACTCATGATTTAGGCTATCAATATAATCAACTAGGTAACAATCTGCATTATGTGAGAGATTAAACGATTCAAGTAAAATTATTATCTAAGATCCAATATTTATTTTTGTGAAACGAAACATGTAAAATTTTTTTTTTTTTTATATTCAAATTTATGACTATTTCATATAAAAATACGTTTGATCCGTGAAATATTTGAATGTGAAAAAAAGATTCAAAGTGGTGGAGAAAGTATTGATGAAATGTTATTATTTATAGCAATATTATTTTTTTGTGTTTTTAAAAATGAAATTCATATCTTTGACTTCCTTTGTTCCTAAAAGTTAGCTGTTTTGGCTCTTTTCACAAAAGTTAAGAAAAACTTCTCTATTATTGGAGTATTTGATTATTTTATTGTTTGTAATTATAAATGGAAAATTTTTGACGTTTCAGTTTCTTGTCCAAAAATATACTCCACTCCATTCTTTATCATTAATTAATTTTATTAAAAGAAATATATTTAAATAAATTCTACAAAATCAAAGTTTTAGGAACAAAAAAATAATACCAAAACATCAAACTTCCAGGAACAGATAGAGAATGTTTTATTGAGTAACCATTTAACTGTTTCCAACGAAAAATATATTTCACGTTCACGAAAGACGTTTCGACGAAGGTGTCCTCATCCTTCAAAAGGTCTTTCAGAATATGAGAGAAAAAAATGATGACAAGCTCGTAGCTTATTGGGAGAACCGGAGATCGACCGAGATCGACGGTCGAGATGAATGTACATGAATATGGAAATCGGAAAGATCGAGAAGGATCTAGAAGATTATCATATCTTAGTTTAGGAATATTTGCATTTATCTTAAAAGTATTATTTACATTTAAGTTTATCTTAATTTAGGAAATTAGGTTTAGCCTTTCTCTCTATATATACCGATGTATCTTGGAACATTAATCTTATGAGAGTCTATTCTAATTTTTCCTAAACACTTTTGTGTTCTTTACTCTCATCAAGTTATCATGGTATCAGAGCCTTGATCCTATTCCTATGGGTTAAGGTTTCGTTTGCTTCCGCGATTACAAAAAAAAAAAAAAAAAAAAAAAAAAGAAAGAAAAGAGACTTGATCCACGGATCCTCCTCTTTGATTGATTGGTCACGTTTGATAAGTAGCAAAATTTTGCTAGTAGTTCTTTGGAGAAAAAGAATCATGGAGATGCTTACGTGATTTCTTTTTTTTTTACTTCTGAAACATTGACCTAACTACAAAGAGGATTTTGTTTTACAAAAAAAAAAAAAAAAAAAAAAAAAAAAAAAAAAAAAAAAGAAGAAGAAGAAGAAGAAGACAATGTTGGCTTGTTGATGTCACCACCACTACAAAGATGGCATGGACAAACAATAAAGTTTGGCACGAAGATAATTCTGACGGATACGATGCTGATCCGGAGGTATTTGAATCTAACACAAGTTTCTTCATGAACAAGAAGTTCGAAGAGCGACCAAGACTTGTGATCTAAAACCGATGGAGATACACAACTACGAAAGATGTATTTTCCACCGTTGATGACCCCACGACCGGGTATAAACGTCGATGACCTAACGGCTGGGTTTTGTAGCCGCTTTGAACCCTACGATCGGGTATAAACGTCGATGACCTGACGGCTGGGTATTGTAGCCGCTTTGACCCTACGACCGGGTATAAACGTCGATGATGATCCGACGGCCGGATATAAAGCCGTTCTTTTGAAGACATGTCCAATCTCACACGTGTTACCACGTATGAGCTTGCCGGGGGTATTGGGAGAACCGGAGATCGACCGAGATCGACGGTCGAGATGAATGTACATGAATATGGAAATCGGAAAGATCGAGAAGGATCTAGAAGATTATCATATCTTAGTAAGGAATATTTGCATTTATCTTAAAATTACTAGGACTCAGGACCCCCGCGATGTCGCGGGGGAATATATTTCAAAAATCATTTAAAAAAATATAAAACGAAAAAATCATAATGAATTGTAATAATTTTGAATTTTTTTAATAACAAATCAATATATATTTTACAAAAATTATGATAAAGAAAACCCTCACAAGCATTTATTAAGTATATTAATATTAGAAAAACAATATTTTATAACTGAAAAACTATTCCCAAGTGCAAAAAGCATAAACTAATAAACCAAATATTACAATGGTTTGATAAATAAGCCAAAACGTTCAACGTCAAATAAACCAAATGCTATTGTGTTAAATTAAACGGTAACAATAATTCATTTAAATATATTTTAGTATTTAAATATATTTTAGTATTTAAATATATTTTAAAAATATGACGAACTTATCCGAGAAACGCAACCGTAGATATCAAATATTCCAAAAACTGCAACGGTTCGTCAATTATACCAAATGTTGCAATAGTTCATCAAATATACTAAAGATAACAATGGTTCGTAAACAAAACCAAAAGTTGCAATAATTCGTCAAATAATCCAAATGTTGAAACAGTTCAATTAAATAGTTACAATCTCATTTAAATATATTTTAGTAATTAAAAATTAAGAATTAAAATAATAATTTATGAAAAGTTACACCGAGAGACGCGGCGGTAGATAACTAAATGTTATAGCTATTTATAAAATAAACCAAAAATTGCAATTGTTCGTGAAATAAACTAAATATATAAACCAAAGGTTGCAATTGGTCGTAAAATAAACTAAATATTGCAATGATTCGAATAAGCGGTTTCAACTGTTTATGAAGAGTTACAATAAAAAAACGCAACCGTAGAAAACATTCAGAATGCAATTTATATAAAAAAAATATAACCGTAAAATATATATTTTAATTAATAAAAACATTAACGAAAAGTTGCGATAAAAAGACGCAACCGTTCAGATGTGCAAATGGTATTTATTAGATTGCTATTATATATAGATTATTTACATTTAAGTTTATCTTAATTTAGGAAATTAGGTTTAGCCTTTCTCTCTATATATACCGATGTATCTTGGAACATTAATTTTATGAGAGTCTATTATAATTCTTCCTAAACACTTTTGTGTTCTTTACTCTCATCAATTTATCATAGCTCACTCTGAGGGTCATTTACTGATCTCAAAAATCGTGAAGCCTGAAGTTTATGATCTTATAGAGATGGATTGGAAAGAAGTCCCACGATCGTGAGATGCAGTAAATATGAAGAAATACTATTTTTAGGTTGTCAGGGAAAAAATGCTCGCATTCGGAGCTCTTATCTCTCGATATAATCCAAACTATGAATGTCCTTTGACCCTTTCACAGGGTGTGTAAGCAACCCTTCACATGCTACAGTTGTCATCGTTCATTGAAACTAAACTGGTTTATCGTTCTGAACCGAACTCCTATCATCGTCATGGCCATGTGTTTGATCTAT
Organism: Arabidopsis thaliana x Arabidopsis arenosa; assembly: GCA_019202795.1. Taxonomy (NCBI): domain Eukaryota; kingdom Viridiplantae; phylum Streptophyta; class Magnoliopsida; order Brassicales; family Brassicaceae; genus Arabidopsis; species Arabidopsis thaliana x Arabidopsis arenosa. The sequence goes on along the minus strand of CM032919.1, from coordinate 5,023,773 downwards.
ATGCGTTCCACATGAATATATATAATGGTGAAATAATCCATGTCATTACTTAAGTAAGCTAACCACTTATATTTCAACACTAAAAGTCGGACCATATCCCGTATGTTAGCTCTAGGTCGGCCGGATATACGTAAGCTGAACCCATACTCGCATATTTGTGTACGATCTAGAAGCACCCACAAGAATAAGTCTAGCCCATTCTCGCACCTAAACATTGTACCGAGTCTGTCTCACATATTTTGAAGATACAGAGCACAATCTTTAAAATTATGCATAGGAGACGTCCTGCACTTGATAAATCTGATAAACAATTCTTCAAGATTTTCGATAAGTATTAAAGGCGAGTTATTATCGCGAATCGGAATGATAAAAATTAATAATATATATAAAGCTTGAAACGGAAAAAGTAAAGTCGAACTCTACATCGCATATAAAGCATCATAACCTAACGCTTCTCGCATATTTCTCATTAAACTCGAGATTTAAGTTTGCATAGAGATTTTTGGAAAAATGGGTAAAAAAACCCTCACCTTTCTTAAAAACATAGAAAAAACCCTCAACTTTTTTTGTGGGTTTTTAAACCCCCACCTTTTCATAAATGGTAAAATAAACCCTAGTATTAATAATCTTAATTTAAATTCAAAAAAATCGTTATACTAAAACATAAATAAATATAAACAAATTGATTTAGTGTTTTTTCTAAAATTCTAGCTTACAATATTTTTCTAAACTGAAAATATGAAAGTCATGATGTAAAAAATTTAATTAGTAAAGTTTTATTCGGTGTGTTACAAAAATTCATCAAGGTGAAACCAAACAGATTTTGTTACGAATTATATGTAAATTCTTATATCGAAACCGAATATGAGTTTATATTAATAAAGGTTTATTAGGTTCGATCACACAAATTTACTAACGTAAAACAAACCAAATTTTATAATACTATGAAAAGTACATGAATTTCCACATCAAAATATTTTCATTGGACAAACTAAATAATATTTACTAACAATTAATATATATATATATATATATTATGATATATTAAAATATAATATAAATTATATTTAATTAATCATTATTTAACCATATTTTATCCAAAAGCTGAACACTCGAATAAAAAAAATTCAAATGTGATATCCTATAAATTTTTGTAGTTTATATAACATAACTTCTAATTGTAACAAAAATAATTTGCCTAATCTCAACTAAATGGTGAAATGTTCATAGCGCAAAAACTCTAATTTTAGAAAAAAAAATTGTAAACTCGAATTGGAAAGAAAAAATCATAAATTAAATTGTTTGTGTTTCTTACTGTTTTAATATAATGATTTTTTAAAAAAATAAATTGAATTTATTAATATTAGGGTTTATTTAACCATTTATAAAAAGGTGAGGGTTTAAAAACCCACAAAAAAAGTTGAGGGTTTTTTCTATGTTTTTAAGAAATGTGAGGGTTTTTTTACCCATTTTTCCGAGATTTTTACATTGCTTCTAAAGATATTCTCAAACAGTTAAGGCGTAAGCCACTACAAGTGGAAAGGCTTAACTAAAGCGCGAAAACAGTATTTCTCATAACAAAAAGACAGCAAAATTGGTCAAAAATATGAAATTGAAAAAGAAGCTCACAACCTAGATCAGCTTCATACATTAATGCTTGCAAAGGAATAAATAAAAAGAAAAATAAATACATGATATATACGACGAAATAAAGAAAATATTGGTTGAACTGTTTCTTTGGAGCTTCCCTAAATTCTATATTAGCAGCCTTCAAAAGAGGTTTTGGAGTAAATTTTGTGTTCTGACAGAATTCGGCCAAGCATCCTTGTCGTTCACAAAGGAAGAATCTCCCATGTACCAAAACTCTAAGCAATCTGGGACAGTCTATCCCTCATGTTGTACTCTAAACAGCCTCTTCCGTTTCCATTGTCTAGGGACATCTTCCTATTATGCATCAGAGCATCAACATCCAACGTGGTTGCGACCATAATAATAGTATTAAAAATAAAATTGTATTTATATATGTGTTTTTAATAAATTTTATAATAATATGTAGTTCTTAATAATTTTCAATTATTTTGTGTACTATTTATTACTCCCTCCGTTTCAGTTTAGTTGTCGTTTTAGGATTTAAATTTTGTTTCATAATAGTTGTCGTTTTAGGTTTTCAATGCAAATGTTTGGTGAAAATTCCAGTTTTATCCCTACTGTTTTAATGTTTTGGCCAATGAAATTTTTTATAAAATATATTAATAAAGGGTAAAACAGAAAATTTAATGTTTTTCTTAATTTGTGTGAAAAAATCTTAAACGACAACTAAAACGAAACGGAGGGAGTATTTAATAATTTGATATGCACATATTGAACCGTTTTCACTATTCGAACTCATATTTGAACTGCTTGATATGCATGATCTGCACTTGTCCTACATGATATGCATGCTCTGCACTTGTACTACATATTCTGCATGATCTGCATGATCTGCAACGCTTGAACTGTTTTTACCATTCGAAGCCTAGAAGTAACTCCCTCTGACCTACTACCTTGGGAACGAAAAAGTACTGGAACGTTGACATTATCGGAAGATGTGGAAGAAGTCGGTAGGTTGGTAACATCTCTTTTTGTTCTCGCCAAAATAAATTGGAAAAATTGAAGGTAGATCATAAAATTTAAGGATGGTTCTGAAAATGCAACAAACCGGCCAAGAGATGCATTAAAATAAAGAAAGAGGGGACAGCAAAAATACCTTTTTGTGTGAAGTCTTGAAACTTGAAGTTGATAAAATGAAGTAAATAGATGCGTATTTATAGAAAAAGAAGGTGATTACCGAGAAAAACGCAATAATTAGAGCAACCTCAATGGGGGTTTCTAAACATAGGTTTCTTAAATAAAATTAAAGTGTAAGTATAGATAAATAATATTTTTTAATTATGGGTACCTTAAATTTGGAGAAACTTAGCCCAATTGTTTCTTAACTAAGAAACAATTGGGCTAAGTTTCTCCAAATTTAAGGTACCCATCTAATATTTAAATAATATATGTATTTTATTATTTATTAAGGATCATGTTTAAAAACCCCCATTGAGGGTGCTCTAACCTATGCACATACGTGATGTGTGCTTCAGCTGCCATGTGTAAAGATAAATCGAGACTTAGCGTATGCTAGAAGCTTAACGAAACTAAACCTTAAAAATTTGGAATATTCTTAATTCAAGACGAGCTACTTTTCCTTTTCTTAAAATTCGCCAAATACGAACTGCTTTCTCATACACTGCTCTAGGGGAAACTAATTGTTGGAGAGGGGTTGAGCAACCTCCAATCAAACCCCTTCCAAACCAAGAATAATCCCAATAAACTGAGTAAATCAAGTAAATTGGTAAGCGGCCCACAGTTAAAGCCCATAAAAGCTCGCAGCCGTACAAAAAGAAAAATAAAAGCAAATCCCACGAGATAAGTAAGAATCCGAGAAAAGAGGAAAAAAAAAAAAAATTAAGCATCGAGGGAAATAGAACATATCTTAAATGAAATACCCCTCATATGAATTGAGCAAATGATCAACAATTTTACACACAAAATCTAAATTAGATTGTTCTTGAGCAAAACCTAACTTTTTCATTATTCTAGGTATAAAACCCCTTGTAATCTTCGAGTTTTTGGTTGAGATTCAATAAAGAGTGTAACTCTTCCCTGTTTTAACATAAATAAATTGATTGTGGGGACTCGGTTTCCACATATATATTAAGATTTCATTTGTTCTTGTTCCCCTTCACATGGTACGTGAAAGTTGAATAATACAAATTAGTTTGCAATTTGCAAACTCTAATTATGAATGAACTTGTATTCTCGAGGATTAAGAAAGCTAAAGCATACAACTTGTCGTTGAATTGTGTATAAAAGCTTCGTTGACAGAAATTGATAATGCTAACCACGCCACTTGGTATATATTTGACTTAGTAAATATAGAATATTCTGTGCAACTTGGTTTTTCCAATTCCTCTTTGTCAAACATCAGTTTTCTCTTTGGACATCAAACTTACAATCCAGTTTTTTTTTTTTTTTTTCATTTCAGATTTTTTCTTTAGCTCAAACCAATGGAAAGGAAGGTGTTCTTGTGTCAAAACCTGATATGGATGATGATTCTTTTGGGGCAGCTACATGGATACAAAAGCTGTATTCAGAAAGAAAGGATGGCTTTATTGGAGCTCAAAAAATACTTGATCTCACAAACTATGGAAGGCGTTCAGGACTTGGTTCTCCCTACTTGGACTAATGACACAAAGAGCAATTGTTGTCAGTGGGAACGCATTAAATGCAATCGTACAAGCAGGAGGGTTATCGAGTTTTCTATTGGTAGACCGTACCTCATAGATGGTTCTCTCCTAAATCTTTCTTTGTTGCATCCCTTTGAAGAGGTTCGAAGTCTAGACTTATCCGAGTGTGGATTCGGTGGATTATTTGATGATGTGGAAGGTAATATCAGGCTTCTCCTAGTGTTTATCTAACCCTTGTGGTATCTTTTGGAAACATAATTTTTCCTTTTTCTAAAAAGTTCGAATTTTAGATTATATATATACCTTATTTCTTTGTTCTAATTCTTGAAAGTTAATACCGATTTAAATATGGTACTTAGATTTTCTCCTGCATCAAAAAGTCATACTACATTTCTCTTCACTATTTAACTTGATGATGTGTGAAATAATTGTGGAAATTAAGAGATTTACCGTTGATTGATTAAAATAATTTATTTTGAGAGAATTATGGGAATGATGATGGGACCGAATGATGATTGATGAGAGCTTTCAAATTTGTTAGTCATGAGTTTTCTATTTAATCTCTTGCAACAGCAGTTGGTTTTGTTTTTGAAATAATTGGATAAACCCGAAAGGGGCAAAGCAAAAGTCACGTTTCTTGTATTGGTAGGGCGTATTTCCGATCCTTAAACCTGAGTGGTTTTCTTTACATTATCCTCTTAACTCTATCAATGTTTATGAAATTACTTCCAACCATTACTCATGTTACCTTCGAAAATCAAAACGTTCAACTCTCATAATAGCATGTAGAGTAGGCTAAAATTATATAATTCAACTTATTGAAGTATTTATCACCAATATTTTATTTTTTCAAGTTATAAAAGCTTGAATAGATTAAGAAACCTGGAGATTCTAGATTTATCCTTAAATACATTCAGCAACAGCATATTTCCCTTTCTTAAAGCTACTACAGCGACAACTCTTTTCCTTCGGGGCAACAATATGAATGGCTCTTTTCCTGTTAAAGGTATGTTTTGTCAATGTAGCGTGGTTGATATCTTGCACAGTCTACATATGGATCCAATTTATAGTTAGTGTTATAACTTCATATGTTCTACATTTCAGAATTTAAAGATTTGACAAATTTGGAACTACTGGACCTTAGTAAAAACAGATTTAGTGGCTCCATATCAATACGAGGTATGTCAGATCAAATGTTCGTATTTAAATGCCTTTCTTTTAAAGGTCAAAATTCGGTTGAGAAAGCTTTTAATTTCATTCTTATCATCCTTTACTTATACATGTTAGTAGATAAAGATGTTTAATTTTGTGTGTTATTCTCTTGTGGCAGAGTTATCTGCTCTAGTGAAGCTGAAAGCTCTGGATTTAAGTGGTAATGAATTTTCTGGTTCAATGGAATTGGGAGGCAAGTTTGCACAAATCTTTTACTTTTCATTTAAATTGGCGGTTAGTGGTAAACTCATGTTTATTTTATGTAACTAAAACTTCTATTTTTGATCATTGTAGGGATTTGTGAAATGAAGAATATGCAAGAACTCGATCTAAGTAAAAACAAACTAGTAGGTCAATTTCCATTATGTTTAACTAGCTTGAATGGACTTCGAGTTCTTGACCTCTCATCGAACCAATTGACTGGGAAGTTACCATCTGCTCTCCGTAACCTTGAATCCATTGAGTACTTGTCACTGTTTGATAACAACTTCGAAGGAATCTTCTCACTTGGTTGGCTTGCCAAACTCTCAAAGCTTAAGGTGTTCAAACTTTCTTCAAAATCCAGCTCACTTCAAGTAGAGTTTGAAAGTTCTTGGAAGCCTAAATTTAGATTGAGTGTCATTGTACTACGATCTTGCAACTTGGAGAAGGTTCCTCACTTTCTCCTACATCAAAAGGATTTACGTCAAGTTGATCTCTCTGACAACAAAATATATGGAAGTGTTCCTTCTTGGCTGGTGGCTAACAATACAAAACTCCAAGTTTTGCTTTTACAGAATAATTCCTTTACGAACTTCCAGCTACCGAAAGCAGCTCCTAGTTTACTTTTCCTTGATGTGTCAGTTAATGACTTCAATCATCTCTTTCCTGAGGACATTGGGTGGATATTTCCTCATTTACGGTATATGAATCTAGCAAAGAGCGGTTTCCAAGGGACTATGCCATCTTCTCTTGGTAACATGAAAGATATTGAACATTTGGATATCTCTCACAACGGTTTCCGCGGGAAGCTACCAAGAAGTTTTCTAAATGGCTGTTATTCATTGAGAATCTTGAAGCTTTCACATAACAAACTAAGTGGAGAGATTTTTCCTGAAGCAGTCAACTTTACTGGTGCAGTGGCGCTTTCAATGGATAACAATCAGTTTACAGGAGAGATTGGACAAGGTTTGCGAAACTTTCATTCTTTATATATGCTTGACATTTCAAACAACAATCTCACAGGTGTTATTCCAAGGTGGATTGGTGAACTTTCGTCCTTAGATGTACTACTGATTTCAAACAACTTGGTGGAAGGTGAAATACCTCTTTCGCTGTTCAACAAGCCCGATATTTTGCTTTTGGACCTCTCGGGAAACAATTTATCTGGAAATATACCTCCACAAGTCAATTCTCTTTATGTGGTAGCATTATTTCTACAAGACAATAATTTATCAGGGGTTGTTCCAAATACATTGCTAGCCAATGTCACCATACTTGATGTGAGAAATAACAGGCTGTCTGGGAATATTCCAGAGTTCATCAACACCCAAAACATTAGTGTTCTTCTTTTGCGGGGTAATAATTTAACAGGTCATATTCCTCAACAGCTGTGTAATCTAAGAAACATCCACCTTTTGGATCTTGCTAACAATGGATTGAATGGATTCATACCTTCATGTCTCAGCAATATATCATTTGGTGTGAGGAAAGAGGATGCATCATATTTTTATAATTATGAGGTTGGTTACATTCCTAGTGATGTCTTCACTAACTCTGATCCTGAACAAGACTCCACTACCAAAGGAAGTATCGGTATATATTTCAAATCTTTGCTTGTGCTAGATCCATTTGGTATGGACTTTTTGGCAGGAGCCCGTACAAAAATAGAATTTGTAACAAAACATAGATATGATGCATATATGGATGGCCATCTCATAAGTTTGTCTGGATTAGACCTCTCAGAAAATGAATTTGGCGGTGAAATCCCAGAAGAGCTAGGAAGTATTTTGGGACTACACGCTCTCAATCTCTCTCACAACTACTTATCAGGGAGGATACCAGAAACACTTTCCGGTATGAAAAATGTTGAAAGCCTTGATCTTTCCTACAACAGACTACAAGGCCATATCCCACCACAACTAACGGAGTTGAGTAGCCTAGCTATCTTCAATGTATCATACAACAACTTATCCGGAGTCATACCACGGGGAAGACAATTTAATACCTTCGATATGCGAAGCAACTTAGGTAATCCTCTTCTTTGTGGTCAACCAACCAATAGAAGTTGTGACAACAATAACTTTGAAGAAGCAGATAATGAACTAGACGATGAAAGCATAATCGACATGGTTTCTTTCTACTGGAGTTTTGCAGCAGCCTATGTGACAATACTTCTTGGAATATTTGCATCTCTCTTATTTGATTCTCGTTGGAGCAGAGCTTGGTTTTACATCGTTAATGCTTTCATCCACAAGATGAAGATTTTATTGTGGTAATCTACTATTGGTGCCAAGTCCTTTAATGTCTTTAGTCTTTTTGGTGTGCCCATCTGTTGTTGTTGTTCTTCAATAAACCTTGTGATGGGTAACAAAGTCAAAACTTAATCTGTGTTTGGTTCATATATACTTTGTGTTTGAATAAATGTAATGTAATGCATCAAACATTTTAAAACTAGTTTAAGAACTTGCGTGAAAACAATCTTCTAAGTATAAGAAACTACATAGATGATTGACCCCAAAATGTTTGCCAGAATTGCTCATGATTATGTGTTCACATAGATGATTGACCCCAAAACACAATTGGTCTTTCCACTTTTGAGAGAATCAGAGAAGTGTTTTATTGTACCTTTGTCCTAAAAAGACAGCTTTCACACTTCTCTCACTTTCCCTCTCAGCTTCCAAGCTTTTTCTCAAATGGCGATTATCACAGAAGAAGAAGAAAAAGAAAAGAAAAAAAAAAACAAATTCCACCGAAGAATAAAGCTAAAGACTCGGACTTTACGAAATCGGAATCGACTGTGAAGAACCCTAATTACCAATCTCAAAACCCTTTCCCATATTCTACTTTACACTCGTCACTATCATCAAGGGTTTCATTGTGTAGCTATTGATTTACCTGGAAATGGGTTCTCAGATAAGTCAATGGTTGTTGTTGGTGGAGATAGAGAGATAGGGTTTGTGGCTAGAGTTAAGGAAGTTTATGGTTTGATTCAAGAGAAAGGAATGTTTTGGGCTTTTGATCAGATGATTGAAACTGGAGATTTGCCTTATGAGGAGATTATAAAGCTTCAGAATTCGAAAAGGAGAAGCTTTAAAGCTATTGAATTAGGGAGTGAAGAAACTGCTAGAGTTTTAGGTCAAGTGATTGATACTTTGGGTTTAGCTCCTGTGCATTTGGTTCTTCATGATTCAGCTTTAGGGTTGGCTTCGAATTGGGTTTCTGAGAATTATGCGATTGTTCGGAGTATAACTCTTGTTGACTCTAGTATTAGTCCAGCTTTGCAGTTGTGGGTTTTGAATGTACCGGGGATTCGAGAGGTTTTGTTAGGGTTTTCGTTTTGTTTTGAGAAGCTAGTGAGTTTCCGTTGCTCAAAGGAGATGACTTTATCGCAAATTGATGCTCATAGGATACTTTTGAAGGGAAGAAATGGGAGGGAATCTCTTGTTGCATCGCTTAAGAAGCTAAATCATAGCTTTGACATTGGACTGTGGGGTAGTTCAGATGGGATCAGTGGTATCCCGATGCAAGTGATTTGGTCTAGAGAAGGGTCTAAAGAATGGAGCGACGAGGGCCAACGTGTAGCTAAGGCTCTTCCGAAAGCTAAGTTTGTCACACACTCAGGCAGCCGGTGGCCTCAGGTTAGAGATTCTTTGGACTTTTAGCTTTACTGAATTGGTCAAAGCAAAAGGTTTTGTGTTTATACTAAAAACAAGTAACGAAATTGGACTGAATCGATCTCTAGTATGTAATGAGTAAGGTTATAACCGCACCCAATTTTAAATTTAGAGCGTTGTAATCAACTATCATTGAGATTGTTAATTTCTGATTGTTCTCTTGTACATACTTTGTTCTCCCATTAGTTTGTATTTTTATCATCATGCTCTCTCCTTCGATAGGAGCAAAGCATCACAGCTCTGTAGTCTCTATTTTTGTGCTACTGGACTTGTTTGAAGAACACAACCTTGTGGGGATTTACATTCATTCGATATACTTGTTGACTTTTCTAGTTGTAAAATAGAAATGGCACATTAATCTGAAATTGTGACGTTTCTGATTAGATGTAGAGTTCTTACTGGCACTTGAATCATTGAAGGGTATATATCTGAGACTGAGAGTACTCACGCAAATTCAAGATTGGTTTTTGTTGTTTTACTTAGCGTGGTTTTTCGGGTTTGAGTCCTCAAAACTTGTGGTCATTTTGATGATGCAGGAAAGCATATCCGGCGAGCTTGCAGATTACATTTCAGAATTTGTCTCTCTTCTCCCGAGATCCACCAGACGGGTTACTGAAGAACCTATCCCGGAAAAAGTTCAGAAAGTGTTAGAGGAAGCAAAGGCTGGTGGCGACCATGACCATCATCATGGCCACGAGCATGCCCATGCTGGTTACACGGATGCTTACGGTCTTGGTGAGGAATGGACTACTTGATATGCCTTTTGAGTTCTTGTTGCTTGTTATTATTATATACTATGTACTCTTAATTTTATGACTATTTTGAGATTTTTTTATTTTTCTGGTTTAAAGTCTGAGATACTACAAAATATGAATCTGTGTGTGTTTTTGTAAGTCAGCAAATTTCAATAGAAAATCTCACCTCGTTATTTTTTTTATTCCTTCTAGATTTCTTATGTCTTTTTTTATTTTTGACATCTTTGGATCGACAAGGCCCGATCCATAGCCAATCCCTACTACGCGGGATTACGCGACTTAGTGGAGTCGAACTCTGGTGGGGAACGCGGAGTCAAATGGACTTAACCACTTGACTAAAGGCACATCCCCAGATTTCTTAGGTCTATGTGTCCGATTTATAAGAAATAGCCAAAAAAACTTACGGAAATTTATTAAAATTTTATGTATCCTTTATAAATGATAACTCTCAAGCACACATATAACTTGCTTACATAATAGATGTGCACATATAAAAAAAACAAAAAAAAAACAAAAAAAAAACAAAATTAGAAACGATCGTCTATAACGTATATGTTATTTGGTTGGTTATGGTGCACAAATGCCATATATGCTTTTGTTGTTGATGTTTTCGCATATACCTCATCGGTCATATTTACATCTTCTTATTATTGCCTATGTACGGTTTCATTTCATGTTGATGCATTTGCGTTAAAATCATCACTGATATGTTGTGTTTTTATCGGTTTTGAGTCTTTGTTTTCTTTCCTAGATCATATCTTTTATAGAGTCAAAATATGTTTTTAGAGTCTTTTAGTCCTTTATCGAGTTTCTACAGGTTTTAGGAAGCTATGCTGGAGTTGGAGGCTTTTTGTATCAAAAACGGGCGTTCGGAGATGAAATGGGAATATGGTGATTCAAGACTACTCTGCTGGAAAATGGCATCAGGCAAATCTCATTAGGCAATTGTCTGATGCACAGTTCCGGTTTTCTGCCCAAATCTACTGGAGAATGGCATCAGGCAAATCTCATCGGGCAACTGTCTGATGCACAATTCTGGTTTTCTGCCCAAAAGTCCGCTGGAGAATATCATCAGACAAATCTCATCGGGCAACTGCCTAATGCCCAGTTCTGGTTTTCCTTAACCGAAATTATCTTCTATTTTCTGTAATTGGGTATAAAAACCCGGAGACCTAAATTTTCAGAACACGTTCTTTTCTTTCTGCAACTTTTTGAGACTTCTCTTCTGTAAGCATTTTGGGATTAGAGATTCATCCTCATTGACAATTTGGAGAAGATTTCTAAACCCTATTTCATTTATATTCAATTGAACTATGTTTTCCTGTACATCTATTTCTGTTGTTTCTTTTGCAATCAATGAGTAGTTCTCCAATTGGGTTTTAGGGTTTTAAGTAGAAATTCAATGGATTAGTGAATAGATTGTCATAGAGAATTCTCCATCAATAGGTTCTTCAATTTACATGTTCTTAATGCTTTAATAGGTGATTGATTAATAGTTAGCAACAAGTTTTATTTGTGGAGGCATCTAGTTTATAGGATTAGACTTCACTCTGATGAAAGGAAGATCTAGCTCAATTGCAAGTGAACAGACCATCTTTGAAACTAGAGACAACTTGTGGAAATTTAAGGGAGTATTTGCGGTAAATGGTGTGGCGATTAACTGTTTTTAGCTTTAGAGGATAGGCGTTGCCGAAAAACCAACAAAGTGTGAAATCCTATTCTGCAATCTCAGGATTATGAGTTGCAAAAGCTAAAAGCTCGTTGCAAACAAATGGAGAAAAACCATAAAGCTTTTCATAATAAGCATTATGGTTTTCTATCCGCTCCGTATTCTCCAAAGGAAAGAATCCGGAAGGTGTTTGCACTAGTAAGCTCTTAGCAATTCTTCAGAATTATAGAAGAACGGGAAAAAAAACAGTTTTGGGAGATGCACTGTTAGCCGTGAAAGGGAAACATTTTGGAGGAAACTCGACCATCGGAGAGATCCACTTGATCTTGTGCATGAGAAGGCATCTAATCACATGTGTGAGAGAATTTTGATGAAGTAAAAGATCTTTGGATTTGATGTCTACATCATCAAAGAAGCAGCAATTTACGGCGAACGTTACGTCTTTGAGACCATTGGTATTGGCATCCTTTCAATAGAGGTTTTAGACCTCTCATCATTGCAGCATGAAAGCAACGTACAAGCCCTACAAGTGATAAGTCGGTTCATGTGAAGAAGAGAATCGGAAAATGGTCATTCAAAGACTAGTAGATAAAATTGTGGCAGAGGAATTTGCTAAGGTATTAAAGAAGAAAAGAGGAAGAGCCAAAGAAAGTGGTTGTTAACGAGACGCCAAAGGAATAGTCAAAGAAAGTGGTTACGGCGACAAGGATGTTGCCAAAAATAATCGTGTCTTTAAGTGTTTATAAAAGTAACCCTAACTATGAGACTTATCCTCAAGGTATGATGATTGCCTACAACACCAGAAACATCAGGTTCCCTCCTGTAGTGAGACATATCACTTACTTCAAGTCATGACTGCATACTACTATAACATTGGCTTTAAGAATTTCTAAACATTATTTTTCAGCTTACAAGCTTCTAGCAGTAATGTTTTTTTGTTTTTTTAATCATTTCTTTGAAAATGTTAGACATGTAAATATAACTTTAACCAAAAAAAAACATTGTTGTTCTATTCCAAATATATGTGAACATATGTCTGAACAATGTATAACTAGAATATTTAGATTTAAACCACATATAACCAAAATAGTTGCATTAAATTATGTATCTTAAACTTTTGTAAGTAAATGGCAAAAAAATATCATATGAAAGATGATTGATATATTATAGTGGATTTGCTAGAAGTGTGTTCTTTGTTTGTAGACTATTGCATTTTATTTTTTGCACTATCATTAAATATATTTGATCTAATTCTATTATAATAATATTGAAATACATATACCATATGCGATTATGGTACAATTCTCACAATTAATGATTAAACGACATAAGTCACTCCGCAATATTCAAATCCACAACGAATGGTTATGCATGTACAATATTTTCACGATAGATATGTTTTCAACAAGTTGAGTTAAGGTTCTACAAGCATGTTTATGGTGGCCAACGATTTTTAAAGGCGCACAAGAGTTCATTTCGAAGTGCGATTCATGTCAAAGGAAAGGGAACATTAGTAGGCGGAATGAGATGCCCGAAAACCCAATTTTAGAAGTTGAGAATTTTGATGTTGGGATATAGACTTCATGGGACCGTTTCCTTCATCATATGGTAATAACTACATACTTGTGGCGGTTGATTATGTGTCGAAATGGGTTGAAGTAATTCCTTAATTTTCCCTCCAAAAATGTGATTCTTTAATTTTCCGGCTAAAAACGAGTGAATACACATTTTTCCGCCAAAACGCGGATCCGTAATTTTCCCATCAAAAAAACACAGTCCACATTTTTCCGTCACAAACACAGTTTCATAAGTTTTTGGCAAAAAATATGGCTTCAAAAAATTTCCGCCAAAAAATATTTAATCCAGATTTTATGTCATTAATAATAATATATGATACTAATTATTATTTATTATTTTATGTTTATGTGTCAACTCAATTAACTATTTAAACCATCAAATAGATTTGTTTATGGGCTGATATGATCTATTTAACAAATGAGTTGGATCAACACTCATAAACCATTTTAGTGTAAACTTATTAGATTATGGGTTGGTTTCAATCGGTTTATCCTTTTTGACATATCTAATTATATGATACTTTATAGAGAACTGTATCTGTATTTAAATTAGATTTTCCGAAAAAATCAAGTACTCTTATCATATATTTTATTAATTTTTTTTTAACTACAAAATGTTTTTATTGTTTTAGTTTTTGTAGATTTTGTTATTATTTAAAAAAAAATTAATTTATGACTAGTGAATTTTATTGATTTTTTTTTTTTTGGTAAGCAGTGAATTTTATTGATTTTATCCTCACAAAATAATTTATGAAATATCCAATAATTTTTTTTTTTTTTTGACAGCATCCAATAATTTTATTAATATATTTATAAAATAATTTATATTCATTCATGTAATGATGTAAACACAATTTAAAAATATATTTTATAATATAAAATGTATCTCGTGGACATCATCTAGTTTGCTTATATAACTTGTATTAAAAGCCTGTGGATGAGCTTCCTCTGCGGCGATCAAAAACGCCGTCGACGATAACTTCACCGTCGCCACCAACACCGCCGATCTATCAACAAAACAGAACCTCGCCGTTAAATTCTCTCTCCATGGCGCTTTCTTGCCGTGACACACTAATTATTATCTTCCAGAAACTCACCGTCGCCGATCTAGCTCGTGCGAGCTGCGTTTGCAAGGTTTGGAACTCTGTAGCCACAGACGACGATCTAGTGGTATCGGTTTTTAAATCGCCATGGCGGATCAAAGAACTTGTTGGAAGACCAGCTTCTTGTTCGTTTTGGAGAGATAATGGAATCTGGAAATTTGCTATTTCTCATCGGATAAGTCGTGGTGATAGTGTGACTAGCCTCGCCGTCAAATACTCCGTTCAGGTAACTATGATTACCTCTTTCGATTATTCTTAATTTGGAAATGTAATCTCAATTTTGTGTTCTTCGTAATCCTTTGCAACTTTTTTTGTTGAATTTAGATTTTGAGTGAGTTGATAAAACATATTAGATTGTTCAAAGATTTTGCTATGTTGAATCTAACTAAAGATCCAGTAACTTAAGAATCTTTGTAGATCCTGAAGCAGACTGATTTGGTTTAAGGTTTGCTTAGAGATACTCTTGAAGCTAAATGCTTTCGTTTACTGTGTGTAAATGTCTGCATCTTTAATGTAGAAGAAGGATATACTAACTATTGTTTGAACTTCGTGTAACGAATTTGAGGCGTAAGTAAGTTGTTCTTGGTTGATTGGTTACACTATGAACTTTCAGGCTTTGTTTTTTTGGTATCTGATCTCGTTCTTTTTGTTTCACTGACGAGTATCCTAGGAACAGATTGTTTGTTTAGTAACTAGATGTATACGTAGTCTGCATATTAGTAATTTCATAGTTGCAGCTGGATAGAGACTAGTAGACGAAAGATAGAGTTTTACCGAAGATGGACTTTGACGTTCCCATACTTTGGATCCATGAATGTTAGTCTATATTAACAACATTATTATTTCTTGATGGATTGTTATGGACGTTTTGCCTTACACAGCTTATACATGCTTTCACAGTGCAGGAGATTTGTAACGTAACTGCTTAGATTATATGGAGTTATTCCCCGTGTTAAATTTGAGATGTCTATACTCTCCTTTAAGCTTTCTAACATCTCGTTGTTTTGTCCTTCTCTATAAGCTTTCTGAGAGAATTAAGCAGCTCCCTTATCTGGACTTAAGTTTTCATGTCATATGGTTATTTCGCTGTGAATCTTTGTCGATTCAGATCCAGCTTTCAAATAATTTTTTCCTTCTGATACTATTTCTACAATTTTTATTTATCACTCTATTTCAGATCGCTGTTTATGTTTCCTTTTGTTATAAGAAACTAAATTTGTTAGCTTAACTTGAATCTAAATCCATAAGCTTGACTTGAATAATACTGCTAACAATGTAGGTTATGGACATAAAGCGGCTAAACAACATGATGAGCGACCATGGGATTTACTCAAGAGACAGACTGCTTATCCCGATAAGCAATCCAGAAATTCTTGCAAACACCACGTGCTACGTTGAGCTAGACAAATATGCCAAGCGAGAAGTAGCCGTGCTTTACCTTGAAGGTGCACCAAAGAGAGAACAACCTGTTCCTGGTACGAATCAACAATCCAACTTATCAGCCGATGGAAAGCGAAGGCTGATTGAATCTCTACGGAGAAGCATGCAAGTGGATGATGGAACTGCTCTATACTACTTGGCTATCGCTGAAGGGGATCCTAGATCCGCATTGTCTGAATTCTCTGCTGATCTCAGGTGGGAGAGGCAGGCTGGTCTCAACTAGGATCGGCAAAGTTAGCTCCTGAATGTCTGATCCAAAGGTAATTGAGTATTTATATATGCATATGACATAGCGCGCCATCTTGTTTCTTTACGAGATTAAATCAAGAATGTATAATTGTTATAGATTATTTAGTCATAAATTTCAAGTATACATATAATAATATAGTTACAAATAGATTATTAGTATGGGATTTGTTCTCTTGCAGGGTCAGGGTGAGATCGTGACTTATCAGGAGTATGATTCAGGAATCAGAATGTAATTAGCTCCAGTATATAAGACTTATGGGGTGTGATTTATCGGTGTCCAATTCGAGCCGAGATTGATATATGTATATCCTTGCAAAGTCTTATCTTCCTGCTTCTTGTTGTTCATTTGGTGGTTAGTAATATTGTTGTCTTCTGGTACGAAATATACATCAAACCCTGACATCAAACCTTGTTAAGTATAAGTATACATAATAAAATCTACAAAGTTCTTCTTTTACGGTCATGGTGTGATTAATGTTATGTGCTACTATTGATTTAGTTTTGAGTTGTGAATTTCTCAACACTGTGATTCTTATGTGTGAATTATTACCATTTCTGATTATTATACAAGAACAGTTATCAGTCCATTTAAATTTGCAAAAAAAAAACCTTTCTTTTTAATTTGAATTTATTCAAAAAGTTCTGGTTTTCTTAAACAACGGTTTACTACACTAGATCTAGTGTAGTAAGCCGTTGTTTAAACCTTAAGAACAGAGAAGGCTATAGCAAAGCTTCCTTTAACCCAAGCCTTTCTAGAGAATTAGGTTAATATTGAAAGTTGTTTTCTTATTAAGAAGAAGAGACCTTATATAGGCCACGATACATTGTGTAAAATGTAAATATCAAAACCTAAGCCAAAACACCAAATTAGAAAAGCCAATTCTCACGTGTGACTATCCTCTTCAATGATACCTTATACCAAAACTTGTATCAAAAAGATGAAGAACATGGAGAGGGGGAATCATGTTCATTTGCTAAGACAGGTTATTATATCGCTTGATCATATGTCGATCTATCTACTTGCCATGTTAATCTACAATAAGTCAACTAAACCAGCCTCCCTAGCTAGTGAACATATTGTAGTAGTAGCTCAAGCCAAACCAGTCGCTTAGGTTAGATAAGGCAACATTCAAGAGGTTTCAACACTAATATTAGCTAGTTGACTAATTGATGACAAACTCACCTCACCATCATTTCATTATAAATAGAGATTAGATCTTACGCTAATCCCCACACAACAAATACATTGATATCTAAGTAGTAATAGTCATGGCTAAGTTTTCTACCACCATTACCCTTATCTTGGCTGCTCTTGTTCTCTTTGCTGATTTTGGTGAGTAATAGAAAATGTGTTCAAGATTTTTCCTTTCATTTATGTTAATAATTAACCTTTCATATATATACGCAGAAACACCGGTAATTGTGAAAGCAGAGCTTTGCAAAAGGGAAAGTGAGACATGGTCAGGACGTTGTGTAAACGATTATCAGTGTAGAGATCATTGCATTAACAATGATAGAGGAAATGATGGATATTGCGCTGGTGGCTACCCATGGTACAGAGGATGTTTCTGTTTCTTCTCTTGCTAATATACCAAAAACTCTTTGTTGCTCGTATGTTTATTTTACATAGAATAAGTCTGCTTCACTCTATGGAGTGACCTTGTGACATGCATGTGTGCTTCAGCACTCGAATAAAGCTTAGTTACTTAAATCCTCTTTTCAAAAATAAAATAAATATATGCACTTGAGATGGTTCGTTCGTTTAATTGTCTCGGCGACCATGATAATGGATATTTAGGTTTAAAGATTAAAATCATTAACACTGAAAACATGGTTATTTCGTTTTGGTCAACAAATAAAATGGTACACAAATTACCTCCAAATTTTTGTTTTGTTGCGGAGACAAATTTTAAAGATAACATATCCTTCTAGAAGATGAAGATGAATATGAAGATGAATGTGAGCTAGCTAAACAGAAGATTATAATCACCAGATTTTATTTGATTTTTTGAAGGGCCACTTGTTTCTTTTATTATCATAACTAGGTTATTAACCCCCGCTACGCGGGGGTTTGTTGTTAACAATTGTTTAAATATATTTTTGGGGTTAATAATCATTTAAGTAGCTATAAATTGACATTAGTAATGCAAACATACTAAAATCGTTTTTTTTTTAATTTATATTTTTATCATTTATATTATTTAAAATTTTGTTTTAATAAGAAAGAAAAACGTTTATAGGATAATATTTGGTGTAAAACATATTACAAATATGATGTGTGATTTTCTCTTATTTGTTTTAGATTATTAAAGATTTTTCTCTTAGTAAAGCAATTATTAAAAATATTAGAAATTAAACTACCAAAATATGTACACATTTAGGCATACATGTATTTCCCTTTATCTTATCTATTAGTGAAATATTTTTTGCTATTAATCAAGCAATTATAGAGTAATAAATTCTTGACTAAATATTCGGGCTCACACCTCCCCATTTTTACCCTTAACCGCAAGAACTGATTTGATTATAGTGATAATTCTAGAGATTTTTTGGGTTTGGGAAAACCGCGATGTCCCAAAAAACCCCATGTGCCAGCCGCTGCAAAAAAAGCAAATCGTGACAGGTGAAATTTAATCAAAGACATAAAATTTTGAAAAGACATATATCTTACCGAGGAATTTTGAGTTGGCCGAAAACATGTTGGCCATGTAAAATTCAAAAAAATTAGAAACATATATACAGAGAAACGTGGCTGCTAAAAAGCACGATTCTTTATTGTTCTCTCAGCTCGAATCCGTCAATTTCAGACTCATGTCGCCACACTATTGCCGAAATCTCAAGCATCTCACAATTTCCTATTCCAAATCTTCATCTTCAAATTCCCCGATCAAATCTTTGCGTATGTTCACCTCTCTCGCAATCTCATGTTCCATTATCAATTTTAAATAGCTATATATACTAAAACGCTACTTTAGAATTTAGAAACTTTTCTATTTTCCTTTTTGCTACTAATTAAGTGGAATTTTTCTTTTTGTTTTAAACTAAAATTTCTTCAACCATTGTTAACTTTTTTCGTTGTGTTGTTAGTTGAATATACTCCCATTTTGTTGTTTAGTCGTATTGTTCTTCATCGTTTAGTAGTATTTTTCTTTTTTAGTATAAAATAAAACGCAAAAATTCTAACACTAACATTAACATATTTTCTGGTTTTTAAAAATTTGAAAACTTTCCTTTAAAATATCTTTGAAAGATTTAACATATATGTTTTTTTACATTTAATTGTATTTAGAAATTAACATATAATCTCATAACCATATTAACATATAATCACGTGCATGAGATAATTTCGCATTTAAAATTTAACAAATTGTCATATTATTAGCCATATGTTACCACGTTTTTGGAATTGTAATATTTTAGTTATTGATGATTATGTATAGTTGGGAATGAAATCACTACCTTATAACTTACAATTAACAAATTTTCAATGTAATATTAAGTTAATATTTGTTTCTTATATAAATTATTTCATAATTTTCTGATTTTCTTAACTTTCTCATATTAATTAACTATAATATTTTTTAATTAAGAAAGTTTCCTAATTTATTTGCAAGCTAACGTTATGAGACTAATAATTATATTTTCTTTTTATATTATATTACAATAATTAAATTTTACATTTTCTAATTTATCTATATCATGTTTCAAAAGTTTACATTTATATTATATTAGTCTATACAATAATCGAGTATCATCAATATAGTTATGATTCTTGAATGGGAGTCCACTACTATAAATTGAATCGAGAGCATATATAGAACCATAGAAAAAGATTTACATAAAAATAAACTATGATCTTGCACAAATCCTTTATACAAAATTTAGTAACCTTTTCGGTCTCCCTCACCCTTCATCTTTAACGTGGCAACTCGAAACGACACAATTGATAGACATGACTTCTCACAAACCACTCTATAACACACTCCTCGTCAAACTCGTGTCCACATGGTAAAGTCACGATACTTGTTCGGTTGTTCCATCGTCAAACTCTTTCAAACAAATAGTGCACATGTCATTCTCACCGACGACATCACTATTTGATGATCAAAGTCAAAGCTAACATCGTGCTTAACCAATGAGTACGGTAATCCGTAGAATGGAACAACTTCTCCAAGCTTTTGTTTCAAATAAAAAAAACTTCTCTAAGCTGAGATTGAGCTCCTTTATCATAGATAAAGTTAAGCTCGTGCTCATCCTCAAAGTCAAAACCTAGATCCTCTTCTTCAAAGGTCTCATTGAGCGAGACTCGAAAGATCTCTACAAACTGAGGTCGAACTGCTTCTTCGGTTTGATGATCAGAGTCAAAAATAACATCTCGCTCATCCTCTAAATTTAGATTTTCTTCTTTAAGTTTTTTTTTTTTGTTTTTTTGTAAGAATATAAAGTATAATATTTTTGTGTTCCATTCTAAATTATAAAATGCTATTTATACATAAAACTAATACTTTAGTATTTAGAATCTTTCTAACTCTTTTTTTTTGTTAAGTAGAATTTTTCCTTTTTATTATTAAACTTTTTCTTTTTATTTAAACCCAAATATTTCTATATGTTGTTTTTCAACATTTGACATTTTTCTCTTCTTTACATATATATATTGTTTTTTTTTCCTTTTCATAAATATCTTAATATATATTATCTTATAATTTAAAAATGTTAAATAATGTGATGACTAAAAATGTTAAATAATGACATGTCTAATTGCGATTGGTCGTTTAAATTCCTACGTGGACAGCTTGAGAACCTTATGGCTTCGACTTTTATATAGTATAGATTATATATTTGGCATCATCAAATTTATTGTTATTTTTAGTAAATATTTACTTTTTTAGAAAATTCTTTATACAATTTTGAAGTTCGTATTAAGGAACAGACCATAAGATTTTTCTTGATTCCGGTCACCAATTGTTTGTTTATTTTTTGGGCAAATCAATTGTTTCATTAAAAATTATGTCTCACTGGAAAAATTACAACCAAACTAAAGAGAATACAAAATAACAAAGCAATAAATGCCTCAAAATCAACCAAAAGGAAGTTAAATTTTAACTAGTGCTAGATTGAAGATACTACCTAACAAACAAAACCAAAAAGGATAGAAAAAGAACGATCCCGAATGCAACCCGAAGGATTACAAACTATGCAATAAGGGTAAAGAAACTAATGTCATTTCAATACCGAAGACCCCTAAGCATCCAAATAACTCCAAACAAGATGGAATTTTAGAAAGAGAAATTGGTAACAGATGCCAAGATGAGGAGGCTGAGCCCTAAAAAAAGATTGTACTTCTAAGCCACCTCTACAAAACCATAGATGCCAATACTAATGATGGGCCCAATACCCTTAACAATAGAAAAGGTGAGCACTTGTCTAACAAAGACCCTAAGGAGAGACGAGAGGAAGAGTGGGAAAAAGCAGATTCAGTGACTCTAGCAAAGGAGATCTGGCATCAGAAGCAAACATGGTGAAAGACAGATGGAGGAGAGCTTATGCATGGTTCTTTTAGGCGGTGGGGAGAAACGAGAGAGGCAGTGAAAGGAAAAGGGGCGGAGTAAGGCGGTAGCATGAAAAAGGGTCTTTGACAGAAATCCAATGGAGTACCTAAGACCAATGAAAAGAGTTTACATACTTCATGTGTCGTGTTTTTATCAGCTTTTAGCTATTGTTTATATTCTTGTTTTGAGTTTTTTATTGAGTCAGAGTGTGGTTTTAGAAACACATTTCGTCAATGACTTGCGGTGCCTTGGCTTATGTGCGGGGGAGAGTTTTTTAGTGCGAACTCTTCAATTCTAACCACCGATTTTAGTGGACATGTTTTATTAGTGTACCACTTTTGAAATATTTTATTATTGATTAACGCGTTAAATGTAAAAATAATAATTTCTACGACAAGCCAATTGATAATGATAAGGATAAGTTAAGAATGAAAATCAACTACAAAGTACCAAATCGAATAGATGAAGAGAAATAGTAGAGGAAAGACATCGGATTTCTTTTCTTAAATTTTTAAACATCACCTAGTACTGTAATATTTTCGTAGTGGTAAGATTTTCAGGAAATACCAACTTCTTTCGATTTACAATCACCAAAATCAGAAACTCAACGACACTAATGCTGTGTTGCACTCTCAAACTCGATGACTTAATAAAAGAAGTAGGGAAAGGAGGGCTGTATACTTGTGTTTTCTTTGTGAATTAGATGTTTAGAATGAGAGACAAGGCCCAAATGCCCAAAGTTCACAGCCCTAAAGAGGAGAATATCACCTTAAAATTATGAGATTTGATTCTCGCATTGACGTCAAAAACGATTCCAACATTAATTATTGTCAATTGGTTTCAATTGGTTTTGTTGTTACAATACTCAAAATTTAAAGAAGATATTTGATTTAATCAATAATTTTTGAGAAACAAGAATAATTCATAAATTTATTACAAAAGTTGTCAAAACCACTTTATTTAAAACAAGTTCGAACGTACATTAGATAGTACTAAAATATTTCATGTAAATTTAATTAGAAACTTAGCTATGCTAACAGCACAGTAAGAAAAAATGATGTTGTTAATATTTGACTGGCTGCTCTAATAAAGCTGTATTCATTTCGTGTAGTGCACGTCAACATCTTTCGATTCTGTGACGTGTAGGTTTTATCAGCACATGCACAAAACAATTACACTTTCTAATAATGGCAACGTTATCAATTATTATTCTATCATTTGCATTCATTCATAGGTGGGAAGTGGGAACCATTTCGAAATGATAATTTCTTTTATTTGTTTTTTTGTCAACTCATATATATAGACCAAATATATATATATATATATATATATAATACGAGAAAACCGATCTATATATAATGTATTGGTACAAATCTATTGGAGGATATAGGTCCTACGAGCATAACCATGTCAACCAAAAATAAACATAATAAAATATTAAGCTATAACACTTGTACGGTTTTGAACCTAGCAATCTCACGATTAACTCCCCACGAACTCGGTCTGATCAGTGATCATGCACGCAATGAATTGAACACAAAAATAGGAAACTAAAACATGAGAATCTACGAGATTTTCTATCTTTCAAAGGGTATATTTACGTGGAATCTTTAATGCATAATTTCATTATAAAATTAATTGAGTTTGAATTGGTCGACTCGGTGATATGTAAAACATTTCCAAAAGGATGAAGGAACATCTATACGAAGAAAATATGTATTCTCTTCTCGACTAGAGCTTATAACGACTTCAACATCAACTAGTTTCGGCTTGGTCTTGGTCTTATTCTGCAACCATGAACCAACCCACATTCACAAGTCAAATTGAGACATTTCCAAACCAGCTTAATTAGCAAACCATAAGAACAAGCTAATTAAGCCGGCTGAATTTGGAATTACTACAACCTACAATTTTTTTAATTGTGTGAATTATTAAAATATATATATATATATACATATATATATATATATATATATATATATATATATAATTTTGAATTTTGAATTACTACAACCTAAAAATAGATATCGTTATAATTCTTTCAATATATATATTGAAAAAATTATAATGATATCTATTTTTATTCATTTTAATTAGAGATTCTAAATCAAAAGAATCTCTTAGTTGAGATTAATATTAATCTGTACAATATCATAGTTATTGTTTGCGATCTTAATATGTTATATATATATATATATATATATATATAGTGTGATTTGTGGCAAGAACATTATATAGTTCTATTTATTATATATGCAATGAATAATGTTAATCACAGTTAATAACTTTATTCAAAACTGACAAATGTTTGATATGTTTTATACTTTCTAATATGTATTTAAGAAAACGCAATTAACAAGGTTAATTACAATATTAAAATATTAGTATCAAACTTCCATACTGTATATTAAAATATTAAAAAAAAAAAAAAAAAAAAAAAAAAAAAAAAAAAAGTATATTAAAATATTAGTATCAAACTTCCATACTGTATATTTGTAGTTATCGATCACTTTCAGATGTCAGCAATGAAAAACCGCCATACACAAAAGTAATAAAGAAAATAATAAGATAATCAAAAAATATAATTTCAAAACTGCCAACGTCTATCTTTAAGGCTGATTAAACAATTCCAACGTGTTTCGTGACTTTATCCCATAATCCAAAATTTCATACGTTAATATGTAATCAGCAATGAAATTAGAAACCCATAACAAAGAAACGCTAATTTAGACGAAGTTCCTAAATATGTCCTTTCTGATAATAATTTAGAATTAGTCCACCTTTCTTTACATGGATTCTAAAGGTAAAATAGGCCGGCTCAACATTAGTAAACAAATTATGGGTCATGTTTACTATTTAAAATATGGAATCTAATTACATGTTCAAAAACTTTAACATATGTTTTGGACCTTAAAATACACCAATTTGTATTTATAAAAGATTATTGCAAGTACGACTAAAAAACAACAAATTTTTATTACAACTCTCTTATCTACCTCGACCAATCTATCTAAAGTAATAAAGCGGATAATTTCCTAAATTAAATAAGAATGATTATTTAAACCAAATCTCCACGAAACATATAAAAGATAGTCTTTTTCAAAAAAAAAAAAAAAAACATATAAAAGATAGTTTTAAGAAGAAAATCTTATGCGGTAGAAGTAGGGGTGGGCATTTCGGTTTAACTTCGGGTTTGGTTTGGGTTCGGTTCGGTTCGGTTTATTTGGGTTTCGTAAAACTCTAACCAAACTCAACCGAATTTAGTTTGGTTCGGTTTGTGTTTGGGTCAGTTTATGTTTGGTTCGGTTTGGTTCGGTTCGGTTTTACTTCGGTTCGGTTTGAATTCGGTTCAAAAAATCAATTAATGTAACAAAACAAAAAATTTCATTGTCTTTGAAGTTTGAACATTGAAATTGATAAACTAATTAAATATTAAGTTCAAGTTGTAAGTTTTTTAGAAGGAGAACCCTAAGTTTTTTAGGGTTAGAGTTTTAGAGATAATTAAATCTATTTTACATTTATTCAAATTATTATAAAAGTAAAGATAAACACATATATATTTAGTTATTTATAATATTATTAATATAATTAAATAATTAATTAAATAATTAATTAAATAAACACATTGGGTTATCGGTTCGGTTCGGTTTTAAACCGAACCGAACCGACCCATTTGGGTTGAGAATAAACCCAACCGAATGGTTTGAGTCTAAGCTTGGGTTCGGTTTAGGTCGGTTTGAGTTCGGTTGGGTTGGGTCGGTTCGGTTCGGTTCGGTTTAAATGCCCACCCCTAGGTAGAAGTGTGTAACGTGAACGTTTCTTCTATTAATCAAGTGGTAGCAGCCGGCACCGAAATAATCTTAGCATGTGTTGTGTTGTGTCAATCTCATCGTCCCATAACTTGAAAAAGTCTATAGTTTAAGTTTATAGGCTAAGGAAAAAAATATTAATGTTTGGTGCAGCTTTCACCTATCCGTGACTTTTGATCTTGATTCTAATACAGCTTGTCAAGGTCATTACCATAAATGTAACGATTTGAATCTTATCTTCAGACCCATAACTTTTTTTCCTAATAAAACTTACGTAAGAATTTCTTATTAAATTTTTAATAACCCCGAATATGTGGGGTCCGCTTGTTGTAAATGTGTTTTACTGGCCACCATCTTTTTGTGCTGTGTTTACCTTACAATTTTATTGATTGGTCACGATATAAATGTAGTTGGTTCGGTTCCATTCGGGTACTCGGTTCGGTGAAGTTATTACCCATATCCAGTAGATAGTGTGACTGAGATTCATTCGGGTATTTAGTGGTATCCAAAACCAAATCGGAATCCTTTTTTTTGGTTCGGTTCGATTCGGTTTTTCGGTTCTGATTTTTATGCCCATGCCTAATAGTAAGACATTACCAGTTACACCCGTGTTCTTTGTAAAGGCTACACATCTATCCAAATAAAACGACATTATTAGGTCCATTAAATGTTTCTTGTCACCAGCCATCATCTGTCCTAACCATTTTTTGTTGGTAGCTATTAATGAATTCGTTATACATTTCATCACAGTGTCGTTGGAAAATTGGACCCCCTAACTTGTTTCGTTTGAGTGAGTTCGGTGAATTACTCTCTCTTAAAAGAGGTTTTTCCAGAGTTATTGCTTCTAATAAAATAAATCTTTAAGAAATGGATTAGAGACCGTGATACCTATAATACTTCAAAGATTA
This sequence comes from Arabidopsis thaliana x Arabidopsis arenosa, assembly GCA_019202795.1. Classification (NCBI taxonomy): domain Eukaryota; kingdom Viridiplantae; phylum Streptophyta; class Magnoliopsida; order Brassicales; family Brassicaceae; genus Arabidopsis; species Arabidopsis thaliana x Arabidopsis arenosa. The sequence continues at coordinate 4,997,356 of CM032919.1, read as the reverse complement.
ATGCTAGGCACACTATTTCGAATACTTATATATATCACAATCTTTAAAACTTAAATCACCTTCTTTTTAGTGAAAATATGTATCACGCCATTTCTTTGTCCAAACAAAAAATGTATCAAATTTTGTAAAAAAAAAGACTTTTCTTTACTTTGTGACTCAAATGTTGTTAAAAAATTATTACATCGATTTTTTCGATGTTTTATTTATCGAATGATGTCACTTATTTTTACTCCTATATGATGAATAACGTAGCATGGACGGTCTCGACTCTCGAGTCTATATTAATAACTATCATCAATGTGAATAAGAAGACGAAATGTTTTTCTAATATGCACGTGGACACACGTAACCATATAAATAATCAAACAAGACAATGACATCAATCCAATTAATTCCATTAATATTAGTATTTGGGTGAATCAGATATGGTTGCGATTCTTGCGAATCACCATCTAATATTTAGCATGCATATGGAAGGCCTTTTGTAAATATAATTTCAAGAAAGGCTTTTGTTTTATATGCCACAAATTTTGCAGCGATTAAGAGACTATGATGATTTGAGAAATACTAACTGGTTATGTTTAGTTAAGGGCTTTGTTTTTGCTAATGGTGTTTCACTAGTTAGGGTTTCTCTTATCGCTTTTATAGTATAATAATAACTCTCACGTGTATGTGAATGTGATGCGTCATGACGAAGGATTGAACTTAGGTAGATTCTATTGAAGCAAAAAAAAAGGTATACCATTAATAAGCACCACTACGATATTACTATCAAATTTGTTATTGATACCAAATGCATGGTGGTCTAAATGTCTAATATAGTTGGTATAAGAGTTGGTTCCATTAAGTTCTAGAGCCTCTTTTGGTAGAGATAATTTACGACGTGTGATGGTATTATCAACCGTTTAGCTTCAGCCCCGCGGAGATATACATGCTTCGATTACGAACCTCGAGATTATCAAAAAAATATATATATATATATATATATATTATTGATGTTGTTATTAATACAACAATATATATCAATATCATACATTATTTATGATTTAATAAAAAAAACCATACATTATTATGTAGGATTGTATTATAACAGTTTAGTCTCTTAGATTTGGGAAGATATATGGTGCTAGAAAAACTTTTTCAAGAATTTCTATGTGAATAAAATAGCGTGCTTGATTTAATATGAATAATTTCTTAGAAGTTATTTTTAGTACATATTCGCGTAATGATAAAATATAGAAAACATATATAATGGTATGATTGGATCTGCATCACAAATAGGTTACATATAGGTTGTAAATTAGCGATTACTTATACATTGCCAAATATTTTCCACGGATTTCATTTTCATTCATTAATTGTATGAGATAATACAACTGTAGATAATATAAATTTTATTATCCCCCAATGACAGTTGTGTCTGTACGTGTCTATAACTATAACCATACGAAATTAGATGATTTGCTGTATCTAAATTTACTAAAATATGTTTGTCCATTTGATTCTTCCTTTAGTAAACTTATTTTATTAAACTTAATAAAATATCTAAAATTAAAAATTTACTTTCTCTTGAAAATTTGTTATTTTATTTTTTAAACCGTTTTATTTGCATGTTCAAATTGATCATTATAAATAATACTTAATTAGCTAGGGTTTATTAATTGAAAAGAAAAAGGTTTGTATGTACAATTTTCTGATATGTTTAGTTGACCTGGTCGATTTGACCAGACGAAAATCTCCAAGTCACGCCAATCACCATTAGGTATGCACATAGACTACCGTTGATTCCACGTGCTTTGGTCACGTTAATTTCACGTGTCATTTTTCACCTAGCCAATTGTTGAAAATAGGAAAAAGTACCTCCAACAAAAACTGTTCAATTTTATAAAAATTTTGAACTATTCAACTAAAAAAATTTACAATAACCATTTGATCAAACATCGCAATTAGACCGCGATAATTCTCCCAAATGACGTTTAAAGAGAATTCGAAAATGACACCAACCATATTCATCTTGAAGTCTCGACGAAAGTCTTCGAATGGGTACCACAACTATCCTCCGCTTGCAGTTCGGTCTAGTATTGGGTTTGTCGCAGGCAGAGATCAACATAATTTTTTTCAATGTAAGTTTTTTATTTTATTTTAATTAGTTTATATTTTTTGTTTCAATTAATATATCTATATTAGTCTATTCTGGCTAACAAAGGTTACAAATACGGTCTTGGTTCCACCCATGACATATATATGCTGCATTTTCTTCTACGTCTTATTTTATATTGCTACTTGTTGATTAAATTACATGAAGATTAAGAATGTATTAGTTTTAAGATTCACGCGATGAATGAGAAGAAAAAGAGTTGTGACACCATTTGCGGTATTGATGATACTTGCATTTTTACTAGGGCATAAATTAGAACGCTGAAGACTAATGCAACAACGGCTGCCAAGATAGCCTTGGCAAATTTGATGATGGTGATCCACATTAGGATTTTTTTTGTATCATATTTCTAATATTATTGTATATTTTCTTTTATACTATAATGTTTTGTTTCATTTAAAAAATATTTTTGGTAAAATTTTTACCATAAATTCACATATATTCCATCGACTATAGTTCGTCCATATTTATAACAAATCACAAATCTTTTTTGGCCAATTACAAAATAACAATGCATATATCGTTTTCTGCACTAAAAAAAATTGTGTTGTAAAAATTCGTATGCACTAGTGCAAAGAATTCGAGATTTGATAAATTTTAAAGCAAATTTGTAAAAATTGGTATGCATTAGTTGATAGTTCTATCAAATTTATTCTCAATAAAAAAAAGTAGGTAAATAAACATGAATGGATCTATTAAACCAACGGTCGAAATACAATTGTCACCATCCGATCAATCAACAATTTAAGGTCACATTTATTAACAATTACAGCTGGCTGGATCATGATTCATGACAATTGAATTCAACCATATTTACAGTCTCAGTTCAATCATAAATTATTCTCCCTTTTTTTTGGCAATGATCAATTACATTACACAATTAAAAGAGTCGTTTTCGGATTTACGTATATAGTTAGGTTTTTGGTCAATTCTATGAATGTGTACGCGGTCTTTTGTCTACCCAATATATGGTCTTTCTTCATCCATTTTCAAACAAATTGGAAACAAAAGGAAAAAGTCTTTGAATGTATGTACAATGAATGGGAAAGACTTCATTACACCAATCTAACTCTCTAGTGCATGCTATGTTTCCTTGTTGTAGGAGAGCTAGTGCTTCGAACATACTCCACTATGGCCCTTGCAATAAGTTGATGGTCTTACCATTTTATGTTTCGGGTATTACCCGATATGAGAACTCGGTTGAAATAACCTCTTATAAGATATCACACTAAACATTACTAAAAGTGATCAACGGTACCTATTTGAAGACATCAAAAAAGAGATAATAGTAGTACATATTATAGAACATCACCCAAAGACTTTAAATTTAAGAGTTTACGCGTATCATCCCATACGGTTGCTCCTTCTCTTAAATTACTCTTGAGCGTTTTGAGAATTTTTGGAACGTATCATAATGTATAAGACTTTAAATTTAAGAGTTTATGTTTTATTTGAAATAAATATATGAATTTTAATTCTATTTAAATTGTATCTATTTCTCAAATTTTATGTTTAACCACTATCGAACCCGCTAACAACTAGTCTACAATGTCCTATGAACGCAAAACTTCCGTAGCTACATCCACATCCGCTACAATAAACTAACCGTAACATAATTCAAACACGGTAGTATGCATATGTAGTTTATAGATGAAAAAAAAGTATATATTTAAGGTATATTAAAGTTATAAGTTTTTTATTCACATATTAAAATTGTAAAAAGTCATTTATTCAACTTAAAAAAAAAATCAATTAAGTCGGATTCAACTTTAAACAACTGAACCAAAAAAAACTCTCTTCTCTAAATTATACTCTAAAAAAATGAAAAGACAACACTTTTTTCCACTATAAATACCCCAAACCGACTTCAATCTCCACACCATTCATAAAAACTCAGTGAGAGAAAATCACACATTAAATTAGAGAGAGAAGAGTGACATCATCAAAATATGATCGGAGAACTTGTGGATCTGCTCACCGGCGGTGGAAATGAGACGAAGAAGGTGAAAGGAACGGTGGTTCTGATGAAGAAGAACGTCCTCGATTTCAACGATTTCAACGCTTCGTTTCTTGATCGTCTTCATGAATTTCTTGGAAACAAAATCACTCTTCGTCTCATTAGCTCTGATGCTACTGATTCTGGTAAAAAAAATCTCAACTTTTTGAAATTTTGAAATTTTAATTTTGTCTTCTTCGTTTGTTTTTTTTATTTGTTTATTTTCTTTTGCGTTATCGAGTTTTTTTTTTCTTCCCAATGGTTAAAAAAAATATATTATTGTTTTAATTTAGTTCACGATTATCAATATTTTGTTATTTTCTATTTTGTCTTTTTTTTTTTCTCCACTACGTATATCCTAATCTCATAACATTTATTGCGATTGGAATTTATGAAACTAGAATGTCGTCACCTTTTTTTTTTTTCTTTTGAAGAAGAAACTATGGGCTAATCAAAAATGTGAGACCATTTTTTTTGTTTGATATATTGTAATTGATGTGTAAAAATTGGGAAATCATTTTTTTTTAATTTGTTCGTTTTGCTGTGTGATAACTTATTCAGCAAGTATGCTTGGAATAATTTTGGCTTTTTTTTTCTCTCAAAAGGCCAAAAAAATATTTATTCTCTCTGTAAAAGATGATAAATCAAATACTCTTTTTGTCTTACCAAGTGATAGTTACTTTTCTCTTTAATATTTGTTTTCTAATAAATGAGAATTTATTTTCCCCCTCTATTTTTAAATTAAATTTGAGTCCGATAATTAATTTTCTACGGTCAATAATTTATTTTATATATGTAATTTTGTTGTTCCTGTCTCCCCAGTGCTGATTATTTCAATTTGTTTTAGATTTAATTTTGAATTTGTTAATATTTAAAAGAAAATTTGAAACACAAATAAAAGAAAGAGGAATATCGTTAAATTATTAAATCTCCTTCATAATTAAATATTGTTTTATTTTCTTAAAAATCTCAGGTTTAATTTTAAATATCAGTTTTGTCTAATTAATATTAATATTAATATGATAAGTTTGGTGAAGAAAAAAAAAATCTAGAATGCTATTGATAAAATAGCAAAAAGTAAATAGTCTTAAAAGCTTAAAAATGCTCTGTTTTACTCTCTCTCCCTCCAGTAGAAAACAGAGTGTACTCTCTCCTAAAGAGAATCTTTTTAATTTCAGGAATATTTTGATATTACACTCGACTTTTCTAATTTTATCTGATTATATTCCTTTATCTTTAACAAAACTTTATATTCCATTTTAATTTTTTGGAACCATATTCACATTCGGTTTGTAATTTTCGTAATGGTAGATTCCATAATAGTTACACAAAATAGATTTTAACAAAAAAAATGTATGTGTTTTAAATGAAAAACTAAATTAGAACTTTTTTTTCCTTTCCTTTTATAGAGTCACTACAACTTGTAATAATTTATGGATTTTGTTATTCAGAAAACGGTTCTAAAGGCAAACTAGGGAAGGCTGCTCATTTGGAGGATTGGATCACAACAATCACATCGTTAACCGCAGGCGAATCGGCCTTCAAGGTCACGTTCGATTACGACAGCGATTTCGGTTACCCTGGAGCATTTTTGATCAAAAACAGTCATTTCAGTGAGTTTTTTCTCAGAAGTCTTACACTTGAAGACGTTCCAGGCCATGGCAGAGTCCATTATATCTGTAATTCTTGGATTTACCCTGCAAAACACTACACCAAAGACCGAGTTTTCTTCTCCAACAAGGTAATTAATCGCTTCTCGGTTTCTTTTCTTGACTAAATATCCGTTCAAATATGTTTGTCTTGATACGATTTAGATAAGAATTGACGTTTCTTTACTTCTGTTTCAGACTTATCTTCCACATGAAACACCAGCAGCGTTGCTCAAGTACCGAGAAGAAGAGCTAGTGAGTTTGAGAGGAACCGGCGAAGGAGAGCTGAAGGAATGGGACAGAGTATATGATTATGCTTACTACAATGATTTAGGTGTTCCACCAAAAAACCCACGGCCTGTACTTGGAGGGACACAAGAGTATCCTTACCCAAGAAGGGGAAGAACCGGGCGGAAACCGACTAAAGAAGATCCTCAAACCGAGAGCAGGTTACCGATAACATCGAGCCTAGATATATATGTTCCACGAGATGAGAGATTTGGACACTTGAAAATGTCTGATTTCCTTGCTTATGCTCTGAAAGCAATTGCTCAGTTTATCCAGCCTGCTCTTGAGGCGGTGTTCGACGACACTCCTAAAGAGTTTGATTCTTTTGAAGATGTTCTTAAGATCTACGAAGAAGGAATCGATCTACCAAACCAAGCTTTGATTGATAGTATCGTTAAGAATATACCGCTTGAGATGTTAAAAGAGATATTCAGAACAGATGGCCAGAAATTCCTTAAGTTTCCAGTGCCTCAGGTCATCAAAGGTGAATACATATTCTTGATTAGTTATAGTAACAACTTATTTCCTATGGTACAACTAACGTTTTCGATCGAACTAATCTTGATTTTTTTGGTTTTCTAGAGGACAAAACTGCATGGAGAACGGATGAGGAATTCGCTAGAGAAATGTTGGCTGGGCTAAACCCTGTTGTTATTCAACTTCTTCAGGTGAAAATCGATGAACTCTCTCGATAACGAACATTAGTTCTCTTAAGTTGTACTACTGTCTTACAGGTTATTGTATGTTAACTTGCAGGAGTTTCCTCCAAAGAGCAAGCTTGACAGCGAATCATACGGTAACCAGAACAGTACGATCACTAAAAGCCACATAGAACACAATTTAGATGGACTCACTGTTGAAGAGGTAAGAACTTCAATCGAAAAAAGCTGTAATCTGATACCGAAGTCAATTTGAAACTAAATTTCTTTTGCTGTTTTAGGCTCTGGAGAAGGAGAGGTTGTTCATATTAGACCACCATGACACACTGATGCCATACTTGGGACGTATAAACACTACCACGAGCAAGACTTATGCAAGTAGGACACTTCTGTTCCTGAAAGATGATGGGACCTTGAAGCCATTGGTGATAGAGCTGAGCTTACCTCATCCTGATGGAGACAAATTTGGAGCAGTGAGTGAAGTATATACGCCTGGTGAAGGCGTCTACGACTCGCTATGGCAGTTGGCAAAGGCTTTTGTGGGTGTAAATGACTCTGGAAATCATCAGCTTATCAGCCACTGGTAAAGGATACTAAATGGTTATGTTGCAGAAAAACCGATCTATCTACATGATCTAAATTTTTTGGTTTTTGCAGGATGCAAACACACGCATCGATTGAACCTTTTGTGATTGCCACAAACAGACAGCTGAGTGTTCTTCACCCGGTCTTTAAGCTCCTTGAACCTCACTTCCGTGATACGATGAATATCAATGCGCTTGCTAGACAAATCCTGATCAATGGTGGTGGTATCTTTGAGACCACTGTGTTCCCTTCTAAATATGCCATGGAGATGTCATCTTTCATCTACAAGAACCACTGGACCTTCCCTGACCAAGCGTTGCCAGCAGAACTTAAAAAGAGGTAATGCATATTTACTCAATCTTTCAATATTCTACTTTGTTTGATGATGTAATAAGAAGAGAACACAAAGAGGTAACTATAACCTGTTGTTGTTATGGCTTTTCGGTTGCAGAGGGATGGCCGTTGAGGATCCAGAAGCACCACACGGATTACGACTGAGGATAAAAGACTATCCTTTCGCTGTGGATGGACTTGAGGTTTGGTATGCTATTGAATCATGGGTCCGAGACTACATTTCCTTGTACTACAAGACAGAGGAGGATATCCAAAGCGACACCGAGCTCCAAGCCTGGTGGAAGGAGGTACGCGAGGAAGGTCATGGAGACAAAAAGTCAGAACCTTGGTGGCCTAAAATGCAAACCCGTGAAGAACTTGTGGAGTCTTGCACCATAATCATTTGGGTTGCTTCTGCTCTTCATGCCGCGGTTAACTTCGGGCAATATCCAGTTGCCGGGTACCTCCCGAACAGACCAACCATAAGCCGTCAGTTCATGCCAAAGGAAAACACTCCAGAGTTTGAAGAACTTGAGAAGAATCCGGACAAAGTGTTTTTGAAGACAATCACAGCTCAGCTTCAAACGCTTCTAGGGATATCTCTGATCGAGATTCTCTCTACTCATTCGAGCGACGAGGTCTATTTGGGACAGAGAGATTCTAAGGAATGGGCGGCCGAGAAAGAGGCGTTGGAGGCGTTCGCGAAGTTTGGAGAGAAAGTAAAGGAGATTGAGAAGAACATTGATGAGAGGAACGACGACGAGACTCTCAAGAACAGGACTGGTTTGGTTAAGATGCCGTACACTTTATTGTTTCCGACTAGTGAAGGTGGTGTTACCGGCAGGGGAATTCCAAACAGTGTCTCCATCTAAAACAAGTCTCACTTCAGAATTGTGTCAGAGTCAGTTTGTGTTCTATATCTCATGGTTTACTTGTTCTACAAGTTATAAACTTTGATTCTTGTTATTAATCGGTGTGGTCCTATAATAAACATCAGAATAAAGCAGTCTATACATATTAAAATTGTGTTTATCAATTTATCCATAAGCATTATAAGAGGGGTTTCTTGGGAATATAGTACGTTTTAGAAACATAATAGGCAAACTAGTACGGGTACTATTTACAATTGGAAAAACCCCCACTTTTTACTGTTTGTGTAATAGATCTCGTGTGAGATAGGTTTTGTAGTGGAATTGGGAAATTACAGAAAAGGGTCTCTGACTGTTTATTTGTTTTTTTCTCTCCAAGGGCTTTTTACGCTTTGTTTTTATCTAACGTTTCTTCTCTCCCTCTCTCTCTCTTATCGTCTCTCTTGTACAAAGCTCAATCATTGTTTCTCAGAGATTGTCTACTGGATCAAGACTATTTGGGGTACTCCATCTCTTTCTCAAAATTCGTTTCTATCTGCAAAACATGATTTTTCTCATGATTTAAAATCAGTTTTTGAATTGAATTCCGAAAAAATCGAATTGAAATTTGGGCAATTTGAGATCGAACCTCTTAGGCTCTTGAAATCCGACACGCCGCTATACGAGACTACGGTAATGTTCTTCAACCTGCAAATCAAATTGAGAAGAGAGACAATCAATCAAATTTGTTAGGCTCCAATCTCTCGCCGTCTTCCTTATTTACGCTCAGGTTTCTATCTCTTTCTCCGCGATTGATTCAAATCTGTTTGGGGTCTAGGGTTCATCGATTCTCTAAATTTGTCTCATCGCTGATTATTATATTTTCCGGTGGTTTCAGATTGGGTGCGCATTAATCGGATCATTAGGAGCATTATACAATGGAGTTTTGTTGATAAATTTGGCGATTGCGTTGTTCGCGCTTGTTGCAATCGAGAGCAATAGCCAAAGTCTCGGCCGCACCTACGCGGTTCTTCTCTTCTGCGCTCTGCTTCTTGATATCTCATGGTTCATACTTTTCACCCAAGAGATTTGGTATTGCTCTTAACCCTTCAAAACCTTGCTTATGAATCTGGAACTAAGCTTTGCTCTAAGAGACTTCACTCTCTTTGTTTGATTCCCAACACATAATCTATTTGCATGAGCAAAATTGGATATCAACTTTGTTTTCCTTGGAAAATGATTGATAATTCTTAGTTTTCCTTCCATTTTTGTTCCATTCGATTATCGGAAACATTGTTCATGTGATGCACTTTTATTGACAAAACATTCCATTGTTGATGCAGGAGCATTTCAGCTGAGACGTATGGAACGTTTTTTCATATTTTCAGTGAAACTGACAATGGCGATGGAAATGATTGGGTTCTTTGTGAGGCTATCATCCTCGCTCTTATGGTTTCAGATTTATAGACGTATGGAACGTTTTTTTTTATTTTTTTGGGAACAATTAAGTTTGGCCGTTGATGTACTAAAAGCAATTAGAAACATGTTTCTTTTGAGTTAGTGTTGTCGTCTCTTACAATGGATTTCTGTGTTGTTTACACAAATCGAAATTGAAATTATATCTCTATTTTACTAATATACTATGAAATCTCTTGTATATCAAATTTTCGTATTCGTTAGTGCTTTATAAATCTGGATTCTCTTTGATTCAATTTGGTAAATATTTTTGTTTATTAGAATCTAAGCGTTACAACGAAGAAGAAGACTCTCTTGTAGATAAAGACACTCGTCTACTCAAAGGTTTATCAATTTAGGGTTTAATTATGGATCTTGATTTGTTCTTTGTTTGCATCAATTTAGGATTAACAAATTAGTAAAAATTCGTTTATAGGGAACATTATGCTTAATTTTGGGGGAATCATTGAATTGGAATTGGATCATTCTAAGTTTTTACAAAAAATTGGGGAATGTTGTTACATATCTTTAACGTGTGTTACTAAAAAATCTGTTGGAATCTGGTTTTAGAGAAACAGGATTGACTCATAAACATTTCTTAGCTCAGAAGCTTTTTTACAAATATTGTACAAATCAAACTATCCCTCCATCAAATACATCGTACAAATCAAACTACCTATCCGCCAAATGTACCGTACAGATCGACTATCCGTCCGCCAAATATACCGTACAGATCGACTATCCGTCCGCCAAATATACCGTACAGATCGACTATCCGTCCGCCAAATATACCGTACAGATCGACTATCCGTCCGCCAAATATACCGTACAGATCGACTATCCGTCCGCCAAATATACCGTACAGACCGACTATCCGTCCGCCAAATATACCGTACAGATCGACTATCCGTCCGCCAAATATACCGTACAGATCGACTATCCGTCCGCCAAATATACCGTACAGATCGACTATCCGTCCGCCAAATATACCGTACAGATCGACTATCCGTCCGCCAAATATATCGTACAGATCGACTATCCGTCCGCCAAATATACCGTACAGACCGACTATCCGTCCGCCAAATATACCGTACAGACCGACTATCTGTCCGCCAAATATACCGTACAGACCGACTATCCGTCCGCCAAATATATCGTACAGATCGACTATCCGTCCGCCAAATATACCGTACAGATCGGCTATCCGTCCGCCAAATATACCGTACAGATCGGCTATCTGTCCGCCAAATATACCGTACAGACCGACTATCCGTCCTCCAAATATACCGTACAGATCGACTATCCGTCCGCCAAATATACCGTACAGATCAAACTATCCGTCCGACAAATATATCGTACAGATCAAACTATCTGTCCGGCAGATATTGATATGTGTGCATTAAATCGGTCATAAATCGTGAACTACTGCTCTGATTGGCCTGAAATCACCGCCGTTGGAAAGCTAACTCAATTTCCTATAACCTTTGTCAAGGGCTCTGAAGCTAAATCTCAAGGTAAGGCTTTCATCCGAGTTAATCTTTTAGACACTGGATCATCATCTCTCATAAGGCACACAAAACATATACCAAAATATACCCAAAGACACTATAAGAGTATATCAACAAACTTAAAAATCTTCCAATCACAATGAATGAAATCAGAACTATAAAACGCTTGTAATCTTAGAACAAAAGAAAAACAAAATGGTAGTTATTCGCTCTCTGAATTTGATCTCTCTTTCTCTTTGATAACGTGAAAGGCAACGGTGACAACGTGAAAGGCAACAGTGACAACGTGATCAGAACAGAGATCTACTCATACACTTTCATGTATTAACATCCTAACTCCAAACCAACAACATGAACAATTCACAGAGATTTGGTGGTTTATATACCGAGAAAGGATGGAAATCTTTCAACTGAACAATAAGCATAAACATAGCCAAAGTTACCAAGAAAGAATCTAGCTATCTTGTGTAGATACATTCTTTTACTAGTAATTTGATAGCTTTCCAGTAAAAGAGGAAACCAACCACAAAAGTCTAACTTTATGAATTTTTCCAATCATAGAACATAATATGTTAATAAGAGGGGAAACAAGCCAGAATGTTAGCTAAATTGGGAACTAACCTTATCATCATCTTTGTTCTTCTGAATGTTAGCAAACCTCTAGAAATTAGTTGTTCTACGTTGATGCTAAATCAACATTCCAGAAATTATATAATGTAAAAAAGAATGTCTAAAAGCATTGATACACGAATAGTAGGGAAAAAAAATCAAGTGAAGAAGTCAAGATGGTGAACAAACATCTGCAGCTTCTTCTTCTACAATTTGGAAAAAAATAAAATCAACGCAATCTAATCCGAATTCGGGTAAAGGGTAAGCACAAGATCAAACCAAAAATCACGTCCAGAAGAATTCAAAGACCAAATGAGTCAAGAGACCGATTCGTTGAGCGAAAACACAAACCAAAAGAGAAAGCTATGAAAACACTTACCATTGATTCCGATCTCAATCTTCTTGTTAGCTACACAAACCAAAAGAGAAAAACAAAATCACGATCAGACTAAAAAAAAGCATAACAAAAGAAACAGATTCGAAATTGAAACATCTTTCTAATTGCTCTTACGACATAAGTACATCAACGGCCAAACCTAATTGTTCAAAAAATAAAAAATTGATTGAGTGTCTCTCTTTTCAATTTGATTTGCAGGCTGAAGAACATTACCATGGTCTCTCATGGAGGCGTGTCGCCGTGTCGGCTTCTGGCAAGAGTCTAAGAGCTTCGATCTCAAATTACCCAAGCGATGCTCGTGGATATCAAAGATTCTTTACATACTATCTTCATATAGGTGACACAACCCAAGGTCAAGCTTGATCTGAGCTTCTACAATTGGGATGGGATCGAAATTGGGTTTCTCAGACTCGGAAGGGATGAGATGAACAAATCTCTATTGTCCAAAGCCTTATCAATAGAGATTTTGATTCCGATCATAGAGATGAACAAATGGGATTACATCAAAAATCAAGCTCACCGAAAAATTTTGTTCTTGGAGAAGACGAAGCTGAAAGAAATATAAAACAATTTTGTTTTAATCTTTAGATTTGTCAATAAACATGTTTCAATGGCAGTTACGTAAATATGAAGTGTTTTTGAGGGTTATAAAGTCTTGTAAACAGTTGCTACAGTGATAAGTGGGGGAAAATCTAATTGTAAATAGGAACCGTACTAGTTTCCATATTAAGTTTCAAAAACGTACTATATTCCCAAATATCTCTTATAAGAGCTGCATGCCTCTCTCGATCCCACTTGTTCTTCCAGATTTGCTACTGCTTTTTCATTAGTGTTGTACCAAGACTTGTTGAACTTCTCCTCCATCCTTCTATATCTGTGGTAATTCCTGCGCTTCGCACCGTTGGAAATATAGTTACTGGAGATGATCTACAAACGCAGTGTGTGATCGATAGTGGTGCTTTACCTTGTTTTGTCAACCTTCTAACTCAAAACTATAAGAAAAATATAAAGAAGGAAGCTTGGATTTCAAACATCACTGCAGGAACACAAGAACAGATCCAGATGGTAATAGAGGCTAATTTGATTGCTCCCTTGGTTAATCTGCTTCAATATGCTGAATTTGACATTAAGAAAGAAGCTGCATGGGCAATTTCCAATGTAGCTTTAAATGGTTCTCATGATCAAATCAAATACCTTGTGGAGAAAGGATGCATAAAACCTTTATGCGATCTTTTGTTATGTCAAGATCCAAAAATCATAATTATCTGCCTTAAAGGATTGGAAAACATTTTTAAAGTGGGAGAGGCAGAGAAGAATTTGGGTAATACAGGGGACATGAACTATTACGCGCAGCTGATTGATGATGCAAGAGGTTTAGAAAAGATGGAGGAACTTCAGAACCATGACAACAATGAGATCTATGAGAAGGCTGTAAAAATTATGGAGACATATTGGCTTGAAGAGGAATATGAGGAGACACAACAACATTAGGTTCTCAGGCCGGGTTTCAGTTCGGGTGGTCGGTTTAAAAGTACAGAGTCTAAGAAAGTGTTTGGTTTCAGTGTCTAGAGTCTTGCTTCTTCTTTTTTTTTTAAATGACCGATACAACACACTGGTATTGAGTCTACTCTTGTTATCTGGATGTGTCATTCTGAGACAATATATCGAATCTCAACATTTGTAACAGAGATATAAATCCCAAGAAACAGGAAGAAATAAAAGCACAGTGAACGTTACCTATCAGAAGAGAGACCCTCCTGATAATGTTTTATATGAATTGAAACTGGCATGAATTTGTTGTAGCCCTGACAACACTTTTCAAATCATTAACCACCACAAGCCTCTCTGCAGAACTGATACATTTTAGGGAGAAAATAGCTTTCTTCAAACGGTTCGTGCTCTTTAAAATGTATTTCGCCACTTCTACCTCCTCTTCTCGTTTCCATTTGTAGCCTTCCCACATGTCTCAAGATGAAACAACAAACACTCAGGAACATTCTTTGGTTGATTCCATTCTCCACTAGCCTCAACAAAGTTCATCCCATCTAAGTTCTGAGACAAACAACAAACATTCAGAAAAACACAATGTATGTTATAGATAATATATCAAGAAGTATCGCTTACATTGATGAGCTTGAGGACTTGCAATTTAGGAGAACTATGGAGCATGAGGGGAAGTAGTTTCCACCATGATTTTTTATTTGTATATAGCTCCAAATATACTAACTGGTTGAAGATGATACCGGTAGGAAACTTAAACACCGTGGGTGTTAAAGCCAAGGAAAGACGCTTAACAGAAGTGAGAAATACCAGAAGCTTCTCGTCGATTATCTCAGAGACATCAGTAATATTTACCTATATAAGCTCCCGTACGTTCTCAATCATAAAAGACTCAAAAGCCTTAGCCCCTTCAAGCTTCAAGTATCTCAAAAAAGGAGTATTTATCACATAGCCCCAATGTTGTTGTCTACCACTACCATTATGAATTACTAGTTTCTGTAAAGATGGCACTACAATAGTGAAAGTTTTCACACTACTACTTGAATTTCTACGCATTACCAAATCTTGAAGATTAGGACAGCCAGATAAAAAATTAATAACGGAATCATCGTCTTTGAAGTCCACAGCTAGAAGATGCAGAGTTCTAAGGGATTTCAGAGAAACCGAAGATGGGACATCCATAACAACATTAAGGATGAGTTTCAAAGTCTCTAGTGTTTCACAGTTATACAAGCTTCTAGAAAAGGCAAATGACCCTCTGTGAAAGTAAACTTCTAGTACCAACTTACGGACATTGCGAGTCATTGCAATTCCAATCAAGATTCCAATATCCACTGCATTATTACGTCCATCTAAACGAACTTTGAGACGAAAATTATGTAGAACCGGAGCCTTATGTGAAAGTAAAGACTTGCAAACATTCTCGAGGTCAAGTCTGTGAAGGAAAGAATCAAACTTGAGTTTAGGCATCTTTTTCCAATGAGACTGCCATTTTTTGGACAAAACACTCGTGGTTATGGCAATTTTTGTTGGAAGTAAGCATAATATCTGTAGAATCAAAGCTTCAGGCAACTGACTAATCCTGTCAGCAACAACACCTCTATTGTTCATAATTTCACTATCACTTTTGCTGTCAAAAGACAAAATGAAACAACAAGAAAATTAAGATTTCAGTTTTGGAACTTTTATAAAACCTTAAAACATACAAAGAAACTAACCATAGTTTTCATTGGAGAAATACATGTATGTTGCTTCTGACAGGTAACGTTTACTACTTTACTTTAATTAACTCATTACTTTAATTAACGTTTTAATACGTAAAGAAAACAATGATAGTGAAGGTGAAACAAACCGAGGAATTTATCGTCCGGTTTATCCAGACCGGACTGATTTAATTGGAATTTTGCAGAATTCATATGATTGGTTTGTTCAATTTGGATAAATCCATCGAACACATAACAAAATTAATTAATGCCCTCTCCGCCGCAGTCTCATCCTCTAAAACCCTCCCTAACGTTCGTCGTCAAATATCTTATACCGCATCTCAATTCAAAGCTTCACCGTCTGCGTTTCGAGGTCGTAAACATAAGTGATTTAACATCTCAATGACACGATGGTTAGTTTCTTATATGTTTTAGGGTTTCGTAAATTTATAGATCCAAAACTCAAAACCAACTTATCTTTTGTTGTTGTTTTATTTTGGCTTTTGACAGCAAAACCGGCAGTGTTGTGGATGCGGACAGGATCAGTCAATTGCCGGAAGCTTTGATTCTCCAGATATTATGCTTACTTGCTACCAAAGTTGCCATAACCACTAGTGTTCTGTCTAAACAATGGCAGTCTCTTTGGAAAATGCTGCCTAAACTCAACTTTGATTCTTTACTTCATAGACTAGAACTCGAGAATGTGTGCAAGTCTTTGCAATTACATAAGGCTCCGGTTTTAGAGAGTTTCAATCTTAGAGTTCACTTTGCTGGAAGTAATTATAATGCAGTGGATTCTGGAATCTTAACTGGAGTCTTGATTGGAATTGCCATGGATCTCAATGTGCGTGAGTTGGTACTCAACGTTTACATTCACCACGGGTCGTTAAGAATTCCTAGTAGCTTGTATAACAGTGAAACATTAGAGACATTGAAACTCGAGCTTAATGTTGTTATGGATGTCCCTTCTTTAGTATCTCTGAAATCTCTAAGAACTCTGCATCTTAAATATGTCGACTTCAAAGACGAGGAATCCATTCGTAACCTTTTATCTGGCTGCCCTAATCTTGAAGATTTTATGGTGCATAGAAGTTCAAGTAGTAGTGTGAAAACTTTCATTATTGATGTGCCAACTTTGCAGAGACTAACAATTCATAATGGAGATAGTAGTAGAATACGAGAACGACATTGTGACTATGTGATAAGTACTCCTTCTTTGAAATACTTGAAGATTGAAGAAGGGATTAGGCCTTTTGAGTCTTTTGTGATTGAGAACGTACCGGAGCTGATCGAGGTAAACATTACTAATGTCTCTGAGATAATCGACGAGAAGCTTCTGGTCTTTCTCACTTCAGTTAGACGCCTTTCCTTGGCTTTAACACCCTCGGTGTTTAAGTTTCCTACCGGTAGCATTTTCGACCAGTTGGTATATTTGGAGCTATTTACAAATAAAAAAGCATGGTGGAATCTACTTCCCCTCATGCTCCATAGTTCTCCTAGCTTACAAGTCCTCAAGCTCATCGATGTAAGCAATATTTTCCTTTTGAAAAAAAAGCAATATTATCCTGACCTAATAATAACATACATTGTGTTTTTCTGAATGTTTGTTGTTTGTCTCAGAACTTAGATGGGATGAACTATGTTGAGGCTAGTGGAGTATGGAATCAACCAAAGAATGTTCCTGAGTGTTTGTTGTTTCATCTTGAGACATTCATGTGGGAAGGCTACAAATGGAAACGAGAAGAGGAGGTAGAAATTGCGAAATACATTTTAAAGAACGCAAACGGTTTGAAGAGAGCTATTTTCTCCCTAAAATGTATCAGTTCTGAAGAGAGGCTTGCGGTGGTCAAAGATTTGAAAAGTGTTGTCAGGGCTACAAATTTGTGCAAGTTTCAGTTCATATGATCAGACCGATTATATTATGACGAAATGTAACGTTTACTATGGTTTTAAATTCAAGTGGTTTCTGTTTTAGATGTTGAGTTTTTTTTATCTATTGTCAGAATGATATAATCTGGTTGAAGAATTCGAGATCTGAGAGACTCAATTATTAACTGAATAATTTATCGAAAAAGACTTGATAATAAAGAGAGATCATAACTTAAACAATGATCAATAGTGAACCGACTGTTCGATCATAGGTTTTCTTTGCCTTGTTTGATAAGAAAACCAAGAGGATGAGGAGTTAGATTGCGATTACAGCCAAGAAATTTGTTCATTGGAATCTTCAAACTGCACTTGTTCTTTGCGGTTTCCTATCTTTTTGTTAATGCGAGTTTTGATTACAGAGAGATATTGAGAAATGAGCTTGGTGATAATTAGTTAGAAGATGCAATTGATTAAATTGTTCAGTGCAATGGTTATCCTTGTTTCGCTATGGAGAACGGTAAGAGCAGCCCCAAGTTGCCAATCCTTTGCAAATCTGATGGAGCAACTTTAGAGAATTGGCAACATTA